>JALAZF010000127.1:13552500-14059105 GCA_022829125.1 Lathyrus tuberosus | reverse complement strand
GGCCTGCCACTGTCACATCTCGGGAGGAGTGCCGCAACTGAGTCCTCGGGGAAACGGTCACCAGAGTCGACAGCTCTCTAGATCAACATCCTGAAATGCGCAAGATACGCACATCGGAACATGTCCCAAGATAGCCTCGTCTGGCTGTGAATTTCGTGATTACCCAACGTACACAGATGATACGTAGGTCCCACTACTCTCCACTCTAAATCTAAGTGTGCACTCAAGCCTTGGTAATGGGCTCCTCTCTCAGAAATCTCATCCCGCCAAACAGACAGAACAGTGCAACACAGTATAATATATGAAATGTAAATGCTAACATGCTGTAAATATGGTACAAGTAATAAAATACAGTAAACAGTAAATACAAGATAACAATAAACACCCAATGAAAGAAAAGCAAACAAGCGCTAGGATCATCTCGCTTAGGATGGACCAGCAATAGGTCAACCTGTCCCCAGCAGATTCGCCAGCTGTCGCTCCCGGGATTTTCATCCAAGTACAAACACGAAAGTGGCACCGAAACAGAGTCTCCAGCAATGTGTATTTATCCCATGAGAGGGAAAGGAAACACTTCATAAACTTGAGGGAAGGAAAGAGCATGGTCTTGCGACCAAGAGAACTGGGTTCGGGAGTCGGTAACGCGAGAGGAAGGTATTAGCACCCCCTCACGTCCATCGTACCCGATGGGATCCACGCCTGCTGCTCCAATCAAAGGGTGTAAGGAAAGGATTCTGGAAAAGGAACTGCTAGCTGGAGAACTGGAAAAGGAAAGGAGAGAGAAAGAGAAACAAATGTAGGGAAAATAAAAGAAGTGCTCGCATGGGCCCTACCCCACTGCCTACGTATCTCATCGGGAGCATGAGAATCAGAGCGACGTAGTTCCCCTCACTAGGGATGGATTGTTTGTGTTTTTTTAAGGAACGGCTAACGTTCTAGCTCAGGTGTTGCAGGCTCGCCGGTCCGAGTGCGTTACCATCTTGCAAGAGAACGAAGAGGAGCACGTTCGTACGTTGAGAGTGAATGAGGTGAGAAAAGAATTCCTGAAGGAAAGACATTATTGTTTGTTTGAAGTTTTTTAGAAAGAAGTGTTATTTGTTTGCATATGATAGTGTATCTAAATCTTAATCATTGGAATGTGTACATCCTCACATTCCAAGATGGAATGAGTAAGAAAATACACTAAGTGTGAAGAAGACCCTCACATTTAGTTCCAATTATTAAGGTTCAAACACACTAGCATACTTGTATTTATTAAGTGTTTTTTATTTGTATCTTCAACAAGTATTGCATTTAAGTCCCTCATACAAGATCAAATGTTTAACACATTGACCCAAGATGGGCCATATGCTACACATTCTAAGATTATAAGAGAAGACCCCTTATAATCTTTTCTTTATATGAAAGGCCTAAATGCAATAAGTGCTTACCTTTATTACATATTTTGAATTTTCTTTGAGATGAGAAGATGAAAGACTCAAGGGGAGAAGAAGGTAAGATCTATGTGAACTAAGACTCAATCCTAATTGATTAGTTAAGGGAGTGATCCTAATGGTTTGTGAAGTTTAAGAAATCTAATCCTAAAAGGAAAAGAGGGATAGCACTACCTAATGCATATCCTACCTTACTTTAATCAAAGATTAAAGATAAGCTAGGATCCCAAAGGGTGTGAGAAAGTTGTACACAAAGCATTATATCATGCTATTCCTAAAAGAGAAATAAAAAATTAATCAACAATGAGCAATTGAAATTATGGTCAACAATTAATCAACAATAACCAAGTTAGAGTTAAAATGCGAAATAAAAAATCAAGATTAAATTCTACCAAGAAAGTTAATCTAAGCTTAAAAACTAATTCTAAAATTAGTTCAAGGCAATTCTAAATCTAAAGAAATATTAATCCTAAAATCAATTCCAATTAAATTCTAATTAAAATCAAATTCTAAATAATAAAAAATCTAAAGTTAAAACTAACCATTAAAAGTGAGTTAACCAAAATTATGATTAAAATCAAAACCAAAATAAATTCTAATCTTCTAATTAAAAAGACAAAGTTAACAACAAAAATAAAAACTAAAACAAATTAAAACAGAATGGTGCGGCAGGAAACTGGGGGTGTGAACCAATGTCAGGCGTATGGGCCTTTTCTGTTAATGGCCCAAGGACTTATTCTTAGCCAAGGGGGGTGCGAATACTGAAAAAGGGTGAGAAAAGGGAACCAAGCGAGTGGGCTTTACATGCAGTAGGCCCAATGTTTTCCATCAATCATAGCCATGGGTGGTGCGGAAGTATTCTAGGGTGTGAAAAGAAATAAAGGGTTGTGGAAAGGAAAATAGGCGATGGGCTTAAGAATCCATTCCAAGTACAGGCAAGGTAAAAAACCTATCTAAAACTCAATGTCTCAGCCATGCTTCTTCTTTACTTTGACGTTCCTCTTCTTTCTCGCATCGCGCCGTCGCACCCTCCCAACCTGCGCCGGAATCCCTCGTTGCAACTCTTGTACTCCGATCCTTCCTCAACGTTCAACTTCTCAACTTTATCTATCCCCTTTTATCAACATCGCGCCGTCACCGAAAAACACTATGCCGGAGTTCGCTCTCAGTTCAAATCTCTCAGTCTTCGTTCATCCTCCTTCAACCTCAACGATGCAACGCTCCATCGTCATCGTCAAACCGCGTCGCCCTCAACACCTCAAACCGTCAACATCAACGATTTCGAACCATCGCGCTCGGCCGTATCAAGGACAAAACGCAAACGTCTTCTCACACAAAATTCACCTCTCACGCGCCTCCCAAACCACACCGAGAAACGGAGTCACACCGGAATCGTGATGTTCGAAAAGAAACTAAGCATATCTATCGTAAGTACAACACTGAAGTGATAATTTCGCAGGATCAACGGAAACAGATCAACGTACCTACCAGAGACAGTCCGGTGCCTCTTCGATTGCGATGAAAAAGAATTCTGCGCGGTAAGCCTGTTTGTCCACCTTCTGATTCCAATTCAATTTCTCGATCCTCTCAGCTTTTAATCTGACTTCTGCACCTTGCACCTTCTTCTACCTTTTTGTGATTCTGAAATGGTGTTGTTATTGCGAGCTCAACGCATTGTTCTTCTTCTTCTTGCGTTGATGTGCGTCGATTTCTGAGTTGTATGTTGTTGTGGTTCTGAACTGTTGTTGTGGTTGAATATACAGGTTCGTGATGGTGATGAATTAGGAGCGAAGAAACTTTCAATTCTGTTGCATCTTCTCTTTTTTCTGGTTTTCTACCGGTGATGAATTTGATGACAAGTGACGCTTGTTGAAGAAGATTGATGAGGAATTGTTGAAGGTGAATCATGAAAATGAATTGTGAAAAACTGTGCAGAATGAAGAACCAAAGTAGAGATTTGTGGAAGAGTTTAAGGTGAATCGTGAAAATGAAGAATCTCTCTCTCAATTCAGCTGCAACTGCTTATATACAGGAATGGGGGTGAGGGTAGTTTGGTATTTACAAATGAAATTCAGTTAGAGTTTTCTTGGTATTCGTTAAATTCTGTTAGAAAAACTTGAAGGAGTTTGTGAGAATTTGGTTAATGGAAAGGTTAGAATTTTATGTACTTGTTTGTAACTTTATTTCTGGTGTACAACTTGATTAGCTTGCAAGAATGAAGATGAATTCTATTATGGTTGTGTTTTCTGTTGTGATTATTTTTCTGGCGTGGACTTTTTATTATTCGTTTTCCCTTTTTGAAATTACCACTGCGCCATGAAATTCTTGCGGCACTGCAGGTGCTGTTGTCATCACTTATTGTTGCTGCGTTCCTTGTTTTGGACTGATATGGAACTTGGATAAATTGGTTCAAGGATATTTTCTTTTTGGATATGGATATTTGAAAGTTAGAAACAAATGAAAAAATAGACATTGGTTTAAGGGGAAAAATAGATTGAAAAATGGATGACCAAAATTAAGAATGGATATTAAAATGTGGATTTAGGGATGGAATTGTATTTGGAAAATTGAATTAGGGAAACAATGGTTTAAGGTGGTTTTAGATTTAGACAAGTAGTCAAGAATTAAAATTGAAAACATGGTTATTTGAAGTGGATATTGAAAAGTAATATGGATATAACATTTGGAATGGATAAAATGAAGTGAAAATTGGTAAATGGATGTTGGATAGTGATTTTGGTTAATGACGTGAAAAAAGTTATTAAACGAATATGGGTTAGGAAGTGAATTATAAGTGGAATTTGGAATTTATGGAAATGGTATCATAATGGTTATGGGTTAGCAAAAAGGAGTTGTGACTCGAATTCCAAACAAGTCACATGATCACATCTCAACACATTCAATCCACATCAAGCTTCAGATCCAATACCAACTCGTGTCCTTAATGGCTCCCCATCTTCAATCAATAAACTCAGTCGAATTGAACACATGTAATTCTAACCAATGATTCTCAGTTGACGACTATCCACAAATTCAACCCTGAATGAGGAACCTTGATTCACCTTGAATGCACATTGATGAGGAAATATCCTGAACAGAGAAAGAACCAAACCCTAATTCACACCCAATAAAACCTGACCCAACGCCTCTGATGAATCATCTACAATAAGAAAACCCTAGGCTCTTAATGTACAGTGATAATCTTCTGAATACGAAAAGCTCAAACCAATGGAAAATGCCTTGATCACACGTCTTAGGAACCCAATGCAAATGAATGAATGAGTTATGACCTAATGGATATGCAGATGATTGCGAAACACAAGCCAGAAAAAGGTAGGGCAAATTTTGGGGTGCTACAGTGATGTTGGAGATGATGTTGTCGAATTGTCTTATTGTTACATCCTGTTCCACAAAGGCCTGCTCTAAGACTTTCTGTAAAGCTTCCTTGTGAGCTTCGGAACTGAGTAAAAGTGATAACACAAAGATTTTTGAAGGAGTTTACAACAGCTGATCAACGATGTTGTACTCACTCTTTTGGACAAGCCTTAGTATCTCATCATTGTTTTTGAAAGGTCGGGATCGCTGAATTGACCGACTGGTTGACTAGGAACTTCTGCTTCAGGTTCCTTTTCTCGGGTAGGTTCTCCACCTCCTCGGTTGAAGATTCGACCGCTCCGTGTTACTCGATTGATGTCTGCAATATTCACGACGCAGGGTAATGGAATTTCCTTTCCATTCTCAATTATTGTTGCACCGTACTTGTAAGGGATAGCCTTATTGGATTTGTACGGTACTGGTCCCGGCAAATAAATAACTACAGGAGCCTTTTGATTTTTCTGACCATCATAACTGGCCTCAATTTGTTCGGGGTTGAGAATCCTTCCACTATCAATAGGAACTCTTGATTCATGGAGTAGAGAGATTATGGCGCACACATCTTTGGTCACTTCTCGTTTAGGGATTAAAATAACATCTTTGCCTCGATTAGGATGATAGTCTGACATTATGTTAACTGAACCAGAGCCTGAACACGGGTGAATCTCTTCATGGTCCAACTGACTTTGAAGGGATGCTCGCACGAGGTAACATCCTTGATTATCCTCTTATAAAACTCTACAGCGTTCATAGTTGTGTGGTGGCACCCGGCCATGTCCACTTTGAATGCAATTCAACCTTACTAGGTCGGTCTCCATTGATCGAACATCCTGATTTTGATGCCTAGTAGGGTTCCCGTTAGTCATGCTGACTTGTTGTGTGTCTTCATCAATATAGATAGGAGCCACCAGTGGTTTAACAAGTGTTGCAGCATTCTTTAAACGAGAGCACATCCTTAGTCGCTCTCACGGCATACTGTACAGTTCTGATAATTATGCGAAGTCAGAAAACTGAGCTGGACTTGTGTAGCGTGTAACTTTACCAAGCTGGTATTCATCAAACGAATATCAAAGATTTAAATCATATTCACTTGATAATGACTTCTATCACGGTAATCCTGAATCCATCCGAGATCCATCTGTTCCTGTAGAGCTGATTGCACCTTAGAACATCCTTGATTGCTTTTAGAACAGATATCACACTGGTGATAGTTATGAGGCGGTACGTGACCGTACCCGCTTTGTTTGCAAT
This sequence comes from Lathyrus tuberosus, assembly GCA_022829125.1. Lineage (NCBI taxonomy): Eukaryota > Viridiplantae > Streptophyta > Magnoliopsida > Fabales > Fabaceae > Lathyrus > Lathyrus tuberosus. The sequence goes on along the minus strand of JALAZF010000127.1, from coordinate 14,053,046 downwards.
GCATCTTGACCAGGTTGGTCCCCAATAAGAGTACATCGTGAATTTGATAGCCATGCTTAGCCTCTTCTTCTATCAAATTTACCACAACTTTCTCGTGTTGAGGCAGCGGGTTTGTTTGAACATTAGGATTTGTATCCTTGAAGGATAGGACCCGGCTCCTAACAAGCTTCTGTACATCGGATTTGAAACTGAGACAGTTTTCTATGTTATGCCCTGGTCCTCCTTGTTGGTAAGGGCAAGTCGGATCTGCTTTGAACTAAAAAGGCAGATTTTTCGGTACTGTAAGAGGAAACCTGGTTTGGACGTGCCCCTTGACCAGTAGTAGTGGGAATAGTTCTGCGTACAACATTGGTATATGGTCGAACCCTGGAGGTCGCGTTGTACGGTTGTTGTTGTATTGAGGATGAGCCTGCTGAAGAGGTTGTTATGTCCTTTGCTGATATTGTTGTTGAATCGGTTGGCTCTGAGCAACCAGAGGTTGATACGTTTGAACAGGCGCAGGGTTAATAGCAAGAGTTACAGCTGCTACTGGGTGGTACCGTCGCCTTTGCTTTCCGAGAGAGATATTATCAATATCTTTCTCTTTTTTCTTAGGGAGAGCACTACCGTATCTTTTGGTACTGCTTGATGGTCTGACATCTTTGATTAGACGTCCTTCTCGAACTGCTTCTTTAAGACGAACTCCCATGCCTACCATCTCAGTGAAATCGCTGGGCACACTGGCGACCATTCTATCGTAGTAAAATGAGCTCAAGGTTTTCAAGAAGATCTTTGTCATCTCTTTTTCCTCAAGAGGTTGACAAATCTGGGCGGCAATTTCACGCTATCTCTGAGCATATTCCTTGAAGGTTTCCTTATCCTTCTGTGACATGGCTCTGAGTTGATCTCGGTCTGGTGCCATGTCTAGGTTATACTTATATTGTTGAACAAAGGCAGCGCCAAGATCTCTGAAAGTTACGATCTTAGTGCAGTTTAATCCCATATACCATTTGAGTGCGGCACTGGTTAAACTATCTTGAAAATAGTGGATCAGTAGTTGTTGGTTCTCTGTCTGAGTTGAAATCCTCCGAGCGTACATCACCAAATGGCTTTGAGGGCAAGATTTACCCATGTACTTTTCAAATTCGGGCACCTTGAATTTGTGCGGAACTTTCACATTTAGGACCAAACAAAGGTCTGTGGCGTCCTTTCCAAATAGATCCTGACCGCGAATGGCTTGCAGTTCCTTCTGCATTTCCAGGAAATGATCCTGGAATTCCCTCATTCTATCGTCCATACTTTCATTTCCAACAGAAGGTATATGTGGAATCTACCCTTCCTGGACAGTGTGTACCACGGGTGGTGGTACAGTCATTATGGTAGTGACTCTTGGTGCTTCCCAAAGTTTGTAACCTTCAGGAGTTGCTGTCATGCCCCTGGAATCTTGGCTTTCCCGACGTTTGTAACCTTCAGGCCCAGCGGTTCCTGCTGCAGTTTCTAAATCTTCCATGATCGGCGGAATATATCCTTCCGGAATATAGTTAAGTGACATGCCCCAGGGATGATCTTTAGGCATATTATACCGAGGATCATACTTCTCCACTATAGGCGTCGATGTGATATCTGAGGTCACAGTCCTTTGTATCTCAGCTAGTGCCAAAGCTTGCATGTCACTATGAAGTTTCCTCAGATCTTCTTTCAGAGCGTCGAGTTCTTCTCTCAACTCTCTGTTCTCTTCCTCGAGATTATCCATTTTCTTTTGTTGACTGGCCCGAGTATTGTACGAATGAGACAGTTTGACTCTAGAATCGAGACACAAACGTGAGATTCGAAGGGAAGAAGAATGCGTTATGTGAGAATGATGAATGATATGCATTGATTATAATAAGTTTTTTTTGTTTAATCAAAAGAAACTTTAACAATTGGATTGCAAATATCATACAATGGGGAAACCCCATTTTATTGAATTCAAAGATTGCGGAAATAGAAATACAGTAATTTACAAAGTACTGTAAACGGAAATGTCTAAGCTAATGGATCCTGAGTCCTCTCTGAAGAGAGCTCAGGTGCTGGTTCTGGTATTTTCCTTTTCTTTGATCGGGGCTCTTGAGCCGTTGTCAGGTTGTCATCCTTTTGCCAAGTGAAAGGAGCGAGCAAATTCCTTCGGTCTTCTTGATTCTCTACAGCATGTTGCTCTAAAATCTCGATCAGAGCATCTTTTTCTTTTAATAGTTGTTGTATTTTGGTACACTCCACATTGAGAATATGGTACTTGTTCTTCCAAGACCTCTTCTCCTGTTGAACTTTGTTGAGAGTAACCTGAAGCTTTTCCGTATTAGACATAAAATAAAGGACAGACTCCTTTAACGGAAGAACTTCCTGATGAGGGTAAGGCATCCTCAGCTTGAGAGCTCTAGTTTGTACCCAGTGGAGATAAGGTTCCACCAAGACACAGTCTGGTTTTCCTAGAGACTCTCTTCCTTTCCTATGAACATGTTTCCAAGTGTGCACTATTTCTGTCTTTAGTGCTCTGTCATTTTCTCCTTCCTTGAAGAAAAAACCTTCCAAATGAGCATTACGCGGGACATGCCTCATCGGGTATCCAAATTGACGACGAACTAAAACTGAATGGTAATTGATTCCTCCTTTAGTGCCTATGAGGGGTACATTAGGGAAGTTTCCACAACGGTCAGTGATTCTTGTCCCGTCATAGATCCGATTGTACCAATCGATGTCAGAGTTAGTAAGAGACATGATTCTCTGGGACCAACGTAAAGTGCTCTTATGATCCCAAAAAGTGGCAGACTTTGGTAAATGGGAAGTGAACCATTTGTATAACAAGGGTACACAGCATGTGATCATTCCTCTGCTGTACAAATTCCTTAGGTGTACAGAATGATAAACATCTGCGAGCAAAGTCGATATAGGGTTTCCAATCAGAAAAATCTTAATGGCATTAATATCAATAAAGTCATCAATGTTGGGAAACAAAAATAACCCGTAGGTGAGCAGAACAAAGACACTCTCGAAAGCAGCCACGTTCCCTATACTAGCAAAGTACAGAGCTTTCTTTATCAAAAACTTGGCTGGCAAACCCTGGATTCCACCATTAGTTGTCATGTGAGTCCGGACTTCTGACTCGTCCAAATAGATTGCTCTTGCAATGGTTTGATCCTTTGGAATTTCTTCCAGTCCAGAAAAGGGAGCTTGGTCAGTGATAGGTAAATCAGTCAGGTGAGAGTACTCCTCTAGTGTTGGTGCTAGTTGATAATCCGGGAATGTAAAACAGTGATAAACCAGATCGTAGACTGAATGAGCGTAGCCAGGATCCCTTCAATTACATGGACCCTTAATAGAGACATCAGTCCTCCGTACTTAGCTCTGAAAGCATCGGGGTTGGTGATCCTCCTTGCCAATCCTCTCAAATCCTCTAATTTTGGAACCTTGAAGGTGTACTTGTGAGTCTTCCTTCTACCAAAATCCATAACGCAATCTTTCTTTTTTTTTCTCTGACATTTGCAATCATTGTCTCAATTTAATTTAAAAAAGAGAGACTAGAAGAGAAAATTTTTCTTTGTTTAAAGTTTTTTAATGAAATGAATGCATGAATGCAGCACACAAAAACATAGAAAAAACATGGGGTCAAAGGTTTGGTGTCATGAAGTAATGGCTCTACCCATCCCCAAAGGTTGTACTGGTGAGTTTTTGTGCCTGTCCTCACAATCATTGACCCATCTTGGGATAACAACAGCAGGTTGGTTCACTCGAGCGAGCTGCAGTATCTTTGAGTAATCTCAAATGAGGGTAGTATCGCGTGACAACTATTTCCGATAGTTTCCGCACTACAAAATAGTAACATGGTCTCAGCCTACTAAATCCTCAATTTCACGGACACTGCAATCGAATAATCTGCTTTCAACAACCGAAATCGTATAGGCATTGAATCCGCAAATGGTATCTCCACTAATTCGATGGTCAACCAGGGTCTCTTTTTTGGGAGTCACTCCCTGTAAGATTACCCATCTAGTGCCATCACTTATCTTAGGTGTCACTCAAACTTTCCAGATACGGAATCACTCGCAATCCCATTAGCAGAAAAATAAACACGGATATTAAGTAGGAAAATCGATATACATATTTATTCCTAGAACAAACATCCTAGACCTCTTAGGATTTATAATCCTAGTCCTAACAAATAAAATGACTCCGCAGCAGAGTCGCCATTTTTCTGTGGAAAATGGGGACGATGATGACTAAGGTAAAATAGATCATACAGTGACTCCCCAGCAGAGTCGCCATTTTTCTGTGGAAAATGGGGATGATGATGACTAAGGTAAAACAGATCATACAGTGACTCCCAACAGAGTCGCCATTTTACTGTAGCGAGTGATTTTTGTCGGTGACGCGACCACCTTATCGCTGGGTTTTCCTCACCGCAATGGTAGGATGGGGTGCTACTTTCTGATTTCTTATTTATCCCATGAAGCTGAAAGGGAAAGGGAAGCTATCTAAAACTAACCTTGCACGCGAATGTTTAACTGAACAAACGCTTAAAAGAGATTCAGGGAGTCGGGGTCAGATTATACAATGGGGAGTTGTCAATTACCCATCCTATATATGGTTATCCACAGGATATTAGCTTTAGGTTTGGCTTTGTACTTGATGGTGTTTATCCGTTAATAGGTTGGGAAAGTTTCTTGGGAAGTATGAGTGAGTGATTGATGTTGATGTTTAGGTGTTTTTGGTAAGGTACTGGACCTAATGTTTGATTGGTATGAAGGTACTGGACCTAGAGTTTTTTATTAGAATGCTCGCTAAGATTTCGCAATCTTATGCCTACGTATTCCCGTTTAAATGAAACATGGAAATCAGAGCAATCGTAGTTCCTCCTATTCTAAGGGAGGAAAAGATGTTTTGGTGTCTTGTTCAAAGCCCAAGATTGAAGCTAAAAGGTTTATTTGTGTCTTGTTCAAAGCCCAAGATTGAAGCTAAAAGGTTTGACTGAGAGAGAACTTGTCATCTCTAAAGAGGGATTGGACTTCCTCTTTGTTGATTTTTGTGTGCCTTAATCAAAGCCCAAGGTTGAAGCTAAGAGGTTGATTGACTCTGCTAGGGGATTTATTTATACAAAGCCTAACAGGAGGCTGGATAAGACCGACTCATCAAGAGAGTGTATATATTAGTGTCTTGTACAAAGCCCAAGATTGAGGCAAAAAAGAGACTGACTCTTTGGGGATATCATTATACAAAGCCTAAGATGAGGCTAAAAGCTTGACCTTTTCCGAGGAAAATGTTCTATCTATCTTGTACAAAGCCCAAGATTGAGGCTAAAAGGATTTTGACTCCGCCGGGGAGGTTTGTATGTGTCTTGTACAAAGCCCAAGATTGAGGCTGAAATGAGAAATTTAACTGACTCTGGTGAGGATATTTTTATGTGTCTTGTACAAAGCCCAAGATTGAGGCTGAGATGAGTTTGACTCTTCTTGGGGAAGATCATTCCTCAAAGCCTAGAGGAAGGCTGCGAGGAAATGACTCTGCTAGGGAAGATATTTATCCCAAGCTCAAGAAAGGGACATTTATGTCTTGACATAGCCCAAGATTGAGGCTAAAAGGATCTGACTCAACAAGAGAGTGTTTTTATCTATCTTGTACAAAGCCCAAGATTGTGGCTGAACAAGCTGGAGAATTTATTCTACATAACTTGAGAGGAGGCTGACTACTGTTAGGGGAAATATTTATACCAAGATTGGACAAAGATTGACTCAACAAGAGAGTATTTTTATCTGTCTTGTACAAAGCCTAAGATTGAGGCTAAAAAGGTTGACTCAACAAGAGAGTCTGAAAAGGTGATTGACTCAACAAGAGAGTCTAAAACGTGATTGACTCAACAAGAGAGTCTGAAAAGGTTAACTCCACTGGGAGAATCATTGTATAAGGCTCAACACGAGGCTAACTGGGCTGAGGAAAAGATCATTATACAAAGCCTAAGAGAAGGCTATCTTTCTGCTGGGGATTATTGAGATCCCTAGGCAGGTCCAAGTGGGGAACCAACTCTTGCTGAGGATTACAGAAGAGTTGAAGTATTAGATGCCTTGAGGTTTTGATTTGGGATAAACTGACCCTGGTTACGGATTTCTTCAGGAGAGAGACTGAGTTTTAGCTCTGCTAGAGATTGATCCAGAGTGACCACGGTTTTCTCCTATGTTTATAGGGAACTTGAGAATGTCTTTGAGACTCAAGGGGATTAGACTATCCAAGTCTACTGGTGTGGAAGAGTTTTATCTTTTATATGATGCCCAAGAGGAGGCACGGGCATTAAGGGATGAGACTCAACCCTAAAGTGGCATGAGGTTTGACACTGGAGAGATTGCTCTAGCAAAGGATGACTAAGTTCTGTCTTATACCTTTAAGAGGTCGTCAGGGTCCTTGTATTAAGCCCAAGAGAAGGCATGAGAACTTCTAAAAAGATGGAGGGTCCTTGTACAAAGCCCAAGAGGATGCGGGGATGCTTTTAGGAAGCCTGTGGGTCCCAAACCAAGAGAAGTTCAAGAAATACCATTCACCGAGAATAGATCATTTAGTGAAAGTTTGAGGTTTGAAGAAACTCAAGAGATGCAATTCACTGAGAATAGATCAACTCTGGGGAGTAGAATTTCTTTGACAATTTCTAGGGGTGACAGCCTGAGAAAAGGTTCACGAGGAATACTGTCATTCTCTTTGTTCCATATTGTTTAAGCCCAAGAGAAGGCAAGACTGTATCTGGAAATCCTATGGGGATCTAGCTTTGATTGTATTTAAGAGTGACCAACATGGATTTACTTAGTTCTAGACCTAGTTGTCGGGGAAAACTCCAAATAACTATACTAGTATATATACAGTTGATATATGACAAGTATTTAAAAGGGTATGAAAGAAGACTAACCATGCGCAGCTTCCCACAATACAGTTATATATATCAAAGCGAGTAAATGAAAGTTGTTTAAAACTTACAGGCGAGCAAGCTTCCATGTTGTATTGTTAGTTGTTCAAAGAAATTAAAGAAAGTTTTGATAACAATATATATATTTGAATTTAAATCACAAGGAAAGTTGTTTTGAAAAGATCGTTGGGGCTTACAGCTCACGGAGAGGCCCAAGGTTTAACAGTGATCGCACCGTTGTTTTAAATATCGTCTCGGGACTTATACAATGACTGAGGCCCAAAAAGGTTTATTTACAAAAAGGGTTGGGTCTTACAACTCAAGGAGAGGCCCAAAAGGTGTTTTAAAAGAAAAGAAATAAAGATGGGTCTTATAGCTCAAGAAGCCCTGTTGATTTTGTTAAAAAGGTGACGATCGCGCCGGACTTTTGAAAATATGCAGAGGGACTTATACAATGCGTGAGACCCAAAAAGGTATTATTTACAAAGGGGTTGAGTCTTAAACTCTATTAGAGGCCCATGAGTGTTTGAAAAAGATTGATGAGGGTGAAATTAATCAAAACCCTAATTTTGTTTAAAAATGGAATTAATTTTGTTTAAAAATTAAAAAAATTTATTGAAAACATGTGAAAAATGGGTGGTGATCTTGGATCAATGTTTCAAAAATCATGTTTTTATCCACAAAATGATTGAAAACCAATTAGGTTTGGAAAATCAAGAAGGAAAAAATATTATAAATGTCAAAAAAACAAATAAAAATTAATTATTTGCAAAAATATCAAGTATATGAAATAAATAATATTTTTGGGATATTTTTGTAAAATAAAATATTTTAACATTTTTGTGAATTATTAAACAAAATCAACTCAAAATCATTAAAATTCAGAGAAAAATTAATTTTTGAATCAATTAAATAAAATCACAAAAATTCAAATATTCAAATATTTGAAAAGAGCGCCAAGAACATCTTGTTCTTGCCCGCGTGCCCTGTTTTGCCCAGATTTGCGTTTTCTCATCAATCTCACAGAATACTTGATGAAATCACACAATCCACATATCAATCTGCTCGTTTTCAACTCACGATCATGTCTATGGTCTTTAATTTCATTTATTTTAAGCATGGAATGAGAAATCAAAACAAAACCTAAAGAATCCTAAATTCTGCATAAAGGCTGAGAAATTTAATTCACGACTCATACAAAGAAATTAATGGAGGGGAAACACTCCATACATGATTATGAACATATGGCAAAATTATTGTGTGAGGAAATATGCATGAATCATGATATGACCAAGTTTAGGCTTTTACTTGAATGTCGTGGCAGCAAGAGCAACTTGATTTTTGAGTTAGAGATGTTACATATGAGTTGTGATGATCTGAACAGCTTCCCTACACCATATGGAGTGTGTATGAAAGCTTAGATTGATTTGGAATGGACTGGAACATATTATGGCATCTCAGCTGCAACTTTGTTGAAAACTTGAGCAAATGGATGATGATTTCATGAATTTGGTGTTCCAGTTGTTGGTTTAGTGTTTGATCAGCTCACATATGATGTTTATGAGGTGTGTGTATGATTGGTTTGGTTGGAAACACATTCTAATTCAAAACCGGATAGTAGCTTGCATTAGAAGGCATTTTTGGAAGTGTGAGTGTGATTTTGAGAAAGGCAAGTGTTATAGGCCTTTTGTTTACTCAAACTGATCAGAAATGAGGTCTATTTATAGTGTGTCAAGTTTGTTTTGCAAGGAATGGGGAAGGACAACTGCAACATGCCTTTGGCCAATGTGGATCAAATGGAATCTCAAGTCTCCTCTAGCCATTGACTTGAGATTAGATCACAGGCCTATGGTTCTTTGATTCAAAATAAGGCTTGACTGAAGTGTTCATCTTTGCTCTGATACATGCCACCTCTAAGCATCCATTGAATTTTCCAAAACAAAATTGGAGTCTTGGCCTCTTTTAGGCCTTTTATGTTTGCATGCTACTTGTAGATTTTGGGGCTTTGTAGGCTGATAGAACAGTGATTGTCCCTTGTTTGTTCCCCCTTGATCAAATTGAACCCTTATGCATAAATCTGTCTTGCAAAACAGTTTGCATCAAGGCATGTTGCAGCTGTCATAACTCCTAGCTCAAGTGGAGTTTCATGGAGTTCTTGGTCATTTTGGAAAGCTGATATATCCTATTTCAACATGATGTACAACTTTGATTTTGAACCAACTTGAATTACAATGAAAAATGCCTCTACATTTGGGAAAAAATAAGGCAGATTCTGACTTAGTGAAAATTTCACTAAGTGTTGGAAAAATGTCACTTTTGGGTTTTCAGCCATTTTGATCACTCCATAACTAAAAATCCATGAGGAATTGGAATGAGGTGTAGTTGACACTTTTAAAGTATGCCATGAGAGCTACAAATCCAGCTTTGGACCATCCAAAATGGTTGCTTGGATCTCAAGTTATGGTCCTTGGAAGTTGGTACCCTAGCCACTTTGTTCCATAACTTTGAAAAATTCTAAGTTTTTTATGGGTACCCCCTTTTTCAAGTTAACTCATTTTCTTTGATTTTTCTTGATGAATGATGATTCCAATCACACATTAACATTGTTTTAGGGTTCAGAAACTTTGTTTGACCAAAAATCCAAAAAGTCAAACTTTGGATTGCACAGTTGACTTTTTATCAGATGAAATTCAAACTGTGCGATCCTTCGTAAAATTAAGTCCTTGACCTAAATCAAACCTAATGGATATGTTCCATAGGTGTTATAGGGTGTATTGAATCATGTCCCAAGGTTTGGGAGCATGTCTTGGTCAAAAGTCAAAGGTACAGTTGACTTTTCCCTCGAAACCCTAATTGTGGTCCTGATGAAATTGAAACTTGTGGATCAAGCTTCTTGGATCAATCCATTGTTGCAAATGGATCAATGTAGTGTATTGGAGGCCCTCAAATCATGTCTTGAGGTCTTGGCTCATGTTTTGTCCCAAAAGTTAACTTAGGGGTGAATTAGGTCAAGAAACCCTAATTCCTGATTTTTTTGTGAATGCATCCCCTGAGGCAAAATTGACTTGATGATTGGGTCCATGAGGTCCCTTGGAGTATCTTGAGTTATGTTTTGAAGCATTGGCTCATGCCCAGAGGAAAATTTCCACCTGGAGGCCTTGGTCGACCAAAACCCTAATTTTGTGACACTGGCGATCTTGAGGCTTGATCCACTTGGAATGTTGAAACCTTGTGCTTGATTCTTGATGTGGGAGTCCTCTTGATCCTTTATGTGTGTTGGAGAGTTTAGACAAGTTGAAGATCATGTCATTTCTTGATTGATCCTTTGTCTAAGTTCTCTGAGAGGGCCTAAAACCCTAATTCTTGCTTATAGTGAATGCTCAATCATCTTTGAGGAGATTGATGAGGCATGATGGTTCATCCATATTGTGGTAATGATTTGCATAATGATGGGAAATCTTAGTGGTCAAAATTTGGGGTATGACAGAAAGACACTATCTTATGCGAAATATTGCAAGGATCACGAATCCACAAGTGTTTTTCTGAAAGGACAACTCTAACATAGAGAAAATCAATCACGAAAAACAAACATATATGTTGTGATTTCATGAAACCAAAACAACAAGAGTGACAACATGCTCTTTATGATCTCAGGTTTACAAAACACGCATCACCAGTCAAAAATCATGCATTGGACAGTGAGGAAAGGAAAGGAGAAAAGTTACCTACGGTGGCTTTAGTAAGCTTCCCTTTTACGTGTAAATAAACCTTTTAACCCTTCCTCTGGCCTCCAAGAACTCCAAGAAGAATGATGAAAGCAAGGAAAATGGAAGAAGGAGCTTTGGATAACCAGTTTAGAAGAATAAAGTTTTTTGAGTGAGAAATAAAGCTTTTAAGTTTATGGCTGCTAAGAATGTCTGTCCTCCTTGGTTAGGGTTTCTTGTAATATATATGATGGACTTGTGAGGTTAAGATGGTGAGTTACTGAGGTGAAAAGTTGTGGTTAAAGTTTCTTGAAAATTTTGAAAAAGAGAGGGAATGAAAGCCTCGTACGCATGGCCTTGCATGAAGGTGTTGTAGTGGTCTTGTGTGGTTGTCTTCTTATACTTGTTGTGGTCAGCGAACTCAGAATGAGAGAGAAATGGTAGTAATCTTGTTGAACAAGTTTTGCTTGCTTTCTCTTTTTGTGAAATGTCTTAACATGGTACAAGATATATGCTACTCATGTTGAGCTTAAAATGGCAAACATTGGGGACCATTCAACATAGGCTTATGCGCAAGGGATGGGATAAACAAGCTGCAAGAGTTTGGTTCACATTATGCACAAGAGTGGTAAGATATCATGCATGAGAAACCTATCCACATGGCCATCTTTGAAATACGATAACTCCATGAATATTGCCCCAATTAATGAGTTCTTTGGATCAATGCAAAGTAGGGAGATTAGAGAAAAACTTTCATCTTTGAATCTCCTTGAAACAATGCTTGAATCCATGAGAAAAATGGAGTGGAAATTATACTCACCAATATGTCACAAAAGGAGAAACTTAGAAAAATCTAAGTTATGAAATGATCACTTTGTGACACTAACTTTAAAGCATTATAACTTGGTGAATATTTGTCTAAATGAGGAGTTCTAGTAATGGGTGGAAATCTTGGAAAGAGCTCTACAACTCTCATGTCCAAGGATAATTGAAATAAGGCTCGTATCATGATGAAAAATTCCTTGGAAGATTGGTCCACAAAGTTGCCAAAACTTGTCAAATGAAAAACCCTATCTTGATGAGTTCATAACTTGAGTTGTATACATCCAATGGAGGAGTTCTAGTACTAAAAAGAAAGCTAGAATGACACTCTACAACTTTCATGTCCAAGGAAAATTGAGATGCGGTTTGTATCATGGTGAAAAAATGCCTTGAAAAACCATCCTCCATGTTGAAATTCCATACTTAGAAAAATTTCTAAGTACAAAATTACAAATCTTTGTTTTTCTCAACTTAAAGCCTCCATATCTTGAAATCCATGAATCTCTTGAACACTTTTCCTTCTTCAAACTTGAAGTACATGGTGTCCTATTCAATTTGATAGCTAGTTTGCTCCATTTGGATCAAGGATGAAGAAGTTTTGGATGTTACAAAATGGCTAAAAATTGAGATTCTCACACTTAGAAATTTCTCTTCCAAAACCCTAATCCTTCAAACTTCTTGATTTTATGCTTCCTCTTAATTTCATTTGATCCAAACCCACAACAACACTTAAGATGATGTGTCATGCTCATAGTTGACCTCACAATCCTAAGTTTGACTTCTCAAAGGCACAATTGACTTCCTTGAATAGATGAATCTCCAAACCTTGATTTTCAACTAATCAATACATCTTCTGGGCTACTTGGATACCTCAAGTGGACTTCATGGATGCTTTGATGAGCCTTAGATCATGTGGCCAACTCTTGACCAAGATCCATGGGTGCAATTAACTTTATCTTGAAGAAACCTTAATTCTTGATTAGGTACTAATGAAACCCTGATGAGCTTAAAGTGAGGCCATCTTGTGCTTGTTTCTTATGGGAATGAGCTTCCTATGTGTGTGAGGACTTGCTTGACTAATGATTTCTTCAAGGCTTGACTGGTTAAAACCTTAAGGCCCTTTGGGGTGAACCCTAATTCAAAATTAAATCAAAGTAAACAAAACAAAGCAAAAAAAGGGATGGTTAGTTATGCATGAGATGCTTGACCTAAAGAGGTGGGATCTTAGGGTTAAAAATTAGGGTGTGACAGATGCCCCTATTTAAGTTTCTTCTATCCGGAGATATGAGGATTGAAATCTTCATCACGACGCGATAGGAGAGACTTAAATACAAACATGCACAATTTTTGGCCCTAAGATACCACCACACGCATATGATATGGTATGGAATGATAAGAATGCAAAAAAAGATCTGTGGTGGAAAGGATGCCACAGGGGAATGGTTGCACTTCTAACAGAAAGAAATAAACAACTACTACCGGGGACAAGACTTGACTCCACTAGGGAGAGACTACCAACCGATAAATCACAGGGCAGTCCAAGATGAACTCAAATATAGTGGTGGAATAATATATATAGAGATGATAAACCTCCCCTCGTACCGGGTCTTGGACCGCAGTCTGGGCTCAGTTTCTTCTTTGATCAAGCTCCATTAGCTTGAAAAGGGTAAACAAACCTCCCCTCGTACTGGGTCTTGGACCGCAGACTGGTCTCAGTTTCTTCTTTGATCAAGCTCCATTAGCTTGAAAAGGGTAAACAAACCTCCCATCGTACCGGGTCTTGGACCGTGGACTGGTCTCAGTTTCATCTTTGATCAAGCTCATTAGCTCGAAAAGGGTAAATAAACCTCCCCTCGTACCGGGTCTTGGACCACAGACTGGTCTTAGTTTCTTCTTTGATCAAGCTCCATTAGCTCGAAAAGGGTAAACAAACCTCCCCTCGTACCGGGTCTTGGACCTTGGTCTAGTATCAGTTTCTTCTTTGATCAAGCTCCATTAGCTCGAAAAGGGTAAACAAACCTCCCCTCGTACCGGGTCTTGGACCGCAGACTAGTCTAAGTTTCTTCTTTGATCAAGCTCCATTAGCTTGAAAAGGGTAAACAAACCTCCCCTCGTACCGGGTGTTGGACCGCAGACTGGTCTCAGATTCTTCTTTGATCAAGCTCCATTAGCTCGAAAAGGGTAAACAAACCTCCCCTCGTACCGAGTCTTGGACCGCAGACTGGTCTCAGTTTCTTCTTTGATCAAGCTCTATTAGCTTGAAAAGGGTAAACAAACCTCCCCTCGTACCGGGTCTTGGACCGCAGACTGGTCTCTGTTTCTTCTTTGATCAAGCTCCATTAGCTTGAAAAAGGTAAACAAACCTCCCCTCGTACCGGGTCTTGGACCGCGGAATGGTCTCAGTTTCTTCTTTGATCATGCTCATTAGCTCGAAAAGGGTAAACAAACCTCCCCACGTACCAGGTCCTGGAGCGCAGACTGGTCTCAATTTCTTCTTTGATCAAGCTCCATTAGCTCGAAAAGGGTAACAAACCTCCCCTTGTACCGGGTCTTGGACCGCAGACTGGTCTCAGTTTCTTCTTTGATCAAGCTCCATTAGCTTGAAAAGGGTAAACAAACCTCCCCTTGTACCGGGTCTTAGACCGCGGACTGGTCTCAGTTTCTTCTTTGATCAAGCTCCATTAGCTTGAAAAGGGTAAACAAACCTCCCCTCGTACCGGGTCTTGGACCGCGGACTGGTCTCAATTTCTTCTTTGATCAAGCTCCATTAGCTTGAGAAGGGTAAACAAACCTCCCCTCATATCGGGTTTGGACCGCGGACTGGTCTCAGTTTCTTCCTGTAATGGTGAATACTTATGGGAGAGTATCTTTCACAGGGAATTGGAACGTCACTGGAGGTTTATGACTTCAACGGGAATCCATAACTTATTGAAGATTTGGAAGTTTCACCGGGGATCTTCAAAGGAGATGTTAACCGGTTAACTTGTAAACATGTCTTCTCAAATAAAGAGAAACACTTGAATCTTCACCAAACTTCTCGGAGAGATGCCATTTGATGGAAGCAAATTGGGTAGTGGACTCATGGGGAGAACATCACTAAGAGCAATATTGTTGTAGTTTAAAATTGCATAAGCAAATAAAATCCTTGTAACGAGAATTCTCAAATAAAGAGAAACACTTGTAAAGTCTTCAACAAACTTATCTGACGGATTTCCGGAGAGATGCCATTTCATGGAAGAATAACTGATAATTTTGATAATTGTCTGGGGATAGACAAACTGTCTTGAAAAGAGACTGCCATTTACCATCTAAACCGAAAACATGATCCCAAAACAAACTGCTCAAATAAAGAACTGCCATTTGTTGTCTGGGCATAAATTGCTGGAGAAAGATTTTGTCTTCAAGGGTGATCTTCAAGTAGATTCTTCCTGGGGCGACAAAGTGCAAAATAAATGCACGCTCGATCTAGGTTTAACAGCCTAGAGAGACTTAGAATTGTGATTTTCAGGGATCAAAGTTCAATCCAGGAAATAACTGATGAGAAACGGTCAAGCACGGCTCTATCCAGTGAGGAATGAACTCAACTGGGGCTTATCTCATCCAAGAAATGGAGAAGAAAACTAAAGCAACCATCTTCCACGAGAATCGAACTCAGTGGGGAATTAGAAAGGATGTGCTCTTTCTGCTTAGGGCAGACAACTCTACTTGGAGGGAGAAGACAAACCCAGTCACTTGGGGATAAACACAGCCAAAGTGAACGAATAAACAAGCATCAAAGAAAATGTAAAATGCGCATATGCCATGAATCTATATGAATGAATGTATGTCATGTTATGCTTATGTTGACAAAACAAACAAGAAGAAGCAAACGGGAGATGAAATAAACATCTCGACAAGGATACTTAGCCAATCTTCGCAAGATAAGAAGCATCACTGAGGGATGAATGGGAAGCCACATCTGGGATCACAGTCCTGCTTCAAGGCTTCAAAATTCTCTGGGGAAGATAGCACTCCACTTGGGGATGAACATTATGACTTCACTTAGGGAACTGTCAAGATGAATCTGGCAACTTTGTTGGGGATGAGAAAAATCCACTGGGAAAGGATCAAACTCATGTTTGGAGAGACTTCATGGGGATAAAATAAATATCCACTGCAAGCTGAAGTAGTCTGAAAGGGAATTGTAATTGGAGATGCCAGAGTTGAGGCCTCACCAGGGATAAAATAAATATCCACCTTAATGGGGAAGCTCGGATCAAAGTCGCAGTCGAAGATGTCAGAGTTGAGACTTCGTGGGGATGAAATAAACATCCAACTCACTGAGGAAGACTGAAGTTGTAAGAGATTCACTGAGGAGTGAAATAACATTTGCTTCACTAGGAAGGTTGAAGCCAGGGAGGTAAATTAAGGAATTCTTAGGTCACCAACTGGGGAAATACTGCATCAAGTCTGCCATAACCGCTTGAAGTGAAGATATACCGGGGAGTTATCATGACCACCTGAAGTGACTTACTGGGGTCATCTGAAACAGAATCCCTCGGGGACATGGGTGAAGCGAGTCAGAAAACAACATAGTTCCGCATTTCGAGGTCTGTCATTCTTGGTAAGACCGTCATCATCATCCCTTTTGCGTCCGTAAATCAAAGTAAAAAACACACGCATTTAAAAAGTTTTAAAATTGTTTTGAAAACTGCTATAAAAAATAAAAGACATTTTTGCATAAATAAGAATAACATAGAGATTGCCAATAAATGGAAAAGGCTCAATTTTATTAATGGAATGGTAGTCGGCAAATGGCGCGACTCCATGGATCATTACAAAGTTGGAAAAACGATAAGTAATGGAAAAGGTTACATCAAAACAATGTCCACTATCCTCCTAAACCACTCTAAATTTCCTGTACTTTAAGCTTTTGATGATCTGACTGACGAACCTAGTGAGAAAGAAGACTTCTGATAATCCAATCTGATCTGATGCAGTAAACTAGCCTGATCCCTAACTTTTGCCTAAGTTTTCTTTTCAGGTTTTCAACCTAGCGGGATAATTTATTTCTGTTTATGTCTCTAACTTTTAGCCCACTGAGACTCTCATTTTTTCCTAAGCTGCCCTTTCAGGTTTTCAACTTAGCGACCTGTTCTTTTACTTTTTAGGAATAGTACTTTTTTACTACATCGACATTCATGGAACGAGTGATTTCCTCTCCATCTATAGTCACTAACAATAAAGCTCCTTCTGAGAAGACCCTCCTAACAACATACGAACCATCATAATTAGGAGTCCACTTGCCCCTAGAATCAGTGACGAAAGATTGGATTTTCTTAAGTACAAGGTCACCTTCTCTGAATTCCCGAGGTCGCACCTTTTTGTCAAAGGCTTTCTTCATCCTCTGTTAGTATAACTGTATGTGGCATAAGGCCGCTATCCTTTTCTCTTCAATCAGATTGAGCTGGTCATATCTACTTTGACGCCATTCAGCCTCTGAGAGTTTTGCCTCTATCAGAACTCGCATGGAAGGAATCTCGACTTCTACTGGGAGTACAGCTTCCATACCGTAATCAAGTGAAAAAGGAGTTGCTCCTGTCTATGTGCGTACCAAAGTACGATACCCATGTAGAGCAAACAGAAGTATTTCATGCCAATCCTTATAGGTGACAACCATCTTCTGAATGATCTTCTTTATGTTTTTATTCGCCGCCTCAACTGCCCCATTCATCTTTGGTCGGTAAGGAGAGGAATTGTGATGTTCAATCTTGAACTCTTCACACAACTCTTTCATAATTTTATTATTCATATTTGACCCATTATTAATGATGATTTTGCTTGGCACACCATAACGGCAGATGAGCTAAATCTTGATAAATCTGACCACTACTTGCCTAGTGACATTCGCATACGAGGCTGCTTCAACCCACTTGGTGAAGTAGTCAATTGCCACTAAGATGAAGCGATGTCCATTATACGCTTTCGGCTCGATCATGCCAATCATGTCAATGCCCCACATGGAGAATGGCCACGGAGATGATATAACATTAAGAAGAGTCGGTGGTACATGAATCTTATCAGCGTAGATTTGACACTTGTGGAACTTCTTAGCAAACTTGTAACAATCTGACTTTATTGCCATCCAATAATAGCTCACTCTCAAGAGTTTCTTTGCCATAGCGTGTCCATTGGCATGAGTACCAAATGACCCTTCATGAATCTCAGTTATTAACATGTCTGCTTCTCTTTTGTCGACACATCTTAGCAAGACCATGTCAAAATTCCTTTTGTAAAGTACGTTATTGCTCAAGAGAAAATTACCAGCCAATCTCCTCAACGTCTTCTTATCCTTACTGGAGGCCCCAAACGGGTATTCTTGTCTTCGGAGGAATATCTCAATGTCATGATACCATGGTTTACCATCATCAGCTTCTTCTATTGAAAACACATAGGCAGGTCTGTTGAGACGCATAACATGAAGGTTAGGACAATCATTCCAACAGTTCACCATAATCCTAGAAGCCAAAGTCGCCAAAGCATCAGCCATTATGTTCTCGTCACGAGGGATGTGATGGAACTCCAACCTATTGAAGAAAGGGAGCAGTCTCCTTGCATAATCTCTATAGGGAGGTAAGTGATCTTGGTGAGTTTCCCATTCTCCTTTAATTTGATAAATTACCAAAGCAGAATCTCCATATGCATCCAAGTTCTTGATCCTTAAATCCATAGCCTCTTCGAGGCCCATAATGCACGCCTCATATTCAACTTCATTGTTTGTGCATGTGAAAGTTAATCGGGAGATAAAAGGGATATGTGATCCATGAGGAGTCATAATGATTGCCCCAATTCCTTTCCCATACTTGTTGACGGCACCATAAAAAATCAGACCCCATTGGGAATCCGGCTCAGGCCCTTCATCTGGCAAGGGTTCCTCACAATCCTTCATTTTCAAATACATCATGTCTTCATCAGGGAAATCATCCTCAACAGGTTGATGGTCTTCAAGAGGTTGATAAGCCAAGTGATCGGCCAAAACACTTCCTTTGATCGCCTTCTGAGTGTGGTACTCAATATCATATTCTGACAATAACATCTGCCATCTGGCTATTCTTCCTGTCAGAGCGGGCTTCTCGAAAATGTACTTGATGGGATCCATCTTAGAAATCAGCCAAGTGGTGTGGTTTAACATGTATTCGCGCAAGCGGCGCACAGCACAAGCCAAGGCGCAACAAGTTTTCTCTAACATGGTGTACCGAGACTCATAGTCAATGAATTTCTTACTCAAATAATAGATAGCATGCTCCTTTTTTCTTGACTCGTCTTGTTGACCGAGTACACACCCCATGGAATCTTCCAAAATGGTCAAATACATGATCAAAGGTCTTCCTTCAACCGGAGGGATCAAGATAGGAGGCTCGAGAAGATCTCTTTGATACTGTTGAATGCTTTCTGACAATCATTGGTCCAATCACATCCTTGATCTTTTTTGAGAAGCTTGAAAATCGTTCCACAAGTGGTTGTCATATTTTAGATAAACCGGGAGATGAAATTCAAATGTCCCAAGAAACCTCTGACCTGTTTTTCTGTAGTCGGAGACGACATCTCTTGTATGGCCTTAACTTTATCAAGATCCACTTCAATACCCTTTTGTCTAACAATCAAACCTAAGAGTTTGCCTGAGCGAACACCAAACGTACATTTGTTAGGATTCAAGCGGAGCTGATACTTCCTCAACCGCTGAAAAAACTTCAACAAATACTCAACATGGTCTTCTCCAGTCTTGGAATTGGCTATCATGTCATCCAGATACACCTCTATCTCTTTGTGCATCATATCATGGAAAAGGGTAGTCATGGCCCTTTGATATGTTGCCCCAGCAATTTTCAAACCAAACGACATAACTTTGTAGCAGAAAGTGCCCCAAGGTGTAATGGATGATGTCTTCTCCATGTCTTCGAGAGCTATTCTGATCTGATTGTAACCCAAAAAACCATCCATGAAAGAGAATACCTTGTACTTTGTAGTGCTATTTACCAGCATATCAATGTGTGGCAGAGGAAAGTCATCTTTCGGACAAGCTTTGTTCAAATCTCGGTAATCAACGCACATGCAAACTTTGCCATCTTTCTTTAGAACGGGCACAATGTTGGCTAACCACTGCGGGTACTCAGACCTAACGAGGAAACCGATGTCAATTTGCTTTTGTACATCTTCTTTAATCTTCAATGTTATGTCAAGGCGAGTTCTTCGGAGCTTCTGTTTGACTGGCAGACATTCTGGCTTCAAAGGAAGACGATGCTCCACTATGGAGGTGTCGAGACCAGACGTATCTTGGTATGACCAAGAAAACACATCAACGTACTCTTTAAGCAATTCAATAAGTCTTTCTTTTACATCAAACGCAAGTAAAGCTCCAACTTTCACTTCTTTACGGTCTTTGCCTGTACCCAAATTAATAACTTTTGTCGGCTCTTTGTAAGGCTGAATGGCTTTATCTTCATTCTCAAGCAATCGAGATATTTCCTTGGGAACCTCTTCTTCTTCCTCTTCGGCTTCGAACACAGGAAACTCAAAGTTCGGAGGAGGCATTGGATCATTGTTTTGATGGTTTGTTCGTGCAATAATCTGTTCGTGTAATAATCTGCACATGTGATTTGGCTTCATTTTAGATTTTATGAAAGTGCAAGTGTGTGCACAAAACATGCAAAGTGATGAAAATGGGTTTTTTATGACTATCGTTTTTCCAGGAAAGTAAAGAATAACATAGATAAAATGGAATCAAAATGACAATTTTATTGATGATAGCAGTTCGCTAAACAAAAGCCCTAACACAAAATCACCTTTGCCTTGGGCAGAGCAAAGGGAATTATGAAAATAAGCCCACACAACAAACTCTTTCTCCTTGGGCAGAGCGAAGAGCTATCAAAACATAGCAAAAAATAATTACTTTGATAAATGGACTACAACAAGAATGTTAACAGCACTCCAATTCTGAGCGACCGCTCCATGCGTCACGAAGTTGGGCTGATCTTCGTCAGACTCGTATTCGAGGATGGCGTAAGCTTCATACTTAGGGCTCTTGCATCTTGACCGAGGAGAATAAAAAGGACAGTAAGCACCTTCAGTCTCAGACCCATATCCAGGATCCTCTAGATAAGGCTCCCAGTCTTCAGCATGAATGTAATCACTTTCAGAGCCGAATGGTATGTACCCCTCAGAGTCGTCTTCTTCAGTTATATCATTAACCCTTGATGGATGAATAACTCCTCCACTATGAAAAACATCTTCAATGGGTGGAATAATCATATTTCCTGTGGCAGGCTCGTCAGAACTGGGACCTGAAAACCCGAGATCCTTTTTCTTTTTGTTTCCAGAGGCTGATATCACTTGCCTCCACCCTTCTTGGGAACCACTTGCTACAACACGTTGTGCATCCTTGAAATATGAAATAGAAGCCTCGCTCTTCTTGGCACTACCACCATCAATTGAAAGAGCTTGGAATTAGGTTCCTATTTCCTCATCAGCATCAATGTATGAAAAAGAAGAAAGATGACTCACCACTAGAGCCCTCTCTCCACAGATTGTAACCAATTTCCCTTCATTAACAAACTTCAATTTTTGGTGTAGCGTAGATGTGACCACCCCAGTGTCATACCCCAAATTTTGACCACTACGAGTTCCCATCATTGTGAAAATCATCATCATAATATGGAGGAACCATCATACTTCATCAGTCTCCCCAAAGATAGGTGAGCATCCACTGCAATCAAAAATTAGGGTTTCAAGCCCTCTCAGAGTTCTTAGACAAAGGATCAATCAAGGAATGACATGATCTTCAACTTTTCTAACCTCTCAAACATCCACAATGGATCAAGAGGACTCCCACTTCAAGGATTAAGCACCAGGCTGCTCCCTTCTAGGTGGATCAAGTCTCATGATCGACAGTGTCACCAAATTAGGGTTTTGGTCGACCAGGGCCTCCAGATGGAAATTTTTCATCTGGGCACAAGCCAATGATCCAAAACATAACCTAATATACTTCATGGGACCTCATGGACCCAATCATTAAGTCAATTTTGCCTCAGGGGATGCATTCATCAAAAATCAGGAATTAGGGTTTCTTGACCTAATTCACCCCTAAGTTGACTTTTAGGGCAAATCATGAGCCAAGACCTCAAGAGAGGGTTTGAGGGTCTCTAATTAACTATATTGATCCATTTGCAACAATGGATTAATCCAAGAAGCTTGAGCAATAAGTCTCAATTTCATCTGCACCACAGTTAGGGTTTTAAGGAAAAAGTCAACTGTAACTTTGACTTTTGACCAGGACATGCTCCCAAGCCCTATGACATGCATCAATATACCCTATGACACCCATGGAACATGTCCATCAAGTTTGATTTAGGTCAAGGACATGATTTCCTGAAGAATTGAACAGTTTGGAATTCATCTAATAAAAAGTCAATTGTGCACAAAAGTCAACTTTGACTTTTTGAGATATTTCACCAAAATGGATTTTTAACCCTAAAATGATGTTAATGTATGATTTGAATCATCATTCATCAAGAAAATTCAAGAAAAGTTGGGTAACTTGTAAAAGGGGTAACCATAAAAAACTTAGAAAATTTTCTAAGTTAAAAATAAAGTGGCTAGGGTACCAACTTTGGAGGGTCATAACTCCTAAACCACAAAGCCATTTTCTCCCATCCAAGGCTTGATTTGTAGATCTCATTTCCCTCTACAAAAACTTCAACTAGACCTAATTCCAACTCCTCATGGATTTTGAGTTATGGAGTGATCAAAATCAAGAAAAGTCACTTTGTTCCAACACTTAGTGAAAATTTCACTAAGTCAGATTTTACCCTACTTTTTGCCAAATGTAGGGGGATTTTTCACTTGGATTCAAAAGAGATCAAAACCAAATATGTTCAAACAGTTGTTGTATCATGTAAGGGCTTTCCAAAATGACCAAGAACATTACCAAATTCAATTTGAGTCATGAGATATGACATTGGAAAGTTGCCTTGCTGAAATTTGCCAAGGCAAGGCAGAATTTGCATTTTTGCTCGATTTGCCAAAATCAGCCAAATCCAAATGCTCCTATCCACTTGGACACCTCTGAGGATTAAATCTAAAGGGGACAACCACTGAGCCAAGCCTCCAAAGTCTTTGGAACAAGAAATAGCATGTTGAACCTAGAATGGCCAAAATAGGGACAAGACTCCAATTTTGGATTGGAGCATTCAATGGAAGCATCAAGGTGGCATGGACTGAGCCATTTGCAACTGAATTAGTCAAGACTTATCCAAGACCAAGGGAACCATAGCCCTGTGCCCTAACCTCTAGTCAATGGCTAGAGGAGACTTGGATTTCCATTGGCCAACATTGAACAAACACCTGCTGCAGTTGCCATTCACTGTGGATCCCAAAACAAACTTGCTCTAAATAGAGCTCAATTGTGATCAGTTTGAGTACACCAAAGCCATCAAACAGATGCTTTCCTCAAAACCCCTTTCTCTTGGCAAAAATGCCTTCTTTAGCAAGGCAACTTTGAGTTTTTTAGCTTGAGAGCTTTTTCATCACAATCGATCACACACACACCTCATATATATCATATGTAAGCTGTGCAAACTATCACAAGTTACCTGTAATCACAAAATCACAAAGTCACCTCTCAAAACCTCAAAATAGGCTTTGGTTGCATTTTTCAAGTCATGTCTTGATTCAGTCACTTTCCAAACCAGATAAAACCTCAAACACACTCCAAATATCATCCTTGAACTGTCCCAAATGGTTCCCCTCATCTGGAACACCATTTGAGAGAGTTGCTATTTTGGTCACTTTTAACCCCTTTTGCAAGAAAGGGACTGTTTGTGTTTTTGCAGGTACCAGTCAATTCCAATCATCCTAAAAGCTTCTAAGGGGTCATTTGAGTGTGTCTAAAGCATCAAATCATTTCTGGAACAAGAGGTTTGACAGATTGCACAAAAGCTCCAAAATCTCAAAAAAGAGGTAAGTCTCACAACTTGGAATCTTTCAAACATGCAATGCTTTGAAGTTCATTGATCATAAACATCTCATACAAGTTGTATATGTTGTGTTTGAGCTAATTCACCATGTAATCCATGCTTGTACCAAGCTGTAGCATAGAAAATGCATTTATAGGTCATTTTCAAAACCACTATCGGGTTTTGAGGAGGGAGTGTGATCAGAAAAAACTACCAACACCATTGGATTCCTTATGAAATTATGGTCCAAATGCATATAAATTTTGTCTCAAACCATTAAGAATTGAGAAAGTTATGACCTTCACGTTTCTGAGCCAAAACTTGCCTTGGGCCAAGCCTAAAACCAAGTCATGCCTTGTATATTTGTTGTTTTATTTGAAACAATGGATGTATCACCACCCCAGTGGTAAGGCGCGTGCCTTATAACCTTGAGGTCTTGGGTTCAAACCCCACCCATGCCATTTTGTGTTTTTTCACATTTTGCCATTTTTTCCAATATTTTCATGGTTTATTAATTAATTGGAAAATTAATAACTCTTTCAATTTTAATTATTTTTTATTGGTTCTTTTTGCAAAAAATCACAAAAATGTTGAAATATTTTATTCCACAAAAAAATTGAATTTATATTATTTATTTAATATAATTAGTATTTTTGTGAATAAATTCATTTTTATTTGTTTTTAAACATTTTAAAATGAATATTCATCTTGAAAAATCAAGACCAAATGAGTTTTAATATCTCTTGTGATTTATACCTCATTTTTAAAACCTTAAACAAAAATCACAAGTGGTTTATTCAAACCTATTTGGTATTTTTCATTGATTTTCTTTAAATATTTACTTTTAAAGAATAAAATTAGGGTTTCTTTGATTTTCACTCAAACAAATCATTGTCAAACACTCATGGGCCTCTAATTGAGTGTAAGACCCAATCCTTTTTTTTTACCAAACCATTTTTGGGCCTCAGTGTATTGTATAAGTCCCGATACCGTCAAAAACAAACGGCACGATCGTCGCCTTTTGAAAAATAACCTTTTGGGCCTCTCCTCGAGCTATAAGACCCATTTAAAACTTTTTGGGCCTCTAATAGAGTGTAAGATCCAACCCCCCTTTTAACCAAAAACTTTGGGCCTCACTTATTGTATAAGTCCCTCTGCGTTAAAAGAAAACCTCGGTGCGATCGCCATTTCAAACGGAAAAACAAACTGGGCCTACACTCGTGTTATAAGCCCCACTCTTTTTCTTTAAACTTTTTGGGCCTCTTGAGAGAGTGTAAGACCCATCCCTTTGTACAGAAAACAATTTTTGGACCACAGTCACTTGTATGAGTCCCTCTGTACAAATTCAAACAGTGCGCTCACTGATAAAACCCTGGGCCTCTCCTTGAGCTGTAAGCCCCAAATCTTTCTTTTTCAAAGCACTTTCTCCTTTGATTTTGAATATACTGTTGTTTTCAATTTTTCTTTGTTGAACAACTAACCAAACAGCATGGAAGCTCTACAACCGAGTACGTGGTTATTGCTTTCATTTACCGCTTTCATATACATATAACTGTATTGTGGGGCTGTTTCACTGTAAGTCTTCGTTCATAAACTCATATCAACTGTGTAATAATAGTATAGATATTTAGAGTTTCCCCGACAACTACGTCTAGCATTAAGCCCGTTGATCACTCTTAAATAGTCAAAACTAGATCCTCATAGGATTACCAGACACAGTCTTCCCACCTCTTGGGGTTAAACAATATGGAGATATGAAAGGAAGCATTCTCAGTGAACCCTTTCATAGACTATCACTCGTAGAAGTTGTCAAAGAAACTCTATTCCCCAGAGATGATCTTTTCTCCGTGAATGACATCTCTTGAGTTTCTTCCAAATTCTCGAACTTTCCTGGCTTGATCTATTCTCGGTGAATGGCATGTCTTGAATTTCTCGGGGTTTGGGGACCCACGAGCTTCTTAAAAGCATCGGCCTCCTCTTGGGCATCGTACAAGGACCCACAGGCTTCCTAAAAGCAACCCCGCCTCCTCTTGGTCTTAGTACAAGGACCCTACGGCTTCTTAGAAGTATTCACAGCCTCCTCTTAGGCTTCGTATAATGATCTCTTCCTCCGGGAATGATAGCCTCCTCTTGCGCATCGTACAAGGACCCGTCGGCTTCTTAAAAGTTTCCAGCCTCCTATTGGACTTCGTACAAATTGTCCCGACGACCTCCTAGAGGCATAGGAACAGAAATTAGTCATCTGCATAGAACAGTCCTTTCATAGAGTCTATTACTGTTTCTCAAAGCACAGTACAAAAGATGACACTCTAGATTTGGAAAGTCTAATCTCCTTGAGTCTCAAAGACATTCTCAAGTGACCCCTTCGTTAAATAGGAAGAAAACCCGTAGATTCGGACAGTCTCAATACCCTTCGGATTTCCCAATTTCTTAAAGAACAGGAATAACCCGGATCCTCGAATCAAATCCTTGAGTACAGTGTTGCTCATATAAGAACTGATTTTCTCTTTAACAATCAGTCTACTGGACTTGTCACTTAACTGAACAGTCGCAATAGCCTTCTCTTAGGCTTTATATAATGATCCTTCTCCAGTAAAGTTAGCCTTCTCTTGGGCTTTATACAATGATTCTCCCCAGCGGAGTCAAAAGTCGTTTAGCCTCTCTCTCGGGCTTTGTACGAGACACATAAGAGACTCCCTCGTTGAGTCAATCACCCTTTCGCCTCCATCTCGGGCTTTATACGAGATACCAAAAGATTCCCTCGTTGAGTCAAAACCTTTTAGCCTTTCTCTCGGGCTTTGTACGAGACACATAATAGCCTTATCTTAGGCTTTGTATAAGAAAACCACTGGTTGATCCAATTAACCTTTTAGCATCAAAGTTGTGCCTCGTTCACAGTACACAAACATCAACAACTCCTTCCCCTCCATCTAACTGCTGTAAGCGGCAAGCCTCTGGATAATCTACATACATGCCAATGTCCCTCTTTTAGTATGAGAAATTCCTAAGGAAAGATGGCATTACTCTACACTGAGTTAAAGTCTTGTCCTTCAGGTTAAAACCCCCTTATAAAGGAAATTATGGCATTGCTAGGATCCGCGTATCCCGGTTAAAGTAATTCTCCTTTATAACCAGTCACCCAACAGTTGTGACAAACAGACCCTCTTTAGAGATGACAAATTCTCTCTAAAGACAACACCTTTAGCTTCACATCTTGGGCTTTGAACAAGATATAAATCACCTTTCGCTTCACGTCTTGGGCTTTGAAAAAGACACCAAAACACCCATTTCCTCCCATAGAATAGGAGGAACTACGAACGCTCTGATTTCCCTGTTTCGGTAAACGGGAATACGTAGGCATAAGATTGAAAGAAAAATCTTAGCGAGCACACTAAACAAAAACCCAAAATCCCATACTTTCATATATATCTGTCCTAACATCCTAACCAATAGCCTAAAGCACCCCTCGTCAATAAAATAAACCTAGGAGAAACCCCGAATCTTTGTAGCATCTGTAAACCAACAGTTTTGACTGTTTAACCTCAGTATGCAAGCAAGGTTAGTTGGAGACATCTATTTCCCTTCCTTCATCAGCTTTAATAGGATAAAAAATGAATCAAACTGTAGTACCAGAGCGATCGTGCTTCGCAACCACATCCAAAAATCACTCGCTACAGAAAAATGGCGACTCTGCTGGGGAGAATCGAGTCTCTTTAGGGATCTTGTTCTTTTTTGTCCCCTAGGTGGAAACCTTGACGTCACTAGGATCTTAGGTCAAAACGCCGCTAATTTGGAATGAAACTACCGATTGGTGACTCCGTCGGGAAACCATTTTCTGTCAGGAACTTAAGGTTCTTAGCTTTTAAAAGTCTAGGATGTTTAGGACGAATATATATACTGTTTTTCCTAATTGCTATACGCGTTTATTTTTCTGCTAATGGGAATGCGTGTGATGCCGCATGTGGAAAGATCGAGTATACACTTAAGATAAGTGATGGCGACGGGGTCGACCATCAACCTCAGTGGAGGCTGACCAATGCAACCCATTCTCTCACCTAGACAATGGGCCGATTGTGATGTCTGAGAAGCTGAGGAGTCAAACCCTTTTGTAGTGCAGAAACTATCGGGAATAGTTGTTACGCGATACTACCCTCATTTGAGGCTGTTGATCTATTCTCAGTGAATGGCACTTACTCTAAGATTGCTCTACAACTCGCTGGCGGTCCGCTTGTTGTTTTGCTTTCCTGGGAGGAGCTGATGATAATGAGTACAGGTACAAAAATCACCCTAGTATAAACCTTTGGGGATGGGTAGAGCCTTGACTTCATGACAACGACCCTTTGACCCCATGTTTTTTCTATGTTTTTGTGTGCTGCATTCATGCATTCATTTAAAAAACATTAAAACAAAAAAATTTCTCTTCTAGTCTCTCTGTTTTTCAAATTAAACTGAGACTGTGATTGCAAATATCAGAGAAAAGGATTGCACTAATGGATTTCGGTAGAAGGAGAACTCATAGTTATACCTTCAAGGTTCCAAAGCTAGAGGATTTGAGAAGGTTAGTGAGGATGATCACTAACCCAGAGGCTTTCAGAGCCAATCACGGAGGTTTGCTACCTCTGTACCTTGTAATTTACTGTATTTCCATTTCTGTAATCCTTTGAATTCAATAAAAAGGGGTTTCCCCACCGTTTGATATTTGCAATCTAATTGTCGAAGTTTATTTTGATTAAACCAAAAAATAATTAATATAATCATTGCATTCATCATTCTCACATCGCGTATTCTTCTTACCTACGAATCTCACGTTTGTGTCTCGGTTCTAGAGTCAAACTGTCTCATTCGTATAATACTCGGGCCAATCGTCAGAAAAAGATGGATGATCTTGAGGAAGAAAATAGAGAGTTGAAAGAAGAGATCGACGCTCTGAGAGAGGATATGAGGAAGCTTCGTAACGACATGCAAGCCATGGCAGAAGCTCAGCTACAACGAACTGTGATCTCAGAGATCACCTCAATGCCCATAGTAGAAAAGTATGATCCTAGGTATCAAATGCCGAAAGATCGTCCTTGGGGCATGCCTGTTAACTATATCCCGGAAGGATATGTTCCGCCGATCACTGAAGATCAGGGAATCACAACAGAGGCTGCTGGGCCTGAAGGTTACAAACTTAGGGAAAGCGAAGATGCCAGAGGGATACTGAAGACTCCTGAAGGTTACAAACTTCGGGAGACGCCAAGACTCACTACCGTAGTCACGGTACCACCCTCTGTGGTGCACACTGTCCCGAAAGGACAGATTCCACAGACACCTTCTGGTAAGAAGGAAACTATGTTTGACAGAATGGAGGAATTCCTGGAGCAGTTCTTGGAAATGCAGAAGGAACTGCAAGCCATTCGCGGTCAGGATCTATTTGGAAAGGATGCCGTAGATCTCTGCTTGGTCCCAAACGTGAAAGTTCTGCACAAATTTCAAGTGCCCGACTTTGAAAAGTACAAGGGTAACTCTTGCCCTCAAATCCATCTGGTGATGTACGCTTGGCGGATGTCAGCTCAGACAGAGAATCAGGACCTACTGATTCACTACTTTCAGGATAGTTTAACTGGTGCCGCACTCAAATGTACATGGGTTTAAACCATGCCACGATCAGCACATTCAGAGATCTTGGCACTGCCTTCGTCCAACAATACAAATACAATTTGGACATGGCACCCGACAGAGATCAACTCAGATCAATGTCGTAAAAGGACAAGGAAACCTTTAAGGAGTATGCTCAAAGGTGGCGTGAGATTGCCGCTCAAATTTGTCCACCTCTGGAGGAAAAAGAGATGACAAAGATCTTCTTAAAGACCTTAAGCTCATTTTACTATGAACGAATGGTTGCCAGTGCGCCCAGTGATTTCACCGAAATGGTTGGCATGGGCGTACGTCTTGAGGAAGCCGTCCGAGAAGGACGTTTGGTAAAAGACACTGGATCGACGAGCGGTACTAAAAAATACGGTAGTGCTCTCCCTAAGAAAAAAGAGCAAGATATTGGGAATATCTCTCTCGGAAAGCAAAGGCGATGTTATCAACCGGTAGCAGCTGTGACTCCTGCTATCAACCCTGCGTCTATTCCTACGTATCAACCTCAGGTTGCACAGAGCCAACCTGATCAACAAAGGACACAACAGCCTCTTCAGCAGGCTCGTACTCCATACAACAACAACCGTACAACACGGCCACCAGGATTTGATCCTATACCCGTGTCGTACGCAGAGTTGTTTCCATTACTACTGGCTAAGGGGCACATTCAGACTAAATCTCCTCTTACAGTACCGGAAAATCCGCCTTTTTGGTTTAAGGTAGACCAGACATGCCCTTACCATCAAGGAGGATCGGGGCATAACATAGAGACTTGTCTCAATTTCAAGTCCGACGTGCAAAAACTTGTTAGGAGCGGGGTCTTATCCTTCAAGGATACAAATCCTAATGTTCTCATGAACCCGCTGCCTCAACATGAGAAGGCTGCAGTCAATTTGATAGAAGAAGAGACTAACGATGTCTATCAAATTCACGATGTACTCTTGTTGAGGACCAATCTGGTCAAGATGCATTGTAGACAGAGTAGATATGGCCATGTGCCACCTCATAACTATCATCAGTGTGATGTCTGCTCTAAAAACAATCAGGGATGTTCTGTGGTGCAAGCAGCTCTGCAAGAACAGATGGATCTCGGATGGATCCAAGAGCACCGAGTTCGTGGAGTTAACATGGTTTACACGAATTCTAATGTCATTCAGAACCACGATATCCGTGCAATAAATGTCAACTTGGTGGCGATGCTCTCAAGGAAAATCCAGTATCATAATCTGCCGCGACACGATTACAGTTCTTGTCTGATTTGCTCGGTAAACAAACAGGGATGCTCTTTCATACAGGAGGCCCTCCAGCATCAGATGGATCTTGGATGGATCCAAGACTACCATGATAGGAATTCCTATCAAATCAACATGGTTAGATCTTCGATATTCGCGTGATGCATACCAACTTGGTAGAGTTACATGCTGAGCAGGTCCGACTCGGATTCTTAACATCACATGACTATCAAAGCTGTAAAGCGGGTTGCGAAAACGATCGAGGTTGTACCCTTGTCCAGGAGGCACTTCAGCACTTGTTAAATCACTGGTGGGTGCCAATTTATATGGATGAAGATACTTAGCAAATTAGTATCAATAACAGAAAACCCCACTCGGCGTCAGAGTCAGGATGTCCGATCTGTGGAAGCTAACCTAGTGAGGTTACATTGTATTCAAAGTGGGTGTGGCCAGGTGCCACCACACAATTATGACTGTTGTAGCGTTTGTTCATAATGTAACCAAGGGTGTTACCTTGTGAGAGCAGCTCTTCAGGGTCAGGTGGATCGTGGAGAGATTCGCCCATATCCGGGTTCTGGACCCATCAACTGGACGCCGAACTACCTTGCCGAGCAAGTTGAGGATGTTGTCACGATCTCTGGTTATCACAGGACCAGGGATGTTTTTGCCATTATCCCTCTACTTGACGAATCTAAAGTTCCCAACCGGGAACGGATCGAGATTAATTATGATGGTCAGCAAAATCAGAAGGTTCCCATAGTCATCTATCTGCCGGGACCAACACCATATGGATCAACTAAGGTTATCCCTTACAAATACGGTGCAACGACAGTTGAAAATGGAAAGGAAATTCCATTACCCTCCGTCGTGAATATTGCAGACATCAGTCGTGTAACACGGAGCGGTAGAATCTTCAACCAAGGAGTTGGAGAACCTAACAAGGAAAAGGAACTTCAGACGGAAACTCCTGATCCACCAGTCGGTCAATCCAGTAATCCCGACCTTTTGAAAAACGATGATGAGATGCTGAAGCTCATCCAAAGGAGTGAATATAACATTGTTGATCAACTGTTATAGACTCCTTCAAAGATCTCAGTTTTATCACAGTTACTCAGTTCAGAAGCCCACAGGGAGGCTCTACAGAAATTCTTGGAGCAAGCCTTTGTGGAACTGGATGTAACAATCAGACAGTTCGATAACATTGTCTCTAACATCACTTCCTGCAATAATTTGGGATTTAGTGATGAGGAAATACCCGAAGAGGGTCGCCGTCATAACATGGCGCTCAACATTACAGTTGACTGCCAGGACGATGCTTTAGCCAGCGTACTGGTAGACACAGGGTCAGCCTTGAATGTTATGCCGAAGTCCACTTTGATGCAATTATCATTCAAAGGCCCTCTGATGAGAATCAGCAAGGTCGTCGTCAAAGCGTTCGACGGATCCAGAAAACAGTTATCGGCGAAGTTAATCTTCCCATAACTATCGGTCTTCACACTTTCCAAGTCACTTTCTAGGTCATGGATATCCGGGCAACATACAGTTGTTTATTAGGAAGGCCTTGGATACATCAGGCTGGAGTGGTCACTTCGACCCTCCACCAAAAGTTAAAGTTCGTCAAGAACGATCAACTTGTCACAGTTTGTGGGGAACAAGCCTTGCTTGTAAGCAACTTGTCATCGTCTACTGGTATAGAACCCGAGGAGGTTATTGGGACTCAGTTCCAAGCACTGTCGGTGAGCAAGAACAATCAGTTCAAAGGAAGAACCTTGATTTCCTCATACAAAGATGCTATCAAAGCGGTCGAGAGTACCGATACAAAAGGATGGGGACAGCTTATCATTCCTACTAGCAATAAAACAAAGAAGGGTCTTAGTTTTTCTGCAACCTGTACCCAGATAGTTTCCAACAATGAAAGTCTTCATCCCCTTTAAAACTTCTTCCACAGTGGAGGTTTTCTTCACCCAGTGTCTCAGGCAGTACATGCTATCAATGAGGAAGATCCCTCTGACACGGATGAAGAATGGAAGTCCTATCTTAATGAGGACGGTTATATGTCTCAGGAAGAGGTGCCTACGCCATTTTACTATCCCGCACAGAGTCCGAGATTTATACCAAGGTCAGACGTCGAAATGATATACAGAGGTTGTGATCCGAAAGGATGTCGTGCTCCGCCCAATTCATTAGAGGAAGACACTCCGATGAAAGACAATTTTGACTACACCTACTATGGCCCAATGGATGGTCTGCCAATGTGGCAACCTTATCCAAGAGACTTGGGGCAAGAGAGTCAGCCGATCAATGAAAATTAGCTGACCGTCATTGAACAGAATACCTGTGTCCCCACCATGTCTTGGGATCAACACCCAGGTCATTCAGAAACTACTCAACATGAAGATGAATTCGCAACGTTTGCAGGACTTGAATTCATCAACTATGCTTTTCCCGAGGTCAACGTCATCGAGAGAGATGACTCCTCCAGTTCCAGAGAAGTGTGGGACACCTTGGGACAGCCGAGTGGAAAATACGACTACATGGTCAGGTACACCGCTCCCGAAAGCTCTCGTATCAGGCTCGAAGACATCCAGCCTACTGGATGGGGAGATACAGCTGAGAGCACAAATACTATGCAAAATGCAACTGAGGAATTCTCCTACGACAATTCTGCTTGGGAGACAGATTCCAATGATCCTGCTCCACCAGAAATCAGCGTTATTTCTGAAGACAAATCAAGGAAGGTGCCAGACTTTGTGATTCACCGAGGAGTTCACCGCCAATGGGTTGCCGTCGAGGTTCTGAAGATCGTTCATCAGTCAAAGTAATTGCCATCTTTAACCTTTCACCCTGCCCAGGTAAAACGGATGTTTTGATAGGGCTCGCTTTCTGTAAATTTTCCCTCTTCGCTCCGCCCAAAGCGACAGAGTTTTGTTTTATAGGGCGGTAGTTTCAAGGATCGACTTGTTCATTAATAAAATAACGTCGTTCTGTAATTTCCGCATTAATTGTTGTTTTCTCATTTTGCTTTTTCAGAAAATGGTAATCCTAAAAAACAATTCAATAATAAAAACAAGCAGTAAAATAAAACACTGCACACACTTGCATTTTCTCTATCTCTTCTAAACACGAATCATCACGTCATACAGATTGCTTGTTTTAAACCCCGTTGAAACATACGATCCGATGCCTTCTCCCAACTTTGAGTTCCCGATATTCGAGGCTGAAGAAGAAAATGACGACGAAATTCCAGAAGAGATCTCCTGACTACTCAGACAAGAGGAAAGGTCCATTGAACCTCATAAAGAACCGTTGGAAACGGTAAACTTGGGTTCAGAACAAGAGAGAAAAGAAATCAGGATTGGGGAACTTCTCAGTCCAACTGCCAAAGAGAGTTTGATAAAGCTTCTCAAAGAATTTCCCGATGTATTCGCTTGGTCCTATCAGGATATGCCAGGGTTGGATACCAGCATTATGGAACATCACTTACCGTTGAGATCAGAATATCCGCCAGTAAAGCAGAGGTTGAGACGGACTCACCCAGACATGGCCATCAAAATCAAAGAGGAGGTACAAAAACAGATCGACGCGGGTTTCCTCGCTACATCTGAATATCCTCAATGGTTAGCCAACATCGTACCCATTCCCAAAAAGAACGGAAAAGTTAGAATGTGTGTCGATTACAGGGATCTGAACAAGGCTAGTCCAAAGGACGACTTTCCTTTACCACACATTGACATGCTGGTAGACAGTACAGCAAAATTCAAAGAGCAAAATTCAAAGTGTTCTCCTCATGGATGGATTCTTGGGCTATAACCAGATCAAAATGGCGCCGAAAGACATGGAGAAAACTTCATTCATTACCCCATGGGGCACCTTTTATTACAAGGTGATGTCGTTCGGTTTAAAGAACGCTGGGGGCAACCTATCAAAGGGCCATGACTACTCTTTTTCATGACATGATACACAAAGAAATCGAAGTGTATGTCGATGATATGATTGCAAAATCAAAAACAGAGAGTGAGCACGTTGAACATCCATCAAAGTTGTTCGAAACGTCTAGGAAAATTCAAGCTCCCGCTTGAATCCCAACAAGTGCACCTTCGGTGTCCGTTCAGGGAAACTACTAGGGTTCATCGTCAGCCAGAAAGGAATTGAGGTTGATCCTGACAAGGTCAAGGCCATTCAAGAAATGCCTTCTCCGAAAACTGAAAAACAAGTCAGAGGATTCCTGGGACGTTTGAAACTACATCTCCAGATTCATATTCCTTATGACCGCCACGTGTGCGCCGATTTTCAAATTACTCAAAAAGAACCAGGATTGCGTTTGGACAGAAGATTGTCAAACCGCCTTCGACAGTATCAAGGAATATCTGTTGAATCCTCCGATTCTATCACGTCCAGTGGAAGGAAGGCCACTGATCATTTACCTCACAGTCTTAGAGGACTCAATGGGATGTGTACTTGGCCAACAAGACGAAACCAAAGGAAAGAGTCTGCCATTTACTATTTGAGCAAGAAATTCACCGACTGCGAAACTCGGTACACGATGCTTGAGAAAACTTGCTGTACTTTGGCTTGGGCAGCCAAACGTCTTCGCCAATACATGATTTGTCATACTACTTGGTTAATCTCATAAATGGATCCAATCAAGTACGTCTTCGAAAAGCCTGCTCTCACGGGAAGAATTGCCCGTTGGCAGATGTTGTTATCAGAATATGACATAGAGTACCACGCTCAGAAAGCCGTTAAAGGAAGTATTTTAGCCGAGCATTTGGCTCATCAACCGATTGACGATCAGGAATCAATCGGGTTTGACTTCCCAGACGAAGATGTCATGTATCTAAAAATGAAAGATTGCGATGAACCGTTACCCAGTGAAGGGCCAGAACCAGGTTCCCAATGGGGACTAATCTTTGACGGAGCAGTTAATCATTATGGAAATGGAATTGGGGCAATAATTGTTACCCCTCAGGGTACCCACATTCCTTCTATCACCGCCAGACTTACGTTCAAATGTACGAACAACGAGGCCGAATACGAAGCTTGTATCATGGGTCTCGAAGAAGCAATTGATTTAAGGATCAAAAAACTTGGATGTATATGGCGACTCAGCTTTGGTTATCAATCAGATAAAAGGAGATTAGAACACATACCAATCAGGACTGATTCCTTACAAAGACTATGCAAGAAGGTTGCTACCTTTCTTCAACAGAGTTGAGTTTCATCATATCCCTCATGATGAGAATCACATGGCTGATGCATTAGCCACTATCTCTTCCATGATTAGTGTAGGTCAATGGAATGACCTACCTAAGATCGACATAATGCGCCTTGAAAGGCCCGCTTACATCTTCGCGATCGAAGCAGTCATAGACGACAATCCTTGGTATCACGATATCAAATGCTTCCTTCAGAAACAGGAGTACCCATCTGGGGCACTCAGAAAAGACAGAAAAACCCTCAGAAGATTGGCTGGAAACTTCTTCCTGAGCGGTGACACTCTCTATAAGAGAAATTTTGACATGGTCTTGCTCCGATGCGTAGACAGACCAGAAGCAGACATGCTTATGAAAGAAATTCATGAAGGGTCCTTTGGCACTCATGCCAACGGACACACAATGGCGAGAAAAATTCTAAGAGCAGGGTACTATTGGTTGACAATGGAATCCGACTGCTACAAGTACATGAGGAGGTGTCACAAGTGTCAGATATACTCTGACAAAATTCATGTACCCCCGCCATCACATCTCAAAGTTCTTTCTTCCCCATGGCCTTTTTCCATATGGGGAATCGACATGATTGGCATGATTGAGCCCAAGGCTTCAAACGGACATCGGTTCATCCTGGTAGCCATTGACTATTTCACCAAGTGGGTCGAAGCAGCGTCATTCGCCAACGTAACCCGACAAGTGGTGGTCCGAATTATCAAAAACAATATCTTCTTCCGTTATGGTGTTCTGAGCCAGATCATTACTGATAATGGATCTAACTTGAACAACAAGATGATGAAAGAGTTATGCGCAGAGTTCAAGATTGAACATCATAACTCATCTCCCTACCGACCTAAGATGAACGGAGCGGTAGAAACGGCTAATAAGAACATCAAGAAGATCGTTCAAAAGATGGTTGTAACCTATAAAGATTGGCACGAGATGCTACTCTTTGTTCTTCACGATTATCGCACATCTGTTCGCACTTCCACAGGGGGCAACCCCTTTCTCTCTAGTGTATGGCATGGAGGCAGTTCTCCCCATAGAAGTAGAGATCCCGTCAATCCGAGTATTGATGGAAGCTAAGCTCACCGAAGCTGAATGGTGTCAAAGCCGACACGACGAACTGAATCTGATCGAGGAGAAGTGAATCACGGCACTATGCCATGGTCAATTGTATCAACAGAAAATGAAGAGGGCATTTGACAAAAAGGTCCGACCTCGTGTTTTCAGAAAAGGAGACCTCGTGCTCAAGAAGATCCAGTCATTTCTCACTGATTCGCGAGGTAAATGGACTCTGAATTATGATGGCCCCTATGTGGTCACGAAAGCTTTCTCAGGCGGCGCCTTGAGACTTGCAACCATGGACGGAGAGGAATTTGCCTACCCCACGAATGTTGATGTAGTCAAGAAATACTTCGCCTAAACTAAAAAAAACGTCTCGGTGGATTGAAAACCCGAAAGGGCGGTCCAGGCAAAATTTAGAGACATAAAAAAAAAATCATCCCGGTGGATTGGAAACATCAAAGTACAATCCAGGCAAAAATTAGGGATAACGGCAAGTAACTATGTTCAACAGAGGCAAGTCCCTCAGCAGCAGCAGTTACATCATCCGCCAGAAAACTCCAGTCAAGGTCATCTTCGACAGAAGCTCAGGATGTCCCGAATTCAAAGTTGGTAGAAGGATACTGGTCGTTATGTTTCAACGTAGCCCTTTTCCCTGTAAATTACCATTTTTAAACTTTGTATATACTCTTTGGAATCACGCGTTTGGCTGATCTCCGTCTTATCAATAAAATTTGAGCCCTTGTGCTTTTGTTTGTAATTTTCATTTGTTTTACCTTTACAGAACGATGTTGTTAACATGATTAACGATTCTTGAAATGAAACAAAAATGAATTTACTTGTTAAGACTTTTTCTACTTTTAAATTAAAGACGGCAATTTCTTTTGACTGTTGAACATCAGAAGAACATCGGTCGCTTATCCAGAAGTAATCGAACCTCAAAGTGCAGAATCAAAGTACTCCCTTCTAACCCAGTACGCCTGAATGAAGGGATCAACTGTGTCAGAGACCTTGTTTTTTCTGACACGCCTCGGCCGAGTTCTTATCTCCTAAGCCCGATCAACGGTATTCCCCGCAGGGACTATCTCTCCTAAGCAAGGTGGAATTGGTATCCTGAACCAACGGTACTTCTTCGCCCCACGATGGCCGAGTATCCAGTCGTGTTCACCTGTCAGTCTGTATGACGCGTCAGTTTTGTCAGCATAAACATACATGCATCATTGCATTATTGATTTGCATTCACATTTCATATTGCATCACTATCACTCTAGTCGGCCTTGTCCCCTAGTGATAGAAGTTCTCTCAATCGAGTTGTCAGCCCTTTCCTCGTCAGGAAGTGTTACGTCTGAACATTCTCTCTCCTCCAGTTTTATTTTTGGATGGAAGTTGGTCCTCGACCACTTTGATAACTTGAACCTCTGAAATACAGAGATCCCTCAGTTAACATCACTATTCGCCCTTGAAGATGATATCCTTGCTTTCCCGGATTAAGGAAAATCCACAGAGAAAGCCTCGTAATCGGAGATTCGGCAGTACGGTAGTTTTTCTCCAAAAAACCCACTGATGAAAAGGTCATCGGCACCTCAAAATTGGATCACATCATATGGTATTTCTCCGAGAAGATCTCCGAGAAAAGTATGATGTAAAGACCCCAAGCAAATGCAGTCTCTCAAGGGACTCGTATCCCCCAAGTAGAGTCAACAAATGGCATCTCCAACAAAGAAGTTTGTACACCTCCACAACTCAGACGACTGGGTTCCCCAGCAAGTCAGACATCGAAACTTTTTCCACTCAAATGGCATCTCCCCAGGAAAATTCGGCGAGAAGTTTGAAGGAAAGCCGCAACGAATAGCGTCCCTTGTCAGTAAAGTTTATTGACGAAAGAAACTAAGACCAGTTCCTCGGTAGGAAACCAAGATCGAGGGGAAGTTAACAAGAGAAACTAAGACCACTTCCTTGGTAGGAAACCAGGATCGAGGGGAAGTTTATTTTAGAAAATGAGACCAGTCCTTGGCTGAAGACCAGGATCGAGGGGAAGTTTACCTTTTCTAAGCATCATTGCTTAGCTAAAGAAGATGAATGCGTAAGCTACCATTCATAACCACCATCAAAATTTCGGGTATTCCGATATTTAATCCTCTTGCACCCCGAATGCCCGAATACCTTCTTCATTCACACCTTCGTGTCCAAGAAGATTAAATAGGGGCATTTGTCATACCCCAAAATTTGACCACTAGGATTTCCCATAATTTTGAAAATCATCATCATAATATGGAGGAACCATCATACTTCATCAGTCTCCCCAAAGATGGGTGAGCATCCACTACAATAAAAAATTAGGGTTTCAAGCCCTCTCAGAGTTCTTAGACAAAGGATCAATCAAGGAATGACATGATCTTCAACTTTTCTAACCTCTCAAACATCCACAATGGATCAAGAGGACTCCCACTTCAAGGATTAAGCACCAGGCTGCTCCCTTCTAGGTGGATCAAGTCTCATGATCGACAGTGTCACCAAATTAGGGTTTTGGTCGACCAGGGCCTCCAGATGGAAATTTTTCATCTGGACACAAGCCAATGATCCAAAACATAACCTAATATACTTCATGGGACCTCATGGACCCAATCATCAAGTCAATTTTGCCTCAGGGGATGCATTCATCAAAAATCAGGAATTAGGGTTTCTTGACCTAATTCACCCCTAAGTTGACTTTTAGGGCAAATCATGAGCCAAGACCTCAAGAGAGGGTTTGAGGGTCTCTAATGAACTATATTGATCCATTTGCAACAATGGATTAATCCAAGAATCTTGAGCAACAAGTCTCAATTTCATCTGCACCACAGTTAGGGTTTTAAGGAAAAAGTCAATTGTAACTTTGACTTTTGACCAGGACATGCTCCTAAGCCCTATGACATGCATCAATATACCCTATGACACCCATGGCACATGTCCATCAAGTTTGATTTAGGTCAAGGACATGATTTCCTGAAGAATTGCACAGTTTGGAATTCATCTGATAAAAAGTCAACTGTGCACAAAAGTCAACTTTGACTTTTTGAGATTTTTCACCAAAATGGATTTTAAACCCTAAAATGATGTTAATGTATGATTTGAATCATCATTCATCAATAAAAATTAATAAAAGTTGGGTAACTTGTAAAAGGGGTAACCATAAAAAACTTAGAAAATTTTCTAAGTTAAAAATAAAGTGGCTAGGGTACCAACTTTGGAGGGTCATAACTCCTAAACCACAAAGCCATTTTCTCCCATCCAAGGCTTGATTTGTAGATCTAATTGCCCTCTACAAAAGCTTCAACTAGACCTAATTCCAACTCCTCATGGATTTTGAGTTATGGAGTGATCAAAATCAAGAAAAGTCACTTTGTTCCAACACTTAGTGAAAATTTCACTAAGTCAGATTTTACCCTACTTTTTGCCAAATGTAGGGGGATTTTTCACTTGGATTCAAAAGAGATCAAAACCAAATATGTTCAAACAGTTGTTGTATCATGTAAGGGCTTTCCAAAATGACCAAGAACATTACCAAATTCAATTTGAGTCATGAGATATGACATTGGAAAGTTGCCTTGCTGAAATCTGCCAAGGCAAGGCAGAATTTGCATTTTTGCTCGATTTGCCAAAATCAGCCAAATCCAAATGCTCCTATCCACTTGGACACCTCTGAGGATTGAATCTAAAGGGGACAACCACTGAGCCAAGCCTCCAAAGTCTTTGGAACAAGAAATAGCATGTTGAACCTAGAATGGCCAAAATAGGGACAAGACTCCAATTTTGGATTGGAGCATTCAATGGAAGCATCAAGGTGGCATGGACTGAGCCCTTTGCAACTAAATTCAGTCAAGACTTATCCAAGACCAAGGGAACCACAGCCCTGTGCCCTAACCTCTAGTCAATGGCTAGAGGAGACTTGGATTTCCATTGGCCAACATTGAACAAACACCTGCTGCAGTTGCCATTCACTGTGGATCCCAAAACAAACTTGCTCTACTATAAATAGAGCTCAATTGTGATCAGTTTGAGTACACCAAAGCCATCAAACAGATGCTTTCCTCAAAACCTCTTTCTCTTGGCAAAAATTCCTTCTTTAGCAAGGCAACTTTGAGTTTTTGAGCTTGAGAGATTTTTCATCACAATCGATCACACACACACCGCATATATATCATATGTAAGTTGTGCAAACTATCACAAGTGACCTATAATCACAAAATCACAAAGTCACCGCTCAAAACCTCAAAATAGGCTTTGGTTGCATTTTTCAAGCCATGTCTTGATTCAGTCACTTTCCAAACCAGATAAAACCTCAAACACACTCCAAATATCATCCTTGAACCAAATGGTTCCCCTCATCTAGAACACCATTTGAGAGAGTTGTTATTTTGGTCACTTTTAACCCCTTTTGCAAGAAAGGGACTGTTTGTGTTTTTGCAGGTACCAGTCAATTCCAATCATCCTAAAAGCTTCTAAGCGATCATTTGAGTGTGTCTAAAGCATCAAATCATTTCTGGAACAAGAGGTTTGATAGATTGCACAAAAGCTCCAAAATCTCAAAATAGAGGTAAGCCTCACAACTTGGAATCTTTCAAACATGCAATGCTTTGAAGTCCATTGACCATAAACATCTCATACATGTTGTATATGTTGTGTTTGAGCTAATTCACTATGTAATCCATGCTTGTACCAAGCTGTAGCATAGAAAATGCATTTATAGGTCATTTTCAAAACCACTATTGGGTTTTGAGGAGGGAGTGTGATCTGAAAAAATTACCACCACCATTGGATTCCTTGTGAAATTCTGGTCCAGATGCATATAAATTTTGTCTCAAACCATTAAGAATTGAGAAAGTTATGACCTTCACGTTTCTGAGCCAAAACTTGCCAAAACTTGCCTTGGGCCAAGCCTAAAACCAAGTCATGCCTTGTATATTTGTTGTTTTGTTTCAAACAATGGATGTATCACCACCCCAGTGGTAAGGCACGCGCCTTGTAACCTTGAGGTCTTGGGTTCAAACCCCACTCATGCCATTTTGTGTTTTTTCACATTTTGCCATTTTTTCCAATATTTTCATGGTTTATTAATTAATTGGAAAATTAATAACTCTTTCAATTTTAATTATTTTTTATTGGTTCTTTTTGCAAAAAATCACAAAAATGTTGAAATATTTTATTCCACAAAAAAATTGAATTTATATTATTTATTTAATATAATTAGTATTTTTGTGAATAAATTCATTTTTATTTGTTTTTAAACATTTTAAAATGAATATTCATCTTGAAAAATCAAGACCAAATGAGTTTTAATATCTCTTGTGATTTATACCTCATTTTTCAAACCTTAAACAAAAATCACAAGTGGTTTATTCAAACCTATTTGGTATTTTTCATTGATTTTCTTTAAATATTTACTTTTAAAGAATAAAATTAGGGTTTCTTTGATTTTTCACTCAAACAAATCATTGTCAAACAC
Source organism: Lathyrus tuberosus (assembly GCA_022829125.1). NCBI lineage: Eukaryota > Viridiplantae > Streptophyta > Magnoliopsida > Fabales > Fabaceae > Lathyrus > Lathyrus tuberosus. Next base: position 14,011,018 of record JALAZF010000127.1, on the reverse strand, counting down.
TCATGGGCCTCTAATAGAGTGTAAGACCCAATCCTTTTTTTTACCAAACCATTTTTGGGCCTCAGTGTATTGTATAAGTCCCGATACCGTCAAAAACAAACGGCGCGATCGTCGCCTTTTGAAAAATAACCTTTTGGGCCTCTCCTCGAGTTATAAGACCCATTTAAAACTTTTTGGGCCTCTAATAGAGTGTAAGACCCAACCCCCATTTTAACCAAAAACTTTGGGCCTCACATATTGTATAAGTCCCTCTGCGTTAAAAGAAAACCTCGGTGCGATCGCCATTTCAAACGGAAAAACAAACTGGGCCTACCCTCGTGTTATAAGCCCCACCCTTTTTCTTTAAACTTTTTGGGCCTCTTGAGAAAGTGTAAGACCCATCCCTTTGTACAGAAAACAATTTTTGGGCCACAGTCACTTGTATGAGTCCTTCTGTACAAATTCAAACAGTGCGCTCACTGATAAAACCCTGGGCCTCTCCTTGAGCTGTAATCCCCAAATCTTTCTTTTTCAAAGCACTTTCTCCTTTGATTTTGAATATACTGTTGTTTTCAATTTTTCTTTGTTGAACAACTAACCAAACAGCATGGAAGCTCTACAACCGAGTAAGTGGTTATTGCTTTCATTTACCGCTTTCATATACATATAACTATATTGTGGGGTTGTTTCACTGTAAGTCTTCTTTCATAAACTCATATCAACTGTGTAATAATAGTATAGATATTTAGAGTTTCCCCGGCAACTACGTCTAGAATTAAGCCCGTTGATCACTCTTAAATAGTCAAAACTAGATCCTCATCGGATTACCAGACACAGTCTTCCCTCCTCTTGGGGTTAAACAATATGGAGATATGAAAGGCAGCATTCTCAGTGAACCCTTTCATAGACTGTCACTCGTAGAAGTTGTCAAAGAAACTCTATTCCCCAGAGATGATCTTTTCTCCGTGAATGGCATCTCTTGAGTTTCTTCCAAATTCTCAAACTTTCCTGGCTTGATCTATTCTCGGTGAATGGCATGTCTTGAATTTCTCGGGGTTTGGGGACCCACGGGCTTCTTAAAAGCATCGGCCTCCTCTTGGGCATCGTACAAGGACCCACAGGCTTCCTAAAAGCAACCCTGCCTCCTCTTGGGCTTAGTACAAGGACCCTACGGCTTCTTAGAAGTATTCACAGCCTCCTCTTAGGCTTCGTATAATGATCTCTTCCTCCGGGAATGATAGCCTCCTCTTGGGCATCGTACAAGGACCCGTCGGCTTCTTAAAAGTTTCCAGCCTCCTCTTGGGCTTCGTAGAAATTGTCCCGACGACCTCCTAGAGGTATAGGAACAGAAATTAGTCATCTGCATAGAACAGTCCTTTCATAGAGTCTATTAATGTTTCTTAAAGCACAGTACAAAAGATGACACTCTAGATTTGGACAGTCTAATCTCCTTGAGTCTCAAAGAGATTCTCAAGTGACCCCTTCGTTAAATAGGAAGAAAACCCGTAGACTCGGACAGTCTCAATACCCTTCGGATTTCCCAATTCCTTAAAGAACAGGAATAACCTGGATCCTCGAATCAAATCCTTGAGTACAGTGTTGCTCATATAAGAACTGATTTTCTCTTTAACAATCAGTCTACTGGACCTATCACTTAACTGAACAGTCGCAATAGCCTCCTCTTAGGCTTTATATAATGATCCTTCTCCAGTAAAGTTAGCCTTCTCTTGGGCTTTGTACAATGATTCTCCCCAGCGGAGTCAAAAGTCATTTAGCCTCTCTCTCGGGCTTTGTACGAGACACATAAGAGACTCCCTCGTTGAGTCAATCACCCTTTCGCCTCCATCTCGGGCTTTATACGAGATACCAAAAGATTCCCTCGTTGAGTCAAAACCTTTTAGCCTCTCTCTCGGGCTTTGTACGAGACACATAATAGCCTTCTCTTAGGCTTTGTATAAGAAAACCACTGGTTAATCCAATTAACCTTTTAGCATCAAAGTTGTGCCTCGTTCACAGTACACAAACATCAACAACTCCTTCCCCTCCATCTAACTGCTGTAAGCGGCAAGCCTCTGGATCATCTACATCCATGCCAATGTCCCTCTTTTAGTATGAGAAATTCCTAAGGAAAGATGGCATTACTCTACACTGAGTTATAGTCTTCTCCTTCAGGTTAAAACCCCCTTATAAAGGAAATTATGGCATTGCTAGGATCAGCGTATCCCAGTTAAAGTAATTTTCCTTTATAACCAGTCACCCAACAGTTATGACAAACAGACCCTCTTTAGAGATGACAAATTCTCTCTAAAGACAACACCTTTAGCTTCACATCTTGGGCTTTGAACAAGATACAAATCACCTTTCACTTCACGTCTTGGGCTTTGAACAAGACACCAAAACACCCATTTCCTCCCATAGAATAGGAGGAACTACGAACGCTCTGATTTCCCTGTTTCGGTAAACGGGAATACGTAGGCATAAGATTGAAAGAAAAATCTTAGCGAGCACACTAAACAAAAACCCAAAATCCCATACTTTCATATATATACGTCCTAACAGCCTAACCAATAGCCTAAAGCACCCCTCGTCAACAAAATAAACCTAGGAGAAACCCCGAATCTTTGTAGCATCTGTAAACCAACAGTTTTGACTGTTTAACCTCAGTATGCAAGCAGGGTTAGTTGGAGACATCTATTTCCCTTCCTTCATCAGCTTTAATAGGATAAAAAATGAATCGAACTGTAGTACCAGAGCGATCGTGCTTCGCAACCACATCCAAAAATCACTCGCTACACCCAGCATCATGTATCCATGGCCTACCCAACAAGCAACTGTAAGTAGCACGAATATCCATAAGTTGGAATGTGATCTCAAAATGATGGGGACCAATAGTCATCGGTAAAACAACTTCTCCAATGACCGTCTTCCTTGATCCATCGAAAGCCTTTACAATAATACCACTAATCCTCACAGGTTCTCCTTGGTAGGATAATCTTGTGAGAGTAGTCTTTGGCATCACATTTAGCGATGAGCCAGTGTCAACTAACACACTAGATAATGTGTCATCCATACAGTTCATTGAAATGTGCAACGCCATATTATGCTTCTTCCCTTCTTCCGGGAGCTCCTCTTCACAGAAACTGAGATTATTACATGAAGTGATGTTGCCTATAATCCAGTCTAACTAATCAACGGTCACGTCATGATCGACGTAGGCTTGGTCAAGGACATTCTGCAAAGCCTCCCTGTGGGCCTCGGAACTCATCAGTAGTTATAGCACCGAAATCTTGGAAGGGGTCTTTAGAAGTTGGTCTACAATCTTATATTCACTCCTCTTGATCATCTTCAAGAATTCATCAGCTTTGGAGGAAGAATTAGTCCCACTGGACTGCCCTAGAGTTGAATCATTTACAACCAGCTGCTCAATAGAAATTCCCTTATCCTTTGGAGGTGTTGCAGAGAAAACACGACCGCTTCTAGTCACTCTACTGATATCAACAATACTAACGACTGACGGATGTATAGGCAAGGGTGCCATTTTCCCGTTTTCCATCATAGTGGAATTGTACCTGTAAGGGACTGCATTGTTGGTGGCGTAAGGAGTAGGGCCAGGAACATTAATGACCAAAGGAGTAGGAACATACTTCCTGCTGTCATAAATGATCTCAATACGTTCCACTTCATTGAAATGAGGTACTATCACTAAGACCTCCTCTTCTTCATTCTCATTCTCATCAACAAGATCTTCATTACAGGTGATTGCAATAACCTTTTGGTCCAACAAATCTTGAATATCTTCCTTTATGAGCTCACATCCTCGTGGATTAGTAGAACAAACCAGATATACAGCATAATCATGACCCACATGGTCAAAGGAAAACATCTTTGACAAACTTTCATGCATTTTCACTAAGGATCCTTGAACATCTTTGACATCAAACACAACATTCTTACTAGAAGACCTATGTAATATGTTAACACTGGCTGACCCGTGCGGAGGGAGAGGGTTAATTTGTACATTGGGGTTAGAGTGTTTAAAAGTAAGAATTCCACACTTAACCAATCTTTGGACATCCTCTTTCAAACTAATACAATTCTCAATATTGTGCCCAGGCACACCTTGGTGGTATAGGCAGAACTGAGCAGGTTTATACCAAAAAGGGAGATCCTTAGGTACCTCAGGTGGAGACTTGGTTTGGATATGCCCCTTATGTAGCAAGGTTGGGAACAATTTAGCATAGGGCATTGGAATTGGATCAAAATCTGTCCTTCTCTTTGCACGGTTCTGGTTGTTGAATTGTGGTCGAGCCTGTTGTAAAGGCTGTTGATTCTAAGCATGTTGTGGTTGTTGTTGTTGTTGCTGTTGTTGAATCGGTTGAACTGATTAAACTGGTTGATATGGTTGTGAGAAATGTGGTTGATAAATTGGAGTGTTAAAAACCAGTGTCACTGTGGCAACATGCTGAGACTGTTGGTGTTGCGGGTTTCTCCTCTGGGGTCGACGATGGTGTATGGCACTCACATCTTATTCCTTCTTCTTTGTAAAATTACTTTCGTGCTTCTTCACATTACCGGAAGTACCAGCTTCTTTTGTCAACCTGCCTTCAAGAATTCCTTCCTCCAAGTGCATCCTCATATTGACCATTTCAGTAAAGTTGCTCGGAGCGCTGGCAACCATTTTCTCATAGAAAAAGGGACTCAAAGCCTTCAAAAAAAAATCTTGGCCATTTCCTTCTCTTTGAGGGGTGGTGCAATCTGAGCAGCCACCTCGCGTCAGCGTTGGGCGTACTCTTTGAAATTTTCTCTTTCCTTTTGGGTCATAGTCCTTAGCTAATCCTTATCCGGTGCCATATCGACATTGTATTTGTACTGTCTGATAAAAGCGTCACAAAGATCATTGAAAGTATATATCTTCAGATTGTCTAGCCCCATATACCACTTGAGGGCCGCACCAGTCAAACTATTTAGAAATAATGGATCAACAGCTGATCATTATCTGTCTGTGCTGACATCTTACGGGCGTACATAATGAGATGGCTCTGAGGACAAGAATTGCCCTTATATTTCTCAAAATTAGGTACCTTGAACTTCGGAGGAACCTTGACATTAGGAACCAAACACAAGTCAGAAGCACTTTTTCCAAACAAATCCTTCCCTCTTAAGGCTTTGATCTCTTTTTGCATCTCTAGGAATTTATCCTGAAATTCATTCATCCACTCATCAAATCCGAAACTCTCACTTGGTGCGGTGTGGAATACAGGCTCTTCTAAATGATACGAAACAATGTTCACCACGGGAGGTGGCATAGTCATGACAGCGGTTATAGCAGGGACTTCGGGAACTGGTGGGCGATAGCCAACAGGAGTGAAATGAGGTGGCATTCTCCATGGAAAACCAGGAGGCATGGTATACTGTGGTTCACTGACAGGCGCCGCTGGAATTGACCAGAGACAATCTTCGAGATAATGGTACTTGGAATATGGTCTTGTGAATTATGCGACGACTGATTCTGAGCAGCCGCCCGTGCTTCCATCATTCCGTTTAGCTTCTCCAAACTCTCTTTCAAAGTTGTAACTTCTTCGCAGAGCGCTCTGTTTTCCTACTCAAGTTGATCCATCCTCTTCTGGTGACTGGCTCGGGTGTTATATCTATGATTCAGCTTGTCCCTCTCTGAAGAAGAAGTAAGGGTGAGAACCTGAAATGCATAGATGCAATGCAAATGATGTATGCAAGATGCACGATGCAAGGATGAATCAAGGAACTCAAAAATGTGTTTGCAAACATTGTAGACATTGAGCATACGTCTTAAAACAACTCATTTCATTAATCAACTTGCAAGTTTTACTAAATAAGCGGTACTCCTCCAAGGTTCATTACATAAGCAAACAGAAATACAACATAAAAGGAACTAAGAATCTAATCCATCTGACGACGGTCCTTCTCCTCCACGGAGTTCCTTCATGAGCTTGTCAATCTGTTTTTGCATCCTCGCTTTATCAAGGGTTAGGTCCTCCAATGCTTTCTTCATCTTCAGCTCTTCACTTGTATGGACTACAGGGGGCTTATGACGTGGATAGGGCATCCTCATCACGAGGGCTTTTTCACGGGCCCACTCCAAGCAAGTTTATGTGACAGTGCAATTAGGGTGTCCTAATGCAGTCATTCCTTGTTTGTTTATGCGGCACCAAGCGCGCACGATTTTGGCTTTAAGCTTAGGGTTCTCCCCCTCTTCAAGGAAAAGTCTTGTCAGGTTGCTAGGATCAGGCTCTTCATCCATCGGGTGACCAAGTTGCCGGCGAGCGAGAATGGGGTTATAACTGATGCATCCCTTTGTGCCAATAAGAGGCACATTGGGGAAGTCCCCACAGCTGTGAATCATAATAATTCCCCCATATATCGGATCGTACCACTCGATTTCTGAATCGGTAAGCTCCATGAGTCTCTTGGACCAAATTGAAATGTCCTTCACATCCCAGAAGGTTGCGGTCCTCGATAGGTGCAAAATAAAACACCTATAAAGGAGAGCAACGTAGCAGGTGATATGTCCTTCTTCTCGTAGAATCTTTGAGTGAATGGCATGATAGGTATCGGCCAACAGGGTAGGAACCGGGTTCTTGAGCATAAAAATCTGGATGGCATTGACGTCGACAAAGTCTTCGATGTTGGGAAATAGGAATAATCCATAAGCTAAAAATGAGAAGGTGGACTCAAAGAGCACAATGTTCTTCATATCAGCGAAATATCGAGCCTTCTCAAACAAGAACTGAGCAGGCAAACTAGAAAGTCTTCCCTTGATAGTCATGTGGGTTCGAACGTCAAATAACCTTAGGCTCGTTCCTCTTGCAATATCCTTCTCACTGAGTTCATCTTTTAGTCCAGAGAATGGAGGGAAGTTGTTGACAGGGAGACCCATCAAAGCAGAGTATTCTTCTAAATTCGGCATCAGCTGGTAATTAGGGAATACGAAGCAATGATAAATAGGATGGTAGAGCTGAACCAGAGTCTCTAACAGTCCATCAGCCCTTTGAAGCTTCAGCAGCGGGAAAATCCTTCCATATCTCTCTGAGAAAGCCAATGGGTCTTCAATCAGCTCTCCTAGTTCCTTTAGTCACTCAACATTAGGAACCTTGAAGGTGTACGGCAAAGTTCCTCTCTTTCCGAAATCCATCTTACAATGTCTGCAAAATAGGTTTTCAGTTCCTTGACAGGGATATCGAAAATGCACACTGTAATGCAAAAGTTTCATGGAACTCGGCTATTTGTAAATATCAAGAAATATCAAAAGACTCATTCTCATTAATGATAAAATGGATTACAAAAATTCAGTACATCTCACGAGAGTCTTAAATAGAAAGCTAAATAAAAGCTAACAAAAAGGACCTAAGGAGATTTTCCTAAAAGCCTTGTGTTGAGATTCCTAATCACTTCCTCCATCTGTGCCTTTTCCTTAATGAGCTTATCAACGATCAACTTCCACGGATTCGACTGAGGGTCAGAAATGCTTGGATCTTCTTGTGTCTTCCTCTTCTTGTAAGAGAGTACTTCTTCGTTCTTTGTTTGTAGTTGCTTTTGGAGTTCTGCATTCTACTCAACAACTATTTGATACTTATGCTTCCAAGCCTCTCCTATTTGTTGGGCTTAGTTCAAAGCAATCCTTAACTCCTCTGCCTCTGACATGAAAATTAGGATATGCTCCTCCTTCAAGGCCATTGGCTCTTGATGGGAATAAGGCATCTTCAGCTCAATAGCCCTCTTCCGAACCCATTGGAGATAAGGCTCCAAGGATACGCAATTAGGCTTCCCTATGTCATGCTTGCCTTTCTTGTGCCTATGACCCGAAGCACTCAAGATCTTTCCTTTTAGCTCCTCATGCTTCCCATACTCTTCGAAAAAGATATCTTCTACTTGAACACCGAGAAGCTTGTCTTTCAAAGGGTATCCCAATTGTCGACAAGCCAAAACTGGGTTATAGCTTATTCCCCCTTTGGTGCCAAGAAGAGTCATATTCCCAAAGTCTCCACAATTATCAGTGATCGTTACCCCCATCGTAAGTGCAGTTGTACCAGTCAATATCGGAGTGAGTGAGAGCCATAATCTTCTTTGACCACCAATATTTCTTAAGGTCCCAAAATGCGTTCGCCTTTGGCAGATGTGAAACAAACCACTTATACAACAAAGGAGTGCAACAAGTGATCTGTCCTCCATTGCGAGCATTCCTCAGATGAACGGAATGATATGCATCAGCTAGCAAGGTAGGTACGGGGTTCCTCTTCAAGAAGATCTTGATGGCATTAAGATCTAGAAAGTTCTCGAAGCTAGGAAACAGAAAGATTCCGTAGATAAGCAAGGCAAAGATGGCCTCGAATGCATCCATACTTAGGTGGTTGGCATAATACTGAGCTTTCCCAACTAAGAATTCCACCGTCAAACCAAAAATTCCTCCTTTGGTAGTCATGCTGTTTCGAATATTAACTAACTCCAAATGTGTGGCCTTAGCTATCTCTTGCTCCTTGGGATCCTTCTCGAAGATTGGAAATGGAGATTTGTCTAGAATATGCAGGCCAGCTAGCTGAGAATACTCTTCAAGTGTGGGCAAGAGCTGGTAATCGGGAAAGGTAAAACAATGGTAAACTGGGTCGTAAAACTGAAGTAGGAAAGGAGCCCCTCATCAACCTTCATCTTCAATAGAGACAATAGCTTACCATATCTATTCTTGAATCCTTCAGGATCTGTTAGCAAAGTCCCCAACCTCCTTAGTTCGTCCAGTTTAAGACTCTTGAAAGTATACTTCACGGTGTTCTTCCTTTTACTGTCCATGATAACCCTATGATATTCACAAACAAAAGTCTAATTTCCATGAAACTCTTATGAAATGGATGTTTATGAATGCATGAGTGCACAACCACAGATAAGCACAGATTCACATATTCACATATTCACAAATACACGGACAAAGGGCCTAGGTTTATAGGTCATGAGCATGGAGCCATGGTCTACCCATCCCAACAGGTATGTACTATGGGTTTATCATCTGTAGAATAGGGTTCTAAGAAGTTCCCAGAGTCAACAACTCATCTTTCGGATATTATCAATTTCCCAAATAACTCGGTAGTCAATAATATTCTCAAGAGAGTCTCGTCCGAGTGTAGTATCGCGTAACAACTATTTTGGGACTACTCCCTCATAGCCATCGCACTACATCCTAAAAGGCCAAGCGGGGTTAAAGGTGACTAATGGTCATCAGTGTCATGGGCTCCTAGGTCGAGAGTGGTAACATTTTCACGAATAGACTCGTTCAACATAACTAACTCTCAAGAGGGGCCTCAACTGAGTGGTGGTTTCTCAAGTCAACTTTTTCGGGGAATCGACTCCCTCAAAGTCTCCTTGAATATACCACCTTCATATCATAGGTGCACTCAAGTCCAGGTATAGGACATATCCTCATTACTCAAAGTAGGCAACCCTGCCAAACAGAAAACCCAAACAAGCAGATATATACAAATACACAGATATACAAATATACAAGTATACAAATATAGAACAAACAAATAACACATAAAACAAGATAGGTGTAACCCCTCTTAGGGAGACTGCTATCTCATGTCCCCAGATAAGTCGCCATTTCTGTCGCGGTGAGAATCGGATATCAAGCTATTAATTAACTTGAATCACAAATCATAATTCACCACCGATCTTTGATTTATCCAAAGGAAAGGGTAAAGATCGAAAGCCCTAATTGCAAAGCAAAGCAATGCAAGAGATCTAAGGTTCGGGGGTTGGTTATACCTAGGGAAGGTGCTAGCATCCTAGATATCTGTAGTGCTCTACAGGAACCTCTTGTTAGTATGTGTTATTTGTTTTGTTTGCTAAGGGTGAAAAAGAAAAGACCTAAGAGTATATACACTAAGTGTGCTCGCCAAGACGTCACTTCTCGTGCCTACGTATCTTGTCTAAAAGAATCATAGCGCTCGTAGTTCCCCTCAATAAGGGTAAACAAGGTTTGTTGATTAGTTTAGGAGAAGAGACAAGTTCTCATCTTAAGGGAAAACTCAACTAAAACTGCCACAAACACGTGGAAGATGGATCTTGCTTCACATTAAGAGAATGGCTCGGACTCGGATATCGGATCGATAAGTACGCCACATACCTATCTCAAGTGGAAAGAATCTACAACTTTCTCAGCTATGCCATGGGGTAGGAGATATACATCTCAACTAGGGATGACTAATGTCTAATTCTCATGGGAGGAGAAAGGGAAACTAACTGTAAGTTGTCTAAGTTAAACATCCTAAGGGGGGGATATCCTAAGGGAAGCTATCATAAGGAAAAAGGATCAAGGTAAAAAGGAAGTCTAAACTATCTGAGGTCATGACTTAAGAGTCAGCAAAGCAACTTTCCTTTGGAAGAAGGAACAACCACTTGTAAAACAAGTGTTGGAAAAGAGGAGTCTCAAAGTGAAGATGCATAATAGTCAATGGGTCAAAACCAAAGACCAAAATGAGATGACATATCAAGAATGGTAGCAACTATATCAAACCATGTTCAACATGCAAAAATACTCATGAATGAAGCCAAACAAGCACTAAACCATCCAAGCAAACTTGCCACAAGTTTCACCATACAAAGACAAATAAAAGAGAAAGCTCAACAAGGAAATCATGACTCATAAACCAAGAGGGGCAGTAGCATCCACAACTCATGAATCTCATATTAAACATCAACATGTCAAAGTAAACATCAACATGGATCACATTTAGGCATGGACAAGATCATATGCAAGTGACAAGTCAAAACACCATAGAATGGTTCAAATGAACCAAAACATGCATAAATGATCAAATGGAAAAACACAACATCTTTGAATCATGATGTCAGAAGTGAAACATGTTTTTCAAACCATGAACAAACACATATTCCAAACATATCAACATCTCAAGAAGCATACCCAAGGAACTAGGTCATGATTGGCACAAAGCATGGATAAAAGATGATCACATTAGCATGGTATTCAAAAATAGGAAAATGAGTTGAAAAATCTCAAACCAGAGTTCAAAACACATGCTTAGACATTTAAATGTGTGCGTGTTTGAAAGATTGTCAATAGAAAGGCACAAGAAATGTCTCAAAACTACTCATCAAGGTGAAACACCAAAGGAATCGAGTACACTATTAATAGGCAAATGGAAATCATGTCAAACAACCTCATTCAAGGTCAGAAACCACACCAAAAAAACTTTATTATGTGTGTTAAAACACTCTAAAAGATCAGCCCAAGAATCAAACAAGAAGTGCCTCAATCAAAAGCAAGAGCTTAAACTAGGTTAAAATGACATCTTACATTAGAAAATCATAAATAAATATCAAAATAGAATAAAATAAAAATTAAAAATTATAGAAAATTAAATAAGACTTTAAAGTATAAGTATGAATTTTTTTGGGATTTTTTGACAAAATAAAATATTTTTAATAAAAGGAAAACAAATGAAAAAGAAAAAGGAAAAAAAGAAAAGAAGTAAAAGGAACCAGAAAAAAGGGTGCATCAGTAAAGTTGCTATGAACTAACAACAAGCTAACACGCTAGCTGGGCTAAAATAAGGGAGGTGTACATAGGGAAAAAGCAAGGCCCAATACCAGATGAGCAATGATACAAACAAAAAAAACAGGCTTAAGTGAAAAAGTGTGTATCATTCTTACACGCCTTCAGTCAACTGGTCAGAAAACATAGCCACGTGAGCAGGTCAAAGGCCACCTCAGCATCCACCTTGAACGTCGGAGCCCTAGCTCCCGTCGTCTTCCCCGGTGAGCTTCACTGGCGACGACCATGAAAGTTCAAAAAAGAGAAAAAGAAAGACACTATGTTATGCGAAATCTTACAAGGATAACGAATCCTCAAGTGTTTTTCTTAAAGGACAACTCTAACATAGAGAAAATCAGCCATGAAAAACAAACATATATGTTGTGATTTCATGAAACCAAAACAACAAGAGTGACAACATGCTCTTTATGATCTCAGGTTTACAAAACACACATCACCAGTCAAAAATCATGCATTGGACAGTGAGGAAAGGAAATGAGAAAAGTTACCTACGGTGGCTTTAGTAAGCTTCCCTTTTACGTGTAAACAAACCTTCTAACCATTCCTCTGGCCTCCAAGAACTCCCAGAAGAATGATGAAAGCAAGGAAAATGGAAGAATGAGCTTTGGATAACCAGGTTCGAAGAAGAAAGTTTTTTTAGTGAGAAAGAAAGCTTTTAAGTTTATGGCTACTGAGAATGTCTATCCTCCTTGGCTAGAGTTTCTTGTAATATATATGATGGACTTGTGAGGTTAAGATGGTGAGTTATTGAGGTGAAAAGTTGTGGTTAAAGTTTCTTGAAAATTTTGAAAAAAAGAGGGAATGAAAGCCTCGTACGCACGGCCTTGCATGAAGGTGTTATAGTGGTCTTGTGTGGTTGTCTTCTTGTGCTTGTTGTGGTCAGAGAACTCAGAATGAGAGAGAAATGGCAGTAACCTTTTTGAACAAGTTTTGCTTGCTTTCTCTTTTTGTGAAATGTCTTAACATGGTACAAGATATATTCTACTCATGTTAAGCTTAAAATGGAAAACTTTGGGGACCATTCAACATAGGCTTATGTGCAAGGGATGGGACAAACAATCTGCAAGAGTTTAGGTCACATTATGCACAAGAGTGGTAAGATATCATGCATGAGAAACCTATCCACATGGCCATCTTTGAAACATCATAACTCCATGAATATTGCCCCAATTAATGAGTTCTTTGGCTCAATGCAAAGTAGGGAGATTAGAGAACAACTTTCATGTTTGAATCTCCTTGAAACAATGCTTGAATCCATGAGAAAAATGGAGTGGAAATCATACTCACCAATATGTCACAAAAGGAGAAACTTAGAAAAATCTAAGTTATGAAATGACCACTTTGTGACACTAACTTTAAAGCACTATAACTTGGTGAATATTTGTCCAAATGATGAGTTCTAGTAATGGGTGGAAAGCTTGAAAAGAGCTCTACAGCTTTCATGTCCAAGGAAAATTGAAATAAGGCTCGTATCATGATGAAAAATTCCTTGGAAGATTGGTCAACCAAGTAGCCAAAACTTGTCAAATGAAAAACCCTATCTTGATGACTTCATAACTTGAGTTGTATACATCCAATGGAGGAGTTTTAGTACTAAAAATAAAGCTAGAATGACACTCTACAACTTTCATGTCCAAGGAAAATTGAGACGAGGTTTGTATCATGGTAAAAAAATGCCTTGAAAAACCATATTTCATGTTGAAATTCCATACTTAGAAAAATTTCTAAGTACAAAATTACAATTCTTTGTTTTTCTCAACTTAAAGCCTCCATATCTTAAAGTCCGTGAATCTATTGAACACTTTTCCTTCTTCAAACTTGAAGTACATGGTGTCCTCTTCAATTTGATAGCTAGTTTGCTCCATTTGGATCAAGGATGAAGAAGTTATGGATGTTACAAAATGGCTAAAAATTGAGATTCTCACACTTAGAAATTTCTCTTCCAAAACCCTAATCCTTTAAACTTCATGATTTTATGCTTCCTCTTGATTTCATTTGATCCAAACCTACAACAACACTTAAGATGATGTGTCATGCTCATAGTTGACCTCACAATCCTAAGTTTGACTTCTCAGAGGCATAATTGACTTCCTTGAATAGGTGAATCTCCAAACCTTGATTTTCAACTAATCAATACATCTTCTAGGCTACTTGGATACCTCAAGTGGACTTCATGGATTCTTTGATGAGCCTTAGATCATGTGGCCAACTCTTGACCAAGATCCATGGGTGCAATTAACTTTATCTTGAAGAAACCCTATTCTTGATTAGGTACTAATGAAACCCTGAGGAGCTCAAAGTGAGGCCATCTTGTGCTTGTTTCTTACGGGATTGAGCTTCCTATGTGTGTGAGGACTTGCTTGACTGATGATGTCTTCAAGGCATGACTAGCTAAACCCTTAAGGCCCTTTGGGGTGAACCTTAATTCAAAATTAAATCAAAGTAAACAAAACAAAGCAACAAAAGGGATGGTTAGCTATGCATGAGATGCTTGACCTAAAGAGGTGGGATCTTAGGATTAAAAATTAGGGTATGACACTTGCTACCTCCCAAGGCAACACGAATACGTTGGACTTTCACATGAAGATCCTTTTCGCCTCCCAAGGTAATACAAATATGTTGGAGTTCCATGAGAATATTATTGTAGCCTTTAAGGGTAATAAGAAAAGGTTACATCACCTAAACCCCTCGTCCGAGGGATTTAGAATCTCCTCAGACAAGTTTCTATCTAAGGTCTCGCCTAAGGGACTTGACCAAAGTCTCGCCCGAGAGACTTAACTTAAAAGTATTTCCTGAGGGTTTGGACTGAGGTCTCGCCCGAGAGACTCGAGCCACTTCAGAAGGACTTAGAGTCTCCTCAGGCAGGCTCAACGTATAATCTCTCCTGAAGTACTTAGAGTCTTATAAAACAGACTCGTCTAAGTGCATCGCCTAAGGGATTTAAAATCTCCTCAGACGAATTTCAGCCTAAGGTCCCGCCTAAGGGACTTGAACAATCTGGCCTGAGAGACTTAACTTAAATTGAACACTTTTTAAAAAAATAGTATTTTAAATCATTTTTATATCAATTAAATAAATAGAATCTATTAAGAATTAATAATAATAACAATCATTTAGGATGTGTATTATATAATTATTTGATTTAAAAACTAATGTCGTTTTAGGTTTTCGGAAGTCCTGTGTAGGTTTACGATGGTTTAACTGCAGAAAATTAATATATCATATTTTGTTATTTTGTTATTATTTAATCATAATCAATATTTTTGGACATTGTGTAGTAGTTCGCCTTGCAATTTTATGTTCTCTTGCATAAAAGAATATTTGATATTAAAGTTTTTTTTAAAGAACTTTGGTAATGTTTTTTCAATTAGGATTATTTTAAATGATAAGAAATGCGTTAGACGTGTTGATTTTATTATCAATTAAAAAGAAAATATATTTTTTAATATTAACATCCTAAATAATCTAAAATCAAAATGTATTAATCTAAAATAAAAATATTTTTATTATATCAAAATATTTAATTTAAAGTTTTGCCTCGCACCTTAAAATGTGTTATATATATTGAAATTCTGGCAAAGCAGATAGCAGATGTACTAACACATGTCAAGACATTGTTCTCTGCACAACTTTAAAACAAGAACAGAACAGCAAATTGATATTCAGAATATTAGTAGCAACAGCAAGACAGATGTTTCGACATCTGTTACAACATGTTAATCAAAACTGAACTGTAAATTGCATAATGATAAACAACACAGAATATGATAACCCAGTTCGGTGCAAATCACCTACATCTGGGGGCATACCAAGCCAGGAAGAAGAATCCACTATCAGTAGTATAGTTTTATGTAAACAACCGCTGCTTTATAGTAAACAACCTCTGGTTTACCTATCACTACCCTATGAAAACTTTATCTAAGAAATCCATCCTAGATAAGAGAAACTCATCTCACTCCCTAAATCACAACCTGTGATTATCTAACAGTTATAGTTACAATAAATGTTTCATTCTACTTGAAAGACACCCATTTCAATACAAAGTTCAGTCAATCATTCTTGACTAACAAGTTAACTTAGATTTGCTTAAAAGCTTCATCCAAGAACAATACACGATTCATTAGCTATGGGTTTCTGAATCTGTACAAGTACTTATGTCTTCCACAATGTATCAAATCGTTACAGAGGGAGACTTGCAAGAGAAACCTACGACTCTCAAACCCTAAAGCCTACTTTACAAAATAGGATTCCTAAGTCTATGGCATTCTCTCTCTCTTTTCTTCCCTAAGTTTTGGTCTTCTTTTATTGCCTTCTGCTTCCTTGGGCTTCAAATCTTATGTTTATTGATCCCTTGATCCACTGCTGTGATCGTTCCTTGATTCTTGCACCAGATTTAAAAGCTGATATATTTGTCGAATCTAGATGTTGAAACATTATATTCGACATCTTTGTCTGCAGCATTCTTCATCAACTTTTAACCAAAATTTAGTCAAACCCCAGGAGCTTTCAATCTCCCCCTTTTGAAAATTTTTCGCTAAAACCTCATTTTGGACAATAAACCCAGGGTGCTCCTGGCGTCTCTTCACCCTGAGTCGGGGTTATGATTGGAATACTGATTTGACTCCAATCAAGTTGGTGATATATTCCCCCTTTCCCAATGAATCGATAATTCCTCACCTGGGGGGAAGAATTTTGCTACTGAAGCAACCAAACACCAGCATGGGTAACTCAGAACACAGGACACGAAAGAAGGACTCATAACATATGGGAAGAAACCTGAGACTCAGTCAGAATATCAGAACATTCTGTATAACATCCTTCAAAACCAACTGCAAGGACAGACTCAACCCTTGTACTTTTCTCCCCCTTTTTAGCCAAAAATTGAAATACATGTCCAAGACAGGCCCATACCCAAACAGAGCAAACCCAAAAACGGATAAAACCCATGAGAACCCAGCACAACAGAAAGCACAACCTAAGACAAGATGAGGACTAGAAGACCCTTTATACACAAGAGCGTTTTTCTTAGGATGTAACGAACCATTGGAAGTAACACAGGTCCATTCAATGTAAGCATTAAATGAAAAGGTGTATCTTCATAGACAAAAGTTCACCGGCCAAATCGCATTTGACTGTTTCTTCTTTTTAACAAGGACAATCCAAGGAATGCGCATTTACCGAGACACATGTTTAACACGCGTTCCCTAAGACACATTTTCTCCACCGTCCAAAGCAATTAATAATGATATAGCCATACATCCTAACTAATGTTCTGACATATTGTCAGACTTTGTTTAGTCCCTCTTGTAACATCTAATGCATATTCATAATCCCTTTAACCAGAAGACCAAGAGTAACTGACCAAGATGTTAAGAAATTTCTTCAAACATCTTCCAGTTAACAGAAAAGACTCTAAAGATACTTGTATTGCTCCTGATTCAAACCATTGACATCCAATGACAGAATCAGAATAACCTGATAAGTCCACCTAGAACTTATACCAGTAGAGCAATGTCATGACATCTCATCTGACATATCAACCTCACCTGAGGCAATTTATCACAAACTGCTTGAAACCACAAACAATCTTGATAACTAACTACGCTACTGCAGCAACATATCCAGAACAGAAGTCTAACTCCCCCTGTCATAGATACCCAGTGCTCCTTTGCAAGAAGGACGCCCTAAATGAATGGAAAATATAAGACGCGTCTTCATGTCTTAAAGAGCGCACCTTCTGTCCAACACACCTGCTGAACGCATTCACCTAATGCCTGATCCTTAAGCAATCCATGTACCACACTAGTACATTCAACAGACAGAAGTTCTCCCCCTATCTTTCACAAATGATGTTTCTTTAGCAAGAAACACCCAAAATCACCACATGATATCCCATGACAACTTCATAATCATATAGTGAGAGTACCAGGAACTCATCCTTGTACCACAACCAACAAACTCTTGGATTGAGACCAAAATCACCATTGATCCCTCTCATCCAGAAACCATCCATACCTTGTACAAATTCACCTTGAATTTTACAGCCATAGATATCCTTGTTCCTTGAGATACAATCTAATTGAATCTGGAATGTTTCACATTCCTCAAAGAGACATACAGAGCACCTAAGTTTGCTAGTTCTCCCAGATGTTCTTCACACTTGAAAACATCAAACATATGCTCCAGAAATCCTCAGCTTATTTGCTCCACAAGCACCAAACTGATCCACTTCTCTCTAGCATGACTTGTAGCAGAAGAAACCACCTCTCCACAAGTATTCTGACTTCAGCAAGATTCAGTCTTCCAGATAAACACCCCATGATCCAAGACAGATATTAGAGAATGATAACTTGAAGAATGTCTTGGATCATGGGGTGTTTATCTGGAAGACTGACTCTTTCTGAGGTCAGAATTCTTGTGGAGATGTGGTTTCTTCTGCTACAAGTCATGCTAGAGAGAAGTGGATCAGTTTGGTGCTTGTGGACCAAATAAGCTGAGGATTTCTGGAGCATATGTTTGATGTTTTCAAGTGTGAAGAGCATCTAGGCGAGCTAGCAAACTAAGGGGCTCTGTATGTCTCTTTGAGGAATGTGAAGCATTCCAGATTCAGTTGGATTGTATCTCAGGGAACAAGGATATCTATGGCTGTAAAATTCAAGATGGATTTGTACATGGTATGGATGGTTTCTGGATGAGAGGGATCAATGGTGATTTTGGTCTCAATCCAAGAGTTTGTTGGTTGTGGTAAAAGGATGCGTTACTGGTACTCTCACTATATGATCATGAAGTTGTCATGGGATATCATGTGGTGATTTTGTGGTGTTTCTTACTGAAGAAGCATCATTTGAGAAAGATAGGGGGAGAACTTTTTATTGTTGAATGTACTAGTGTGGTACATGGATTGTTTGAGGATCAAACATTAGGTGGATGCGTTCAGCAGGTGTGTTGAACAGAGGGTGCGCTCTTGAAGACATGAAGATGCGTTTTATATTTTCCATTTATTTCAGGTGTTCTTCTTGCAAAGGAGCACTGGGTATCTACGACAGGGGAGCTAGACTTCTATTCTGGATATGTTGCGGCAATAGTGCAGTGAGTTATCAAGATTGTTTGTGGTTTCAAATAGTTTATGATAGATTGCCTCAGGTGAGGATGATATGTCATACGAGATGTCGTGACATTGCTCTACTGGTATAAGTTCTAGATGGACTTATCAGGTTGGTTTGATTCAGTTATTGGGTGTCAATAGATTGAATCAGAGTGATACAAGTATCTTGAGAGTCTTTGCTGCTAACTGGGAGGTGTTTGAAGAAATGTCGTAACATCTTGATCAGTTATTCTTGGTCTTCTGGTTGAAAGGATTACGCTTCGGGCTCATTGAAAAAGACAACATCTATGTGTTTGAGGTTACAAGAAGGACTAAACAAAGTCTAACAAGAGTTAGAACATTGTTTAGGCCATGCGTTTGATTCCAAGAGTGTGTCAAACACGTGTCTTGAGACATGCGCATTCCTTGGACGATTCCCCTTGAAAAAAGAAACAGTCAAAAGTGTTTTGGTCGGTGCACTTTTTTTTGGAAGTTTCATTCATCATTTAATGTTTGTCTTGAATTGACTTGTGTTATTTTCAGTGGTTCGTTACATCCTGTGGAATTTGCTCGGGTATATAAAGGGGGTTATTGGCTTCTTCGTAACTCAGGTTGTTCTTCTGTTGTGTTGAGTATCCATGGGTTTTATCAGCTTGTGGGTCTGTTTAAGCTGGGTTTGGTTCTGTCTAGGACATGTTTATCAATTTTTGGCTAAAAAGGGGGAGAAAAGTATAGGGGTTGAGTCTATCCTGGCAGTTGGTTTGCAAGGATGTTGGACGGAATATTCTGACATTTTGTCTGAGTCTCAGGTTTCCTATTTGTTTTGAATCTTTCCTCATGTCTTGTGATCTGAGTTATGAACACATTCGTGTCATGTGTTCTAAGTTACCTGGAGTAATAGTCTGCTTCCCTAAGTCCTTAAACGGGTTGCTCCGGTAACTAATATTGGTCCTGGGGTTAAGGGGATGGTGTGCATCTTCTTCCTCATGTACATCATGAGAAGAGTGTAAGGTGCCGGCTGAAATGACTTAGGGACTTTCTACTCTCCGTCTCTGGTTATGGAGTATCTTGGGTTTATTGTGCAAAAGGAGTTTTAGCCAAAATTTGTCAAAAGGGGGAGATTGAAGACTCTAAATATTTGGGCAAATTTTGGTAAAACAGGTTGTTGTACAAGATGTTCCAACAAGAAGAATTCTGCTAAAAGAAGACATGTTGGATAAGATGTCCCAACACGATGTTAGGACATCGTGTCTGTTACTAACAGCAGGTTGTTGCTAATCTGGTACAAGAATTAAGGAGCAATCAGAACATGGATCAAGGAATCAGTAAATAGAAGATTTGAAGCCCAAAGAAGCTGAAGGCTATAAAGAAGACCAAGACATAGAGCATAAAAGAGAGAGAGAGAACGACATAGACTTAGGAATCCTATTTTGTAAAGTAGGGTTTAGGTTTTGAGAGTCATAGGTTTCTCTTGTAAGTCTCCCTCTGTATCGATTTGATACATTGTGGAAGACATAAGTACTTGTACAGATTCAGAAACCCGTAGGTAATGAATTGTGTATTGTTCTTGGATGAAGCTTTTAAGCAAATCCAAGTTAACTTGTTAGTTAAGAATTCTTAACTGAACTTTGTATTGAAAGGGGTGTCTTTCAAGTAGGATGATACAGTTATTGTGACTATAACTGTTATATAATCACATGTTGTGATTTAGGGAGTGAGATGGGTTTCTCTTATCTAGGATGGATTTCTTAGATAAAGTTTTCATTGGATAGTGATTGGTAAACCAGAGGTTGTTTACTGTAAACTAGCAGTTGTTTACATAAAACTATATTACTGATAGTGGATTCTTCTTTATGGCTTAGTATGCCCCCAGATGTAGGTGATTTACGCCGAACTAGGTTATCATATTTTGTGTTGTTTATCATTCTACAATTTACAGTTCAGTTTTGATAAACATATTGTAACAGATGTCGAAACATCTGTCTTGCTGTTGTTACTGATATTCTGAATATCAGTGTGTTGTTCTGTTCTTGTTTTAAAGTTGTGCAGAGAACAATGTCTTGAAATGTGTTAGGACATCTGTTATCTGCTATGCCAGAATTTCAGATAGGAGGCGAGGATAGAAAACACTTTACTTCTTGAAAGGATTCTTCACATGCCCCTGTCCATTCAAACTCCTTAGGACATCTGTTATCTGCTATGCCAGAATTTCAGATAGGAGGCGAGGATAGAAAACACTTTACTTCTTGAAAGGATTCTTCACATGCCCCTGTCCATTCAAACTCCTTAGACTTCCTTATAGCTGCAAAGAAGTGTATTGACTTGTCTCCTGCACATGATAAAAATCGTGACAACGCGACTAGTCTCTCTGTCAGCTGTTGGACCTCCTTTTTCGTGGTTGGACTTCTCATATCTATTATAGACTGGCTTTTGTCCTGGTTCGCCTTGATTCCCTAGTTAGTGAGCATAAATCTGAGGGAATTTCCTGGCTTGTACTCCAAAAGTACACTTGTTTGGTTTCAGTCTCATGTTGTAGCTTCTTATGATTGCAAAGGTTTCTGTTAAATCCTTTACATGTGACCAGTTTGCGCTTATCTTGATCACCATGTCATCTACATAGACCTCCAGGTTCTGACCTATCTGAGTAGAAAACACCTTATCCATTAGCCTCTAGTAAGTAGCCCCAGCTTTTTTGAATCCAAAAGGCATGACCTCATAATAGTAATTGCTCTGATGGGTAATGAAGGCGGTTTTTGGTGCGTCTATTAGATTCATCTGGATCTGATTGTACCCGGAGTATGTATCCATAAAGCTGAGCAAACGGAACCCAGACGTAGCATCTATCAGTCGGTCAATGTTTGGAAATGGATACAGATCTTTGGGACACGCCTTATTGAGATCTGTGAAGTCCACACATATTCTCCATTTCCCGAATTTCTTCTTTACCATCCCCACGTTGGATAACCAGGTCAGATACTTGATCTCTTTGATGAACCCGGCCTGTAGCAGCTTCTCGACCTCCTCTGCAATTGCTTTTCTCTTTTCATCACCACCCTTTCTTTTCCTTTGGGAAACTGGCTTGATATCTGGGTCAATTGCTAAGTGATGGTATATGAAATTGGGATTTATCCCTGGCATGTATGAAGGTTTCCAGGCGAAAAGATCCACATTGTCTTTTAGTGTTTGAACAATCTCTTTCTCCTCTTAGGGGGAGAAGTTGACTCCGATGTGTGTAATATGGGACGATAGGTGCCCAATCTGGACTCGCTTTGTTTCTTCATTAGGCATTATGTTGTCTTCAACTGAATCATCATGTGGGTATATGTCGACCAGATGAACTTTGAGGGTACTCGTGGGATCTGCTTCTTCTGTAGGTTCATTTCTTTTCAACTTTAGGCTATCCTTATAACACTTTCTCGCCAGCCCTTGGTCGCTTTTGACAATACCAACCCGGCCATCTCCGAGTGGGAATTTCATGGTCAAATACAGAGTGGAAAGCGAAACTTCTAGGGCATTGAATGATGGCCGACCTATAATGATGTTATAGGGCGAATCAGCGTTGACTATCAGGTACCTTACTCAGACGGTCTTCGCATTAGCCGTGTTGCCAAAGGTGGTCGGCAACGCTAGGTGTCGAACACCTGCACCTGTTCTCCCGAGAATCCTACTAGCCTGTCTTTGAATGGTAATAACTCGGTTGTATCGAGCCCCATTCCTCTGAAAGCGTCCCAATACACTACGTCGACTGAGCTTTCGGGGTCTATCAATACCCTTTTCGCGCTCCAATCTCTTATTTGTACTTTAATAACCATGGGATCATTTCATGAGCTAGGACTCCTATGGCGTCTTGTTTTGAGAATGTTACAGCATCCAAGTTGCCTTCCAGTTTCTCTGGGGATCTCTGGTCGATATGCATGACTGCCCTAGCATATCTCTTTCTGGCTGAACTTGTTTCTCCACCCCCAGCAAACCCTCTAGAGATGGTGTTTAGCGTGTGTCGAGTTGTCTTTGTCTCGTGACCTTCTTCGGCATCTGAACTCTTCTCCTTGGCAGACTTTTCTTGTCCTGGGTCGTCTCGGCGGGGACTTCTCTTGTTATTTTGTGGTCGATAATCTTTCACATATGCCAAGAGATGACCTATTTGGATTAGAGCTTTAATTTCTTTTTTTAGCTGTTGACAGTCCTCGGTGTGATGTCCCCGTACACGGTGGTAATTACACCAAGCCTCAAGTTGTCTTCCCATGATAGCGTTGACTCTTTTGGGACGATGAGGCTCTGGTAACAGGTTCATATGGCCGACTTCTTTAAGGATATCTCCCCTGCTTGCATTCAATGGGGCAAGGTCTCTGTCTGGCTCATATGACTGTCTGTATGGTCTGGGAGCATGTCGCTCGCGCATAGTTCCCTAAGGATGCTCCTTTCTCCTATTCTACGCCTCTTCCTTGCTCTTTGTCTTTTCATTTCTGTCCCAGCCTCTTTTTTCTTGGTTACTTTCTTCTCCTTTGATGTAACACTCAGCCCGAGTAGTGAATTTGTCCATACTAATAGCCGACTTCTGAGCTAACGACTCGTTGAACTGTCCGGCTCGTAGTCCATGTTGAAAAGCTCCCACAAACAGTTCCTGATTTGGATGAGATATTTTGAGAGTTTCCTCATTGAATCGAGCCAGGTATTCACGTAGTGATTTTGACTGTTTCTGTCGAACACTGAACATTGTGGTAGTAGACACCTTCCGACGCTTGCTTGCCGAGAAGTGTTGTACTAACTTCTTAGTCAAGTCTTGGTAGCTTACGATGGAAAGTCGAGGAAGGCTCATGTACCATCTTAGAGCTACATCCTTAAAGGTACCAGCCATGAATTTTCACTTCAGTGAATCCGAAGGGGCAGCTATGACCATCTGATTGTTAATGGCAATAACATGCTCCTGAGGATCCGTATTCACATCATAAGAGGTTAGTGATGGTGCTTTGAAGTTTTCTGGGACGTGGTCGTCCCAAATCTCTTGAGAAAGAGGTTACGGCTCGAGAACCTCCTCCTCACAGTCGTCGTCAGCCTGACTTTGTTGTTGCAGAACTTGTATGCTGTCTTGCAGCGTCTCATTTTGTTGACGCATAGTCTCCATCATGGCTAGAAGTTGAGCCATGTCTGGAGGATCTCCTTCAGAATACATGTTGTTAGTGTAAG
The DNA here is from genome assembly GCA_022829125.1 of Lathyrus tuberosus. Classification (NCBI taxonomy): domain Eukaryota; kingdom Viridiplantae; phylum Streptophyta; class Magnoliopsida; order Fabales; family Fabaceae; genus Lathyrus; species Lathyrus tuberosus. The sequence goes on along the minus strand of JALAZF010000127.1, from coordinate 13,987,175 downwards.
GTGTGGCCTGGGAGGGAGAGTATTACCTGTGGGCACCAAATGTTCTAGCTAAAAATGGTTAGATACACCAAAGTGCTAGTCTTCTACCTTAGGGCAAAGAAGACTATGTTGTCTATACTATTTGAGTATATTTGGGGATTTGAGAGCTATACAGCTGCTGTATATTGTCTCAAGATGAATGTGTCTTACTTAACCCTCATGTAGGAGTCCTTTTTATAGCCTTTTATCAGTCTTCATTTAAGGTATGCCATTAAGAGAAGTCTTTTGGCCTTCTGACGTTGCAAGGCCATCATTGCAGTAACTCCTCTTCATGAATGCATGCTTTGAAGACTTGATAACGTCTGTATTGATGCGCTGCCACCGTTACAACTGTTGGTGAGTCTTGTTAAGTTCATAACCGACATAAGTTCCGGGTTGGCGGGGTAGAGTACCCGGCCTCGTAAGGATTCGGTTGATGGGAGTCGGACTCCTTGACCGACCCGGGTTGATAATGACTCTTGCCTAACTCTTGGTGTTACTCGTCCTTTCTTACTTTCGTAGTCGAACTCACATCTAGCCTTGGTCGACCATACAACTCGGCTCCAAATATATTTGGTATATATATATATATATCGTCTAGTTTTCTTTTTATACTCTTGCTTTTTTTTTTCTCTTAACAATTTCTTCTCATAACCAAATATTGCAATAGTCTCTATTACAGATTCACTCAAAGGTTTTTTTCAAAAAGAAAATTTTATTTCACATAACTAATTTTAGGGCGGGAAAAAATAGCATTGAAAGTAACATTAAGTTTCTTAATTGGTGACCAGAATATAGATTAGATGCTTCAATATATATAGGCTGGAATAAATAAGGTTAAGGCCACTATCTATTAACCCTTGAGCCAATCATGCCTATATAAATAAATTAATGCAAAAGATCACAATAAAAAGTTGATGATAAAAATATATACTCCAATTCACAAGTTATTAATTTTATCACCATGAGTAAGATCAATTTAAGTACTATATCTGGCACTATAAACATAAGAGGCAAAAATCATGGTAAATCTGTTAGCAAGACAAGAAGCATTTCCAAACAAAAAATAATGACCACAGATTCAACAAACTCGCCTGATTGAGTCATAATAATATCATGTAGTAGTTGAAGTTTGATTATTAGTGGAAGAATGGGAAGGGAAGTAGTAGTAAGTAATAATGGAAGCAGTTGCACCATTTTAGACGTAAAGGTTGAATAAGAGGAAGTTATGACAATGAAGGACCACGAAAAGCATGTGGCTAGTGTCTGAGTCCATAACATGCTACTCTGTCACATTAAAAGACCACAACATAGACCAGTTATAGTCCATCTTTTCAGTACGTGTTTTGGTAATAAAATTCGCTACTTCTTGTACAGTTGATATGATTTCCTTATTTTCATGTATTTGCCCATTCTTTTGTACATTTTCCTCTGCGTTTTCCTGCTTTTTTACTTACGTTGTTTTTTTACCTTTCTTGTTTTATAGGTGTTCACCAACCAATAGTGTGTGGTATGGGTAACACAACAGCATTGACGTTGAATGTATTCAAATTGGTCGGTTATTTATTCTAATCATAGTTTTTAGGATTAATACACATTTTGTCCCTTGTCATATAAGTGAAATTTCAAAAACAATCCTGTAAAAAAAGTTACAGATGTTATCTCTGCCATTTAAAGATTTCCCCGTTTTGTCCTCTGAGTAGATTTGATCAGCAAAATGTGATGCTGCTTTGTTTGTTTTTTTTATTTTATTTATTTATTTTATTTTTTATTTTATTTATTTATTTTATTATTACGTGGATTATCCGCGTTGGCTTTTTTATTTTTTTTTAAATGCCACGTGTTGCTTGGTTTTATGGCTTTGAATACTAAAATCATGTAAAAACATGAAAATTGGTCCCAATGGATGTTAATCTCAGAACCACAAACATTCTTGATGCACAATTTACCACCTCGTTAGAAGCCTCTTTCATTAAAAGTTATGCATCAAATGTATATATTCTTAAATAATAAACTAAATAATTTAATAAATTTCTTTTAATAAAAAACTGAAAAATAAATACTATATTATAATATTTATTAATAATAAACTGAAATCAATTATATTTTGTAAGGGATTTAACGTTTCTATTTAATATTTAAATATTTATTTGATATTTAAAATATTTAATAACATTAATTAATTTCTAGTATATTAAAATATGTTAATTTTTAATTAATTAATATATTTAAAATATATTTATCTTCAGTTTATTAATTTATATTAATTAACAAACAAATAAACTGAAAGTAAATTGTAAATATATTATATTAAAAATAAATATATTATTAATTATATTAAACTAAATAATTTATTAAATTTCTTTTAATAAAAAACTAAAAAATAAATATATTATAATATTAATTAATAATAAACAGGAATCAATTATATTTTGTAAGGGATTTAACATTTCTATTTAATATTTAAATATTTATTTGATATTTAAAATATTTAATAACGTTAATTAATTTCTAGTATATTAAAATATGTTAATTTTTAATTAATTAATATATTTAAAATATATTTATTTTCAGTTTATTAATTTATATTAATTAATAAACAAATAAACTGAAAGTAAATTGTAAATATATTATACTAAAAGTAAATATATTATTAATTATATTAAACTAAATAATTTATTAAATTTCTTTTAATAAAAAACTAAAAATAAATATATTATAATATTTATTAATAATAAACTGAAATCAATTATATTTTGTAAAGGATTTAACGTTTTTATTTAATATTTAAGTATTTATTTGATATTTAAAATATTTAATAATGTTAATTAATTTCTAGTATATTAAAATATGTTAATTTTTAATTAAGGGTTAATTGTGATTTACCCCCTGACATATGAGCGAATTTTAATTTACCCCCCTACATGTCTTTAGGCAACGGTTTTTTTTGAAAAAATCATTGCCAAAACCTGTCTATGGCAACGGTGGGGGGTAAACCAAAACACGCTCATATGTCAGGGGGGTAAATCACAATTAACCCTTTAATTAATTAATATATTTAAAATAATTTATATTAATTAATAAACAAATAAACTGAAAGTAAATTATAAATATATTATACTAAAAATAACTATATTATTAATTATATTAAACTAAAATATATTAAATAAATAAATTATTAACTAACGTGATTTATTTATTTATAGAAACTAATCATAAATAACGTTAATTTATTTACATTAATTTGTTTATATTAATTAACCAAAACTATTTCATGTAAACATACATATAATTGAACAATACTCATGTAAAATATCTATGTAATATATACATTATGATGCAGCCTATTAGATAAGGAAATCAAATAGCCTAGTGGCAAGGGTTACTACCATTATACAAATGGTCATTGGCATTTTCACGTAATAATAAAATAAATAAAAAATAAAAAAAATCAATATAACAGCATCACATCATCAATTTTGTTAACCGAATCTACTCAAAAGCAAAACGAAGAAATCTTCAAATTATAGGATAGAATCTGTGTTTTTTTTCTATAGGATTGTTTTTAAAATTTCGCTCATATAACATGAGGCAAAATGTGTATTTCCTCTAGTTTTTATATCATTATTGTTACTTCCGGACAATAATCATTAACCTCAAATTATTGTTCGGTTGTGATTCGTGTACTTACCTATCTTTATCAGCATTGTATACACCATTTAAGAATGAAACCAAAAATCAGATAGTATAGCTTAATGTAAACGCATCATAATCAAGAATGGATTGTTCTAAATGGTAAAGAGATTTGAATCTTTTAAACAAATAGTAAAAATATATTTCTTTTGAATGTAAACACATTCATCAATTTTTACTATAAACTATCTAAAAATATATTTTTATCTAAATTGTTAATTTTAAGATTTCTTTTTATAATTTTAAGCTTAGTTTAGAAAAAATTGTAGTTGTGGAAAAAACTTCACTAAAAATTATACAAATTCTCTACTCTAATAATTGCGCAACTAAAATAAATATTACATATTGTCTCAAATTAAAAGTTTTTTAACTCAACAATTTTGTAAAATTGTCAGATATTTCTTCAAACATTTTTTTTTATTTCTATATAACAATCTTAAAATAAATTATTTTGAAACTAAAAGAGAATCATTTGAATACTTGAAATGATTGATATAGCAAGAATTTTTTTTAAATAACTAAAATTAAAAAAAAAACTCAAATAATCTAAATTTCAAAATATTTAACGAAGTAATTATGATTTAAAAAAAAATCTCTATAAAGAGGATGCGCCAATATTAATGGTGCATGCACTCTAAATTGAATTTATGTGTCCTTGTCTTTAGCGCTTGCACTAGTGTCATGCTAAGTCTATGGTGCATGTTTTTGAAACTTAAGAAAACGTGCGCCAGTATCCCCGACACCTATGTGTATTTGATTAATTTTTTAAAAATATATTTATAACAAAATAATATTAATAAAATGTTAAATATAAATAATTAAATTATAATATTATTTCATAAAATAGAATTACACAATGATTAAGAGAATTTTAATGACTTGTTCGATCGTAACGCCCACTGGTTCCACAACCTAGCGCATTTGCTTGCCGTCGAGGCCTCACACAATTTTCCTGAGGTATTTGGGGTCTCCTAGTATTTGCCTGAAGTGTTTGGTGCGAGGTTCCTGGAATATTAGTGTTATCTAACAAATTGTCGATCATATATCCCCAATAGCATGTGTTGTTGTAATCGAGTTATGAACGTATGGTATGTATTAACAAAACCATCGTTCCAACACTACCGCAAATAGATCATATTGACAAATGCAAATGCGTTAAGGTAGGTCAATAATATTTTAGTGGAGAAGTGGACCAGGGCATTCGACAATGGTCAACGATGGGGCCACATGGCAACAAATTTTGTGGAATCAATGAACTATGTCTTAAAAGGCATCAGAAACCTATCCATAACCGCGTTGGTGAGAGCAACTATTTTAGGTGAAGGTCACTGTTTGAGACCAGAGGTTCAAAATGGAGTTAAATGTTACAATCGAGACAGCTGTTCAGTGAAATTTGTTAAGGAGGAAACTGTCAAAGCTAACAAACATGTGGTTACAATGTTTGATCGTCGTAGAGGTTTGTTCAGTGTAGAGGAGACAATGGACCGTAATAAGGGAAAGCCAAGGGGATACTATCGTGTTGAACTAGATAGAGGTTGGTGCGATTGTAGAAAGTTTCATGTCTTTTGTATGCCTTGCACCCATGTCATGGCGGCATGTTCACATGCTCGTCAGGACCCTTCAAACCTACTATCTGATGTTTACAAAGTCATAAATATATACAATGTGTACAACAATAGCTTTTCGGTGGTAGAAAAGGGGGATTATTGGCCTACATATCAATAAGGCATTGTTTGGCACAACAAAAATATGCGGAGAAAGAAAAATGGTCACCCTAACAACACGTGTGTTCAAACCGAAATGGATACAGCAAAAAAAATGATAAGATTATGTAGTATATGTCTTTCACTGTTAGTTTTAACTGACTCTCGGACACGATGTTATCCATTATTATTGAACACCGTAAAATGTCTTTCAATTCTTCTAATCTTTTCACTTTCTTCAATGTCTTCGTCTAACCAACGGATCAGACTCGTCTCAAGATGCTTGAAAGTCTCAGTGTTCCAAAGACGGATCTTCATTGGAGGCTTTACCGCCGAATAAAACATATTATCATTTCTTTTAATGATACAAGACGTCTCCATGATTGCATAGGAGTTATGAAAATTAATGGGAGAAACGTTATTGATAGTTATGGAAGACGGCAGACGTTACTGAGGGTGGCTTTAACATAGTATATGAAGAGGTATCCTTAAAAGAACCATTGATGATGGAGTGAGTATAAAAGGAGACTTCCCAAAAGAGGAAGGTGGACAACAACTAATACCTCCTAACTAATATGAAGATTATGGTCTCACTTGGCTAGCTTCAGGGAGATCTCTCCAAATAGTGATTAGCAAGAACATTTGACGCCCACCATGAGGCCTTGGTAAAAATTTCCCAGACCACCAAAAATATATATATTTTATCACAACAATGCAATGTCTGGATCATCTCCTAGCAGGAGTGAAGATCAAAATCCCCCAGACATGGCACATCTCCTGACAATTGTGGAGAACCTACGCCAACAGAATGAGTCTCTACAAGAAAATGTCCATACATTACAACAGTCACAAATTACGAAGGAGAAGGATGAGGAGGAAGAACTCTTTGATCCTCAACCTCTATCAGAAATGATTTGGGGTGATCAAGTCCCATAAAATTTCAAACCACCACCTTTGTCATCCTTCAATGGGAAAAAATTATCCTCAAGAACACATAATATCAATCAACAATTAGATAGCAATAGTCGAGGCTTCTGACTCACTGAAATGTAAACTCATGGCGAGAACATTCAAAGACGTAGCACTACGTTGGTACATGAGTCTGCTAAGACTATCGGTTACTGTAAGTAGGATTAAACCTAAAAGGGGGGTGAATTAGGTTTCTTAGAATATTTTCTCGGTTTTTCGATGGAATTGATTTTTACTTTCCTAAAGTTTCTAAGTGATGAAATGCGGTAAAGTGCGGAAAGTAAATGACACAGGCGATATATCCTGGTTCCCCTCACAGTCTGAGAGTACTCCAGTCCCTTTTCAACATGAAAGAGATTTTTAATAGTGTTAGATCCTAAGACAAGACTATCCTAGCCTTTCTATACAGACTCTAACAATCACACCAAGAACACCCTCTTGGATTTTACAACCAAGTTGAAAAGAGAACAATCCTCTCTAATTCAACCTCTTGTTTCCAACAAACCTGGACAACAAGGAATATAACAAACCCTATAAGAGAAACAATCCTTCTCCTTATAGTCAACACCTAAATCCAAACAATCCTTGGAACTTTATGATTTTACAATAATTCTGAATTTTTGAGTAAGTAGTTGAAACTTTGATTCTTCAATATATCAATCACAAGATTGATCTTCTTCTTGACAAGTAATCTTTATTCAGAATATACATGTGTTTTATGATGCAAGAATGAAACTATAATGATTGAGATGAAAGTTCAATGTCAAAGTGTCACTCTTAGAAAATTCAGACTTTTTACACTTGAAAAAATGAAAGATTTAAGAGAATAAAGATGTTTGAAAAATGTTTGCAAGAAGGTGAATTTAAAATCTGAAACTATGAGTTTATATAAGCCACTAAACACCTTTACAAAAGGGTGTAAATGTCCAAAGGTTGCCATGCATCAAAAACCATTTTCAAAAACTCATAAGGCTGAAAAAATAAAATATTTTTACATACTGGTTCAGTGTTAATCGATTAACATTATTGCACTAGTAATATGTTAATCGATTAACACCTAGTAATGAGCAAAAAATTCAAATTTTCTTAAGGTTAATCGATTAACATAAATGAACTACAAAACGTTAATCGATTAACCAGTGTTAAAAATTGAAAAATACTTTAACAAAAGGTATGAAAAGGAATGGTTTTCAAAAACAAATATTTTGATGATTCATGCCAAATATGCTTGATGATATGAGCACTTGTATATTCAAGAATAAGTTGAGTTCATATACCTTTTAGATTCTGATCAATTGTTTGAAAAACTTCAAGACTTTTTGATATATTTGATACTTGAAACTTGATACTTGACTTGAATCATTTCCTTTTTGATCTTCACTAGATTTTACAATGTTGTTGTCTTCATCAAAACAAATTTGAGAATCTTGATTCTTCATTCTCCCCCTTTTTGATGATGACAACTCTTCTCTTGAAAAATTTGATTTCAACCTTGATTTCTCTAACAAAAACAATACTCCCCCTAGATGTAAGCTCCCCCTAAAACCATACTTGGGAGAAATTTTGAACCATCTTACTTTGCTACAAAATTGTGTTAGAGAAACAAATATACACATACACATACTTCTCCCCCTTTGTCATTACCAAAAAGGAAGGGAAAAGTCTTAAAAATTAAAGAATGAGTGAACAATTGGTGAAAACGCTTGGAACACATAACACATTTGAGACATATTTGAACACACAAATTGGACAACACATAACACATAACATAACATGAAACATAAGTTCTAACAACACATTAAACATAAGTCTTACAAAAATCCAAAGCAAAACACAACATAATCTTAGAAATTCTTAAACACTTAAACATAAAATTAATACTAGAAAAACTAAAGAACACTAGAATACTTAATAATTCTTCTAGTCACTTTCCGGCATATCATTGTTTTCTTCTTCCCCTTCTCCTTCTTCCTCTTCATCTTCTTCCTCTTCTTCACTTTCCTCAACTCTTGGTTTTCGGCGACGAGATTTTGTGAGCTTAAGCAACAATTTCTTAATTGAAGCCATTTCAAAAGAGTGATTGTTCACTGTTGCTTCCATTGAACACATTTTGTTGTAAAGTGCTTCATTTGTATAACCGCCTTCCGGAGCCGGTGGAGGAGGGAAAGTTTGAACATCATCCTTGTAAACATATAATCCTTGCCTATTTTTGATGATACCCGTATTCCGAAGGCAAGTGGAGGCATTAATCTCACAATCTTTGGAAGTCATTTCAACCTTTGGTTCTCTTTTTACAAGATTCTCAAGTGATTCAAGAAGTTTTGACACCATCCTTCCATATGGAAGACCACCACTCAAGTTTTGTTGATAAAACATGTGATACATAACAGTGCATGCCTAATTCACTTTTAAGCCATTCTTGAGGGCAAACAGGATTTGCAATTCCGGATATCTAATCTGAGCGTGGTTGGAGTGTTTTGGCAGGAATCCCTGAAATGTAAACTCATGGCGAGAACATTCAAAGACGTAGCACTACGTTGGTACATGGGTCTGCTAAGACTATCGGTTACCAACTACCAAGACTTGACTAAAAATATGGTACAACATTTCTCAGCCAGCAAACATAGAAAGGTGACTACCACCAGATCGTTCAATGTCCGACAGGGGCCCTCTGAGTCCCTTCAAGAATACATGGTGAAATTTTATGAAGAAACCATAATAGTCTCCCACCCAAATCAGGAGATGTTCGTAGGAGCTTTCCAAAATGCCAGGTCGGCCACTTCAATGAGTTATTGGCACAAAAGTCGGCCACTAAAAATGGAATGGAGGAATTCATGAGCATAGCAGAATGTTATGTTAATGGGGAAGAGAGTAACATGGAGAAAAGGTCTCGGGATGCTAATGAGAAAACACAATCTAGACATGAAGGATCTGGGCCCAGAAGAGAACATCACAAGCACGGGTCAAGGGAGAGGTCAGCAACAAAACCTTCCCGGAGGCCCTATTATAACTTCCCCGAGAATTTCACCCCTCTCAATGTGAAGCGTCCGAACATTCAAAGGGAAGTATATCATCTCAAGTTCATACCCAAAACTAATCATCCCAAGAGGGTTAATGTTGTGCTAGGAAAAGATGAAGGAGCACGGTGTACCTACCATTGCATGAGAGGCCATCACACCGAGGATTGTCATCACTTAAAAATACAAATGGAGACTCTAATCCAAAGAGGTCGGCTATTATCATATTTCAAAGGGACAGAAGGATCGGTAGGGAAGAGAGCATGACCTAGATAATACTTCTACCAAAAAGGGAAAGAACGTTGAAGAAGTGCGTGAAACTCAGATGGCTTGATACACACGCAATACCATATCGGGAGGTTTTGTTGGTGGATGAGAAACAAGATCAGCCAGGACAAATAATGCTTGATCAGTAATGCACGTGTCACCGAGCCTGTTATCTTATAAGGAAGGAAAGTCTGCTATCATTGGGTTTTTGAGGAAAGACTCAGAAGGAGTATTGGCGCTCGAGAATGACCAGATGGTCATAAAGGTACAAATTTATGACTGGAGCATCATGAGGGTGTTGATCGATCCGGGTAGTTCAGCTAACATATTATACTAAGATGCTTTCAAAGGTATGAACATGGATACATCTGAGTTATTTCCTTTCAAGGGTACCCTAGTCGGTTTCTATGGGGAGCAAGTCCGAGTAATTTGACACCTACCAATCATGGCCATATTTGGAAATGGAAGCAATGCAAAGGGCGTCAGGGTAAGGTACATGATAGTGAATGCATCATCACCCTATAATGTTATCATTGGAAGGTCAGCGTTCAATGTTGTAGAAGTTGTGCTACCCACCATTTACTTAACCATGAAGTATCCTGTTCGCTGTTGATCTTGGCGAACAACCTCTGGTTTACCAGAATGGTGAAATCTGGGTTACTTGCAGGATTAACCAAACAAATCCTAGGACGTCGTGCGAAAACTTAGATCAACGTGATAAATTTTAAATTAAGGGTGATATCTTGGTTCTATGTATTTAAGTCTTTTGGAACAAAAGATTTCAACTAACTCTAAATGAAAGTCTGAGATAAAAGAAAATGAGTTTGAAAAGAACTTTTAAAGTAAAATGGCGAAGAAAGAACTTTAAAGTAGAATGACGAAGAAAACATAAAGATGCTGGTGAATGTAAAGGAATTGGTAAAAAAGACTTTGATTGATAAAGAAATTAAAAGATGGTGTTTACACGTACATTTTTCCAAATAACTCTTTTCTCTCACACGGGTACTTTGAGTAATTTCAGGAAGTTTTGTACAAGTTTTTTCACACATCATTCTAATAACAACTATCCTATTTATAGATAAACAAAATAACTACTATTAACGACTAAATCCTAAAACTTCGACATCTGGCATTCTGCATGTCTTCCTTTCGCCAGGTGCTTCCACGCGTCTTCTGTCAAACGTTATAATTCTCCTGAATTTGAATCTTCAAGTTATGTCGAACAAACGCGTCTTTTCAGACTTGTCGAACTGTCGAACTATTGCAACCTTCTTCATACTTATCCAAACTATTTTGCAGAAATCTTTACTTGACAAAATGTCGAAACGTTGTCTTGTCGAAATGACGAACGTTGTCTTGTCGAAATGTCGAAGGGTGTTGAAGAATATCTCCCAAGCAGATATACTCTTTCAGTTGTACTTCTTCTGGCATGTTCCTCTATTTGTCGAAAACAACTTTTTACGTGTTGAACTCATGGCGTCGAAAATACGCATATACAAATTGCCCCCCAGCAAAGGTATTTCGACTATTCTGGAGAAATAACCCTTTGGTGTTCAACCAATATTTTGACGCCATGTCATCTTAATTTTAAATTACACAATTTCAAATTCCAACATAAATCATCATTTTACTTTCTCAAAACGTCAACTCTAGCCCACGTTCTAGCTTCTAGCCCATTATTACTTAACCTAACGTCATGGCCATCTCTTTTTTTTAACTTCCACTTTTCTTCATCACCGTCAAGATGATGCCACGTGCCCTCCATGATCACCACTAAACTCAAAAATCATTTCCTCTTATAAATACATAAACCTCTATTTCTCTTTCTTTTTTTACACTTTTGAACCTTTCTTCTTCACCATCATTCAAAATCTTCATCTTCTTTCTAAAACTTTCTGATTCAACAATGGCCTTTCAAAAATCATCAAGCAGCAAACCTTCCAAGAGTGAGCAACCTTCCATCATCCCTCCTGCGCATAGGTTGGATGAACCGACACTGATTGGGGATCAACAATACATTCTTGAGCCTCCAAATGCGAGGGAAAAAGACTGCATTTTTAAATCCCAGGTACTTATCCCTGTTATTATTTCTGGTAATCACTATGCTATGTTAGGACCACTCCCTAACCCAGACATTAAACCTGAGCATTTACAAGAGTTCTTTCCTACTTATTCTTACACAAAACCCATAGGTGCTGGGGTGAAACCCCCCACTCTAGAGAAACCAGTAGAACAAACTGAACCTCAAGGTTCAAGTGAAAAAGATGAGGAAGCAATAAATTTAACTTATTTGAATTATACTAGGATTTTTAGAACTTGCCCTTGGTCGAAAGACCTTTCAGACTACTTGTCTTGGTTGAACAGAGTTGAAAACGTTAAAGAAAATTTTTGGAAAGAAATAGGAATTTTTGACTTGATACAATTATCAAGAGTAGGACCCAATGTTTGCCCTAACATGCTGCTAGCCCCCCTTTACTTTTGGGATAGTACGTATAACACCTTCCACCTCCCCTGCGGGATGGTTACCCCTACGCTGTTCGACATAGCTGCCATAGTTGGCCTTAGTCCAGTCGGCATTGACTTCGACCCCACTCACCTGAACGAGGACTCCATCGATTTCGACACCAGTTTCGCCCCATACTCCCTTTTTATGTCTCAATACCATGGCGAAGATGACCAAGAAGTTTCTGACAAAGAGCACATAGCTTTTCTAACCTTGTGGCTGACCAAATTCGTCTTTTGCTCCCGCTCACTTCAAGTGGCTAAGAGGTTCATCACTATGGCGAACCAACTCCATGCTGGGATCAAATTATGCTTGAGTGAGGTAATCTTGGCGAACCTATATGAGTCCTTGAGTGAAAGCGTGCGTTCTTTGAAGACATTGAAGGACAAAGGGAAGCTCAATTTGGCAGGCCCCTTTTGGCTCTTGCAACTATGGCTGAATGCCACTTTTGAAGCCTTTATTCCTGCGAAGCATGACATAAATGAAGAGGAATTAAAAAGCAAGAGTGTCGAATGGCCTAGATTGGTGCAATTGACACCAACTGATAACGCAATTAGCCTTCGATGGGCCTTCACTGGCTACGTAATGATGTTTGCTGAGAGACATCGTTTTACTTCGACTATGGCTCCGTTTGCTGACAGAACAATTGGACCTGAATGGTTTACACGACAATTCCCCCTGCAAACCAAAAAAGATGAAAACATCTTCCTAAATGTCTGGGAATCCTTTTTGACCCCTAGGCTCCTGTCCTCCCACCGCAATACTACGAAACCCCAGATTGCCTTAATAGTTTATCAACCTAACTTGGTTGCCAGGCAGTTTGGGCTAATACAAATCATGCCTCGACCTCTTTTCCCTAAAAAAGGGGCCATCATTTTCTACAACTCCTTCCACGATGAAGCCACCAGCAGAGAATTGTCGAATAAGCTAACTGACGAATCTTTGGATATTCGACCGGTGGTTTTTCAACCATCATTCCTTTGCACTCCTGAGTTCGACACATGGTGGAGGGAATACTATGCTACCAAGTTTTTCGACGTAAAAGCTTTCACCACCCATCTGACGAATGCTTTCGCTCTTGTGCAGGAACGGACTAAAAAAGGTACACAAAGACATATCCAAGAAATACAAAAATTTCAAAAATATTTTGAAACCGTTTACAGACCTGATGATCTTAGTCGAACCATACGCGAAGCAGCGGTTACTTTAAAAGAAAAATTCACGGAGAAGTTGGAGAAGTTGACACTGCCTCCACACATTCGACCAGAAGTGCGTTACAACTTGGCTTTCAGCTATTACCCTCCTAAATTTCCACCTTTACCATCTGCTGAATTTGGTGTGGCTTTAAGTCCTCCATTTCCAGATTGGTTCACATGTGGGAATCATATGAAAATTCTTCGTGAAAGTTATAAAAAACCTGCTAAACGCGTGGTTGCGACTAAGTATCATCTGGATAACTACCCAGGGCACCTTCATATTGGAATAGAACACGTTCGCGTGGAAGATCCCATTCTTGAAGGTGTTAACAACAACACGAATTTTGTCATTTTATTATCACATCTTTCTCACTGCCTAACTTTCCCCTTTTTCTTTTTTAGCTGTGAAAGTGCCTGCCAAGAAAGCTTCCGTCGAAACTCCACAAAATGCCGCCCAGACACCTTCGACTAAGGTATAAATCTCTTCCTCTTCTGATGTATTCTTTTATTTCTTTAAGACACTCACTATTTTTTATTTATATGATCAGGTAAGTCAAAAAACCTCTACATTCCAAAAAAGAAAGAAAATACCAGAGATAACCCCTGTCGAAGAGTCCAGTGATGAGTCTCCATCTCCAAATCCCCCTCCTCCAAAGAAGAAAAGACTGCAGAAAATTGCCTCACAAAAATCCATTGTCAAATCCTCTAAAAGGGAATCTTCTAGCAGTCCTGCTACAAAACGCCAGATGAAGGATACGGGGAGTGGAAAGTCTAGCTCCAAAACTGAGACTTCTAAGGTAAGTTTCAATCTCGACCCTTCTTGTTTATTTTATTTCAATTTTAACTTAGAAATTTTTCTTTTGATAGAAGCCAAAGGTCGTCGAAAAACAACCTGAGACAATCCAGGAGGAGGCAGCTCGAGAGGAGGACACTCCCATCAAAGAACTTGAGAGACAAACGGTCGAAGCATTCGACACTACTGCGGGAGCTGATTCTGATAACAACTCTCCTTCTCATCCTGGATTACACGATGAGCAACAAAAAGATGATGATGTTGAAGCAGACACTGCTGCCAAAGGAGATCCTGAAGAGAAGACTGCTGACGAAGAAGATCTGTCGAAGCAACAGAAAGCTAGGCGAACTTCAGAGCATAGCAACCAGCCTACTCCTGACCAAACTCAAAGGAGTTCCCAAACCACTGGTTCGACTAGTCTTTCTCATGAAGAGCTTGAAAGTCTCAAAGTGCAGAAACCCCTGGACTACCTGAAAGCCATACTTAGCACCAGATTCAACTTTAAAGACTCTTCCTACAGCAGTTCGACTACTTCTGGAGCCACTTCTGAAGCGCAGTCTCTACCCAATATCATGACTCAGATCAAGGCGAAGATCCTTGATGTTGACTTGTTCCAAGTTCTAGAGGAGAATGCCACGGCTCCAATGGAGTTGAAGAAACTGTTGAAGCAAGTTAACGTCTTGGATGCTTCTGTCGAAGTCTGCAATTTTGTGATAGAGCTGACAACTGTGATTGACTTATCCAGCGCAGATCTTCACCGTCGAAGAGACTTATGTCAACAAATCTCTAAAAAAATGGACCAACAAGCTGCTGAATGGAACTCTGTTTCTGTCTCGACAGACAAGGTTTCAAAACTACAAGAGCTTTCTGAAGCCTCTGTCAAGAAGATTGCTACTTGCCATAACCACATTCAAACATGGAAGAAACAAATAGCAGTTCTCCAAGAGAAAATTTCCAAAGAGGAGGAACTCATAGCTTCTATCCAGCAGCCTAGGCAAAGCGAGATTGATGAAGAGTTGAAGGTTGGTATTCAACACGCAGAGACCGCTCAAAAGATCAACCAAGAGATTGAAGTTGCCCATATTCACAGGAACCTCTGTGATCGTCGACTTCAATTTCAGAAAGACAAATTTACCGCTTTGAAGGCACAATTTGCAAACCTTCAGCTTTAGTCGAATTTTTCTGTCAATTTCTAGCCCTTTGAGGCTTTATTTGTAATGATTTTAACGCCATCTATTTGGCAGCACAATATTTACTTTCAATTTCCATTTTATTCGACTGCTATCTTTATTTCCTGTAATATTGGTTTATACCTTTTTAAATATTTGCCATTTATTTTTAATATCCTTTCGTCTTTCCCTATTTCTTCGACCTCATATGCGCCATTAGAAAATATTTTCAAAACTTTGAAAGGTCCTTCCCATTTGGGAGACCATTTCCCCATAACTCTGTCTTTTCGATCCATAGGAAGAATTACCTTCCACACATAATCACCTATTGAAAAAGTCTTAAATTTTACTTTTCTATTGTAGAACTTTTCGACTCTCTCTTTTTGTCTCTTTATGAGATCTAAGGCACGAAGCCTTTCTTCGTCTAAATCAACCAATTCATCCATCATCATACTCCAGTATGTCTCTGATGGGATCTGATGATGCCTTTGAACCCTAACCGATTGCAAATACAATTCGACTGGCAAAACTGCATCATGCCCATAAGTTAATTTAAACGGAGTCGAATTGGTTGCTTCTTTAGGGGATGTTCGACAAGCCCATAAA
Source organism: Lathyrus tuberosus (assembly GCA_022829125.1). Classification (NCBI taxonomy): domain Eukaryota; kingdom Viridiplantae; phylum Streptophyta; class Magnoliopsida; order Fabales; family Fabaceae; genus Lathyrus; species Lathyrus tuberosus. The sequence continues at coordinate 13,971,241 of JALAZF010000127.1, read as the reverse complement.
ATTTGATCTAAGGTATTATGCCAATTTTTTGGCTTTCCACCTACATGCTTTTTGATCAAATTTATCACTACCTTGTTAGCTGCTTCGACTTGTCCATTAGCTTGAGCATAATAAGGTGTCGAAGTAAGGAGCTTAAAACCTATATCTTGTGCAAACCTCTGTATCTTTCGACCAGTAAATACAGATCCTTGATCAGTAGTTATTGTTTCCGGTATCCCAAATCTGTAGATTATATGCTTTTGGATAAAATCCATAACTGCTTCTTGATCTACATTCACCAATGGTATGGCTTCAATCCACTTAGTGAAATAATCTACTCCAACTAAAATGTACCTTTGCCCTTTTGAAGAAGCTGGTCGAATTTCACCAATTAAATCTAACGCCCAACCTCTGAACGGCCAAGGTTTTACAATCGAATGTAACTCACTTGCAGGAACATGTGGTATACCTGCATGTACTTGGCATTCCTGACATCCTTTTGCAAACTCGACACAATCCTTTAGCATTGTTGGCCAATACATTCCTTGTCGAAACAATAACCACTTCATTTTGTGGCCTGCTTGGTGGGCGCCACACGCTCCACTATGCACATTTGACAATGCTATGTATGCTTCATTTTTGCCTAAGCATTTCAACCAGACTCCTTCCGCAGTCTTCTTGAACAATTCATTGCCAAAAAGTACATAACTCAAAGCTCTATATTTTACCTTTCGTTCGACTTTTTGATTTGGATCTTGCAAATATTCTTTGATGGGTTTCCTCCAGTCTTCGACTCCTGCATCATCTATGTTGCAGATCTCATAATTCTCCTCGTCACCATATCCCAATTTTATTGTTTCTAAATTTGACGGGGACAAACCTACAGATATGATTCTTCCTCTGACTTCAATGGCTTTTTCTAACTTCTCCTCCGACACTTTGTATCCTGATGCCAGTTGAGCAAGATCATTCGCCTCTTGATTCTCCATCCTGGGAATGTGTCTAAAAACCACATTGTCGAACTTCTTGAGAAGTCTATTTGCTATCACGAAGTACATTATTAGATTCTCTTTCACACATTTGTACTCCTTAGTCAACTGCTTTATTACCAACTCAGAGTCACCCATTATTTCGACTCTTGTTGCCCCCAATTCCAACAAGATTTCAAGTCCAGCAATCAAAGCTTCATATTCGACTTCATTGTTCGAACATAGCCCTTCGACTTTGTACTTGAACTTTGTTGGAATTTTGTCAGGAGAAATAATCACCATCCCAATACCAAGTCCATTCTTATGCCTGGAACCATCGAAATACAGTTTCCATGGTGCTAATTCGACGTACTCCATAGTTTCGACTATAGAGTGGTCAGCTATAAAATCAGCCACCACCTGTCCTTTCATAGCCTTTAAAGGCAAATATTTTAAGGAGTATTCTGTTAGAGCCAAAGCCCACTTTCCAATTCGACTATGCAATATAGACTTAGACAACATATGTTTTATTATGTCGAAATGAGAAGATACATATACATCAACAGGCTTTATATAATGCTTCAATTTCATACAAGAGAAATATACACATAAACATAGTTTTTCTATAGCACTATATCTAGTTTCAGCCTCATTTAAGACTCTGCTGAGATAATAGATGGCCCTTTCGACGCCATTCTCATCCTCTTGACACAACATACTTCCTAATGTCTTGTCTGATGCAGAGATATACAACCTCATGCTTCTTTTTCTACAAGGGGACATCAAAATTGGAGGATTAGCCAAGTACTCTTTGATTTTGTCGAAAGCCACTTGTTGCTCTTGCCCCCATGTGAATTCTTCTTTCTTTAGTCGAAGTAGAGGAGAAAAGGGTTGCGTCTTTCCACTGAGGTTGGAGATGAATCTCCTTAGAAAATTGACCTTCCCTAGTAGAGATTGCAATCCCTTTTTCGTTGATGGCGCTTTCGCTTCCATTATAGCTTTGGATTTGTTTTCATTTATTTCGATCCCTTTCTTGTGGACCACAAAACCTAAAAAATCACCCGCCTGCACACCAAAAGCACATTTAAGGGGATTCATCTTTAGACCAAACTTTCTCATCCTCTCAAAGGATTGTCGAAGATGGTCAATATGATCTTTTCCTGAAACAGACTTGATTACAATATCATCAATGTAAATCTGCATAAATGTCTCAATAAAATCATGGAAAATTGAATTCATAGCCCTTTGGTAAGTCGCTCCAGCATTCTTTAAACCAAAAGGCATCACTACCCATTCATAAGTTCCAATTGCTCCAGGACAACGAAAAGCTGTCTTAGAAACATCCTCTTCAGCAATAAAAATTTGGTTATAGCCAGAGTATCCATCCAACATACTTAGATACTCGTGACCTGCTGCAGAATCTATAAGCATTTCTGCTACTGGCATAGGATATTCATCCTTTGGGGTAGCAGAATTTAAGTCTCTAAAATCAATGCATACCCTAAGTTTGCCATTTTTCTTAATAACCGGAACTATATTTGCAATCCAATCAACATACCTAGTAGTGCGGATGAAGTTGCATTTTAGAAGTCTTTCGACCTCTTCTTTTATTTTCGACAGAACTTCTGGTGCAAAGCGCCTTGGAGTTTGCTTGACTGGCTTCTTCCCTTCTATGATTGGCAGCTTCAATTCGACCAAACTTCTGTCCAAACTAGGCATTTCGTCATAATCCCATGCAAAGCAGTCTTTGAACTCCTTCAACAACTGGATTATTTCGACTCTGAACTGAGGATCCATCCTTGCACTTATGTAGGTTGGTCTTTTTTCTGCCCCCAGTCCCAAGTTGATTTCTTCTAAAGGATCCTGCGCCACCATCTTCAAATTGTTCGACACTGGATCTTTTTCGAACCCCAAAGGTTCGTCGTCATAAATGGCGTCAAGTTTCTGGTGTTGCCATTCGTCTATTTGGTTGTTATCACTATTTTCCTCAACGTCTTTTTTGAGACATTGTTCATTTGAATCTTCATGATTGGCTTCAACAGCCATGTATTTTACTTCGGCCTCAAGAGCCGCTTTGAATTTGTTTTCGGCTATGTAAGCCGTAATTTTGTCGAGCACTGCTTGTTCACTCATCATCATGGTCGAACTCATTCCCCCATCCTGTTGGTGCTACGTTGGTAGTCCCCCACATGTAGTTGGAGTCACCAATGACTTCCTTATCCCACTGAAAACCATGTGTAGGATGGAGATACATGGAACAGTACGCGTTGTCCGTTGCCTTCAAGTCGAATTTCGCCGGACTGCAAGGAGGTATGTGGGCTAAGTTTTTGTCGAAACTTCGATCACTTACATTGTTTACTTCGGACATGAAGTAACTTTGGTCTGCTTCTATGTTCTCGACGATTCCATCTGGCCTCCAAATAACTATTCTCTGGTGCATCGACGAAGGAACAGCACCTATACCATGAATTCATTCTCTTCCCAACAGCAAGTTGTAGTTCGCCCTAGAAGCAATGACTATAAACATTGTTGGCCTCGTTATAGTACCAACTGTTAGATCCACTTGAATAACTCCCATGGTTGTTCCTACCTTTCCTTCGTAATTCGACAGAACCATGTTGTGGGGCTTTGCATCCGAGTCATCTTTGCCAATCTTTTTCAGCATGAAATGGGGCATTAAATTCACAGCGGCACCACCATCCACCAGGATTTTGTTCACACCAACACTCTCAATCTTTCCTTTGATAAACAAAGGCTTTAAGTGCGCCTTCATGGAATCGTCTGGTCTTTCGAAGAAAGCATTTTGCTCTTCGACACAGCCATTATTCATTACGTAGTAGCACACGGGCTTGTGCACCATCGTTTCCTCTTCCATCCCATCCTCTTCGTCTTCGACTTCCATGATCCTATCATAGTCTCTGGGAAGGACCGAGACCACGTTACAGACAACGTCGAAGGACGCCTCCGAATCCGACTTGAAATCATCTGTCATCTCGTCATCCTCCAACTTCTTCTCTTTGGGCACATTTTGCGCTACCACGCTGTTTGGTTTGATCTGCTGGAGAGGCTTCTTATTGTTTGCCATTTGAGTGTTGCTGCTACATTCTGCTTCGTCCTTGTCTCCAGCCATTTTTCTCACCATACCTTTTTCAGCAACTTCTTTCTCAAACCTCTTTTGCCTTTGGAACCTCCTCCACTGGGATCTCGACATGGGGTTCTTCCCTTTATAATTTTCTGAAGGATATGGCCTAGGTTTGTATTTCTCCAACTCCTTCTTGTTTTGCATTGAAGTGCCTCTCTGCACATTGAAATTCTTCCACTTCTTCTGGCCTTGGGCATCTCTGATGGGTTGAACCCACTTGTCATCTATCACTTTGTTTGACGGCTTGTAAGTGCCATAGTGTCTGTTTCCGCTCCTCCATTGGTGGTGCTCACTCCTTCTTGGGTCATATCTTGTCACTCCCCCATTCGCCTTCCTTCTTGCTTGATCTGTTGCCTCCAAGTTGGTGGCAGCCTTTCTGTCGAAAATGGAACTGCAACGAGGGCATAACATCACGTCACTCTTCCTTCTCTGGCACCTTTTGATGAATTCGACCAAACTCTCATCTTCTTTGGGGTACGCCAGCTTTTGGTACTCCTCTCGACGTTGATCTTCATCTACTGCTGCCTGAGTTTTCTGCGAAACTTCTACCATATTGATCCCCACATTTTGCCTGTCGGCAATGGTTAGTCTGTTCATCTTTTCAATGAGCCTTTCCTCTTCGACTCTGTCCTTCTTTTTCGTCAGGTCGAACTTCCCTTCTGGGCAGCAACACCAGGATATGTTCCTAGGAGCATGCTTGCAGCAACAATTGTTTGACCTTTCTTTAGGGTCCTCCTCTATTCTTCGTAGGATCCCATAAGTCCCAGATTTTGCCATGTACAGCTTTTCCTTTCATTTCCGTGACTTCCTTGTCGAAAGGTCCCATGATGTTGATGCAGTAATTTGCAACATCGGCCTCCTTCGTGTTGTCCAGATCAAGGCCTTCAGTAGCCTTGTTTTCAGCCATGAAGTCCTCAGTAACTTCTTCCTTGGCGATAGGGGAATCACCATCGTCATCAAAATCACTTCCCCAACCAGTTGGTTGGATTTCACTGATGTCGGTGTGATACGTTGCAGGAATAGTGTACTTCACCAGGTAGTCAAATTTTCCACTTGGCTGTCCCAAGCAATCCCAGATTTCTCCTGGTCGAACCGCCACGTCTTCAGCAACACTGTCATCATTCTTTTCGTCGGAACCCTCTGTAGTTTTCTTCAATTTCTGATTGTCAAAGCTTTCAGTAACTTTGACCTTACCTTCATCGTCGAAGTCCTCAGCGACTTCAACTGTGTTTTTGTTGTCAAGATCTTCAGTGACTTTGACCACATTATTGTTGTTGAACGCTTCAGTACCTTCGACTTCGTTCTGGCCTGCAAGATCTTCAGTAATCTCGACCATGTTGACACTGGTGTCGAAACCCTCCATAGCCTCCACCATCTCGAAACTGCCATCAGAAGCAACTTCAATCTCCACCATATTCACAGTGGATGGTTCAGCATAGTGTGCTTCGACAACCTGCATAGGATTCGAATCGATCCCCATTTGTTGTTTTGGCTTCTCTCCAAACTTCAGCCTTCCATCACGGATAGCATTCTGAACTAGATCCCTGAAAAGAAAACATTGAGATGTTTTATGACCCAAAAAGTTATGGTACTTACAAAAACCCCTCTTTTTCTGATGTTCGACAGGCGGTTCTTTAGCGCCTGGTGGCTTTATTAACTGGCCATCTTTGACCAATAAATCAAAAATTTCGTCACACTTGGTGACGTCGAACGTATAAGTTCGTTTAGGAAACTTCTCATTCTTTTCATGTTCGACTGGATTTTTTCCATTCGACGGAGCTAGTACTTTACAGGCGTATGGTGGGCCTGACTTTAGTTCTGCCAGATCAATTTCTTGTTCGTCGAACAAAATTAGTTCATTTTCGTCACCATCATCATCCTGGCATACTCCTACATAGGCCACTCTTTCCTTTTTATTTTTATTTGATCTGAATTTCTCAGCTTTTAGCCTTTCAATCTGTCTTACCCTATCTGCTAATTGTGCCATATCTCTTAAATATTGAGTGTCTAACTTCTTCCTTATAGAATAATCTAGACCCCCTGCCGCCATTTCGACTAACTCTCGTTCTGGCACTTGTGTGAAACATCTTGCCTTAAGCAACCTGAACCTATTTAGGTAATCATCTATAGGCTCTGAAAATTTCCTCTTAACACTGGCTAATTCCTTCAAACTTATCTTAGTCTGGCCCATATAGAATTGTTCATGGAACAATCTTTCTAATTGGGTCCATGTGAATATAGAGTTCGCAGGCAAGGATGTAAACCAGGTGAATGCATTTTTTGTCAAGGAACTTGGGAAGTACTTCATTTTCAAGTTTTCATTATTGACTATTTCTCCTGCTTCTATTAGATAACGCGCTACGTGCTCTATAGTAGATTCACTAGTATCTCCTGAAAACTTAGTAAACTTGGGAACTTTCCATCTTGGGGGTAGTTCCTCTTGCAGAATGTGTTCTGACAACGGGGAAGTATAAGTAGGCCTTTGCAAACCTGTATTTACACCATTTTGGGCTATTATCCTTTCGACCATGGCTGTTATGTTATTTTCGACAGGAAAGTTATTATATCGTATTCGCTGTTGCAACACATCATCAGCATCTTGGCCTCTCTGGACTATTACCCTCCTAGGTTCTTGTTGAACGGGGATTTCGACACGAGGCTGTTCGACCACTGCCTCTTGGTTTCTAGGGTTTGCCTGGGGATTCTCTAAAGGCCTTTGATTTATCGTGGGTTCCTCTTCGACATTTACTACTTGGTTTTGAATCACTTGTTCTCTTTGTCGTGCTTGAGGAACACCAAAAAAATCAGCAATGCGCGTCATTTGCGCAGCCAACAATTGGTTGGTTTGGGTAGTGTTTTGTATTAAAGGGTTAAACACTGCTCCCATTTGTTGAGTCAACATTTGGACCATATCATGATTACTTTCGTCCATTTGTTGTCGAATTACTTGCGCAGAATTATTGGTAATCGCTGGCATTTGGAAATTTGGTAGGGATTGGTTCAATCTACTCATATTTCCACTATATCCTGATCCTTGCAATGGTGAAGACATGTGGACCATGGCGTCAGAATATAAGGGTGGTGCACTTTGCAAGTTTGCCATTACTGACGTTGGCATTCCATATGGTTGTTCTCTTCCGAACATAGGCATGGAAAAATTTGTCTGGAATGGCCTAAAATTTTGTCCTCCCGGAGGAGGCGTCCCCAAGGGCCTTGAATGTCCCATTGTGGAGGAACTAGGCATACTTTGGGAGAGCGATACCGCTGGTATAGATCCTGTTGACGAAGGCATAACCTCCTCCAGAACAGGGTTTGAATCTACATTTCCCCCTGTCGAAGGTATAGGGTTGGAAACTGGAATATTTTCATTTGAATTTGGATTGAGATTAGGATTATTTGACTGATTCGCCATTTTCCTTACTCTAGTTCTTTTGGGTCTCTCTACGTCAGATATGGCTAATTTACCGCTTCTTAGTCTCATACAACGAAGACAGAACCTTAATAAATTTTTTTTTTTTAAGTTTTATATTGCACTAGTCCCACTGGGCGTGCCAATTTGTTCGCTGTTGATCTTGGCGAACAACCTCTGGTTTACCAGAATGGTGAAATCTGGGTTACTTGCAGGATTAACCAAACAAATCCTAGGACGTCGTGCGAAAACTTAGATCAACGTGATAAATTTTAAATTAAGGGTGATATCTTGGTTCTATGTATTTAAGTCTTTTGGAACAAAAGATTTCAACTAACTCTAAATGAAAGTCTGAGATAAAAGAAAATGAGTTTGAAAAGAACTTTTAAAGTAAAATGGCGAAGAAAGAACTTTAAAGTAGAATGACGAAGAAAACATAAAGATGCTGGTGAATGTAAAGGAATTGGTAAAAAAGACTTTGATTGATAAAGAAATTAAAAGATGGTGTTTACACGTACATTTTTCCAAATAACTCTTTTCTCTCACACGGGTACTTTGAGTAATTTCAGGAACTTTTGTACAAGTTTTTTCACACATCATTCTAATAACAACTATCCTATTTATAGATAAACAAAATAACTACTATTAACGACTAAATCCTAAAACTTCAACATCTGGCATTCTGCATGTCTTCCTTTCGCCAGGTGCTTCCACGCGTCTTCTGCCAAACGTTATAATTCTCCTGAATTTGAATCTTCAAGTTATGTCGAACAAATGCGTCTTTTCAGACTTGTCGAACTGTCGAACTATTGCAACCTTCTTCATACTTATCCAAACTATTTTGCAGAAATCTTTACTTGACGAAATGTCAAAACGTTGTCTTGTCGAAATGACGAACGTTGTCTTGTCGAAATGTCGAAGGGTGTTGAAGAATATCTCCCAAGCAGATATACTCTTTCAGTTGTACTTCTTCTGGCATGTTCCTCTATTTGTCGAAAACAACTTTTTACGTGTTGAACTCATGGCGTCGAAAATACGCATATACATATCCCAAAGAAGATGGGCGGGTCAGAATAATCATAGGTGACCAAGGATTAGCTAGGATGTGCTATAAAGACATTTTAAAATTAAAAAAAAAAAGATTCAGCAGGACTGGCCTATGACAAAGGAATCCTTGAAGATGAACCTAGTAGACCTTGATCCTCGAGGAGACCCCACAAGCAATAACTTAACCCTAATTGGAGAACTAAAAAAGGTACAAATTGGAACTGAAGAGTATCAGGTTATGCAGATAGGCTCGGGGCTATCCTAAGAAGAGGAGGCGGATATCATTAGGGTATTAAGGGACAATGTTGATTTTTTGCATGGAAACCGTTAGACATACCCGCAATTGATCTGGGTGTTGTTTGCCATCAACTTTCACTAAATCCAGCAGCAAAATCTGTGATGCAAAGAAAACGAAAGAATGGAGAAGAAAAAATGAAGGCGATCACAGAGAAGGTCGGAAAAACTGTTAAAGGTCAGATTCATGTAGGAGATAAAATACCATACCTGGCTATCCAATGTGTTCATAACGAAGAAGAAGTTGGGAAAGTGGTGCACGTGCATGGACTACACAGATCTAAACAAAGTATGTCTAAAAGATCCATATCCGCTGCCACATATCAATAGACTGATTGACGTTGCTTCAGGTTTTCATTTTCTCAGCTTCATGGACACAATACTCAGGTTATACTCAAATAAGATGCGTTCTGTTGATGCACCCAAGACAACATTCATGACCGACAGAAATAATTATTACTATGAAGTCATGCCATTTGGACTAAAAAATTATGGGGGCAACGTATCAGAGGTTGATGGATACAAAACGCTAAAACAACAACGTCAGGCTTACAACGCATCCTTTTATGCCGTTGTAATAGGTTAAAAATTTCGTGCCCATTTAAAAGCTGAGTCATTTAATGACGGTTGAATGAAACCACCGTAGTAATAAATAAAATGTATCAAGCTTCGATTCCCTGCAACTACATTTTTTCCATTTTTTAGAGTACATTTAGCGTGTGTCAATTAAGTCCATTATTTATAAAATAAATTGTAAATTATTTTACAACGGTTAAGATGAGCAGCCGTAGAGCTTCGATTCCCTGCAACTATATTTTTTTCATTTTTTAGAGTACATTTAGCGTGTGTCAATTAAGTCCATTATTTATAAAATAAATTGTAAATTATTTTACAACGGTAAAGATGAAAAATCGTGTAATAAATGAAATGTAACAAGCTTCAATTCCCTGCAACTACATTTTTTCCATTTTGTAGAGTACATTTCACTTAAGATTCCACTATGGTTTGTTTCTCCACCGAGATTAAAAGGTTTACTGATAAATTAAAACAAAACTTATTATGTATTTCTTTCATAAGACGCCCTAATCGAACAAGTGAGCCAGCGACGCCCTAACCTTTACACTCTTCAACATCTTCATTCCTTTTTTCTTGGTTTATGCTCAAATATTGATCGTCTTCATTCATTTACTTCTTCAGCTTCGAAGTAAGGTTCTCTTCAACATCTTCATTCCTTTTTTCTTGGTTTATGCTCAAATATTGACCGTCTTCATCATTCATTTGCTTCTTCAGCTTCGAAGTAAGGTTCTCTTCAACATCTTCATTCCTTTTTTCTTGGTTTATGCTCAAATATTGACCGTCTTCATCATTCATTTGCTTCTTCAGCTTCGAAGTAAGGTTCTCGTCAACATCTTCATTCCTTCTTTATTTGTTCATATTGTATATGCTCAAGTCAGAATGAGATGTTTCATATGCTTTACGTTTAGTATTAGAGTACATCTTCATTGATTTTTTCTTTGTTCATATTGTATATGCATATGCTTGAGTTTTTGGATTACATTTTGGTGTGTCATTCACATTATTATACATGTATAAATTTCAGAAGTTGTAATGGATCGTAGTTGGATGAAAGCCAATAGATTAGATCCGTTTTATGAGAACGGAGTTTGTGAATTCCTTGAATACGCTGATAAACATCTTCCCGGAAATGATGGTATCTTTTATTGTCCTTGTGTTGTTTGCGCTAATATCAAAAAGGGTACAAAGAAAGAAATACACAATCACCTTTGTTGTGATGGTATATGTCAAAATTATATAATATGGGCGTGGCATGGTGAAGTGGATAATAAGGAAAGTCAGGCGTCACAAAGTCAAAGAGTGGAGGAAGATGAATATATGGAAGATCACCTAGAGGATATGTTCCGTGATATTGGGGAATCTTCTTTTATGAATGCTCATATTTATGATAATTTATGTAGTGATAAAGACACCCCTTTATATAAGGGATGCACAGAGTTCACACGATTGTCGGCGGTGTTAAAGTTGTTTAATCTGAAGGCAAAAAATGGATGGTCGGATAAAAGTTTCACGGAATTACTTGAATTGCTACAGAAAATGTTACCAGAAGATAACAAATTGCCGGATCGTTGCTATGAGGCCAAGAAGATAATGTGTCCACTGGGTCTGGAGTATATCAAGATACATGCTTGCCCTAATGATTGCATATTATTCTGGAAAGAGTATGAAGACTTGTTTCAATGTCCGAAATGTGGTGTGTCGCGTTACAAGCAGAAGGCTAGCAATGGTGATGACAATGATCACTATGACAATGTTAGTAGGAAGCATCCTCCTGCTAAAGTGTTATGGTACTTGCCAATACTTTCACGATTAAAGAGACTTTTTGCTAATTCGAATGACGCAAAGAATCTTAGATGGCATGCAGATGAAAGGATTCGTGATGGAAACATTCGCCATGTAGCTGATTCTTTGCAATGGAAGAAAATTGATTTGTTGTTTCCGGATTTTGGAGTCGAGCCAAGAAATCTTAGGCTTGGGCTTGCCACCGATGGAATGAACCCCTTTGGTAATATGAGCATTAATCATACTTCGTGGCCTGTTCTTCTCACTATTTACAACCTATCTCCTTGGTTGTGCATGAAGCGCAAGTATATACTGTTAAGTATGATGATTTCTGGACCACGACAACCTGGTAACGACATAGATGTTTATCTTAGTCCATTAATTGATGATTTACGACTCTTGTGGGATGAAGGCGTTGAAGTTGATGATGCATATTCTGGGGAAAAGTTTAATATGCGTGCAATGTTATTTTGCACAATTAACGACTTTTCGGCTTACGGTAACTTGGCGGGATACAGTGTCAAAGGACATAAAGCATGTCCTATATGTGAAGATGATACTTGTTATCACCAACTTGGGTTTGGAAAAAAGACCGTTTACCTTGGGCATCGAAAATTTCTAAAACCGGGTCATCCTTATCGTAGATTGCGAAAGGCTTTTAATGGAGAGCAAGAGTTTGGTGAGCCTCCTAAACCTTTAACCGGTGATGAAGTTTATCAACGGCAGGAATACATTAATGTTGTCCTTGGGAAGAGAGAAAAAAAAGGTGGGAAGAGAGAAAAAGAAAAAAGTGGGAAGAGAGGAAAAGAAAAAGGGGCAGTTGCGAAAAATATATGGAAAAAGAGGTCCATCTTCTTTGATCTTCCATATTGGTCAAGTCTTGATGTTAGACATTGTCTTAATGTGATGCACGTGGAGAAAAATGTGTGTGATAGTTTGATTGGCACACTTCTAAACATTCCGGGCAAGACTAAAGATAGTAAGACTTCCCGTCTTGATATGGAGAAGATGGGTATACGAAAACAATTGGCTCCAATAGAGAAAGGAAAAAGAACTTATCTGCCTCCAGCATGTCACACTCTATCTAAAAAGGAAAAGAAGATGTTCTGCGAGTGTTTGCAAGGTATTAAAGTTCCGCAAGGTTACTCATCAAACATCAAGAAACTTGTATCAATAAAAGATCTCAAGTTAATTGCTTTAAAATCTCATGATTGTCATGTATTGATGCAACAACTTCTACCAGTGGCTATCCATGGGATCCTTCCAAAAAATGTGAGAGTAACTATAACGAGACTGTGTTTATTCTTCAATGCCATATGTAATAAAGTTCTTGATTTCAAAAAATTGGATGAATTAGAAGATGAGGCTGCCATAATCTTGTGTCAATTGGAGATGTATTTTCCGCCATCATTTTTTGACATTATGGTTCACTTACTTGTTCATATCGTAAGAGAAATCAGAATTTGTGGTCCAGTTTATTTAAGGTGGATGTATCCAATAGAGCGATATATGAAGATATTTAAAGGATATACAAAGAATCATCATCGACCGGAAGCTTCGATTGTTGAAAGGTACATCACAGAAGAAGCTGTTGAGTTTTGTACAAACTATTTGTCGGATGCAGATTCTATAGGAATTCCAAAGTCTCGTCATGCTGACACGGACAAAATAGGTATTCAAGGTCTAAATGTTAGGTCAATGGCTCGGGATGTAGTTATTCAATCACATTTCTATATTTTGAATAATATAGATGAGGTTCAACCTTTCATAGATACTCATAAAAGACTTATGAAGAAAAAATATCCCCGAATGAATGACAAGTTGTTGTTGGTAGAGCATAACAATAGATTCATGGATTGGTTTAATAAAAGTGTATCTAATGATCCTAGTGCATCCGAGATACTTAGATGGTTGTCGTACGGGCCAAAATTTTGTGTCATTACCTGGAGTGCATACGACATTGGTCATTATACCTTTTATACAAAATTAAAAGATGATTGTAGTACAATGCAAAATAGTGGGGTTATGGTTGAAGCCGAATCGATGTATTTCTCTAGTTCTAAAGATAAGAATCCGGTATTGGCATCTACCGCGTTTTATGGTGTCATTGATGAGATTTGGGAGATTGATTATGTTATTTTCAACGTGGCTTTATTTAAATGCAAGTGGGTTCCCAATAATAGTAATGGTGTAGACATTGATGACTTAGGATTCACCCGGGTCTACCTTGGCAAGGCATCTTTTAATACAGAACCATTCATCATGGCTTCTTAAGCAAAACAAGTTTTCTATGTTTCCGATCCATCGGACAAATCGGGGAAATGGTCAATCGTTCTCCAAGGAAAATACATTCCTCTTAGTGATGAAAGTCTTGATATTCCGTCCACACCTTCTTACATAACACAAGTTCCTACCTCATATGATGAAGTTGATGGAGATGTCGTGCATGCTATACGACTCGATCATGAAGAAGGCATATGGGAAAATTAACAAGTACGTAATTTATTATTTATTCATAATATATTAATTGTATGTTATAGTTTAGAAGTATTTTTACTAACAAGTATAATTATTTGAAATCATAGGTATTTTGAGTCCAGACACCAGGCCAAGAGACAAGACACCAAGAGACAAGATACCAATACACCAAGATACAATTATGTGAAGTTATGTAATGTGTGTAACCTATAATATGGTATATGTGATATTTTATTTTTGTAGGTTGTTTGTTCTGATAAACTGTAAACTGGTATATGTGATATTATGAATATGACACGATTAATATTATTATGAAAACTGTATCACAAAATGTGAATTGTATTTTTCTGCTGTGCTGAGATATGGAGAACAATAATACAGGTAAAAAAATGGGATTAATTATAAAAGCAGGATGATATTTGTTAATTTTGCTGAAACTTTAGCGACGATTATATTTCCTATCCGTTATAATATCTGGCGCGCTGTCCAGCAAAAAATAAATATCAAAACTATGCTGCTGGGAATCGAACCGAGGACAATTATATTTATTACAACGGTGTAATGTAAAACCGTTGTGATAGTTAGCGCGCTTTCCTCATTATTACAACGCAACATAAGGCCGTCGTTGTAAGTATCATATATATAACAACAATCTACATAACAACGCCCTCGCCCTGCGTCATTATATGTCATTCCCAACCGTTGTTAAATGGGTTTTTGGTAGTAGTGGTATTCTCATCACATATAGGAAGAAATCTTAAAGTATACGTTGATGACATGTTAGTCATGACATAGGAAGAGGGAGCGCACTTAGATGACTTGAAGGAGACCTTCGAGTCAAAAAGGAATTTCAACAAGGCGTAACCCCGACAAATGTACGAAAAAATGGCAAGCTATCCTCAAGAGTAGTGGATCAAGAAGAGTACTAGAAGGACCAGGGGAACTAATACTAGAGCAACCTCTTTGCTTTAGTTTTCAAGCCAGCAACAATCAAGCAGAGTACGAGGCGTTGATTTCCAGTTTGAAGCTAGCCAAGGAAGTTGGAGTTACCCATCTGTTGGTTTAAACTGACTCATAATTGGTAGCTAGTCAAATCAAGGGAGACTTTTAGACAAGGGATGCATTATTGCTCAAGTACTTGTAATGAGCACTACAATTAGCCATAGGCTTCACAAAGTTTGAGGTAACCCTTATTCTTCGAGAAGAAAATACCAGAGCCGATTTGTTAGCCAACACTAAGGGCTCGGGGCTAAATAGGACGGTAATCCAAGAAACTTTAGAAGCACCAAGAACATAAGCAGAGGAGGTGATGGTATTGGAAAATGCAAAGAGCTGGATGACACCCATATTTCAATATTTAACACGACATAAGTTGTCAGATGAAGAGACCGAGGCGCGATGCATAAAAAGGATATCTTCCTGATATCTCATGGTAGTCGATCAGTTGTACAAGATGGGTAGATCTTCCCCGATGTTGAGATGTGTCACTGAATAAGAAGTAGGACTCATAATAAAGGAAGTACATGAAGGAGTACGCGAAAACCAAATTGGAAGAAGAGCGTTATCTGGAAATATACTCAGGGTCTGGTATTATTGGTCGAGTATGCTATAAGATTATGCATGATTTGTAAACTGTTGTGAAAATGTCAGATCTACGCTACTTTTATTCATTCTTCAGCCGAATTATTACATCTTGTAATATCCCCTATGCCTTTCTAACAATGGGGGGCAAACATCCTTGATATTTTTCCTTTAGTTGTCGGGCAATTAAAGTTTCTCATAGTAGCAGTTGACCATTTCACCAAGTGGGTGGAAGCAGAGGTTGCATCTCGTATCACGACAGAAAGGGTAAGACGCTTTTATTGGAGAAATCTTATATGTCATTTTATCTTACCAAGAATCATTATATCTGATAATGGCACGCAGTTTACGAGCTCTTCTATTATAGAATTTTGCAGGAACCTCGACATCCATAACCGATTCGTTTTGGTCAAACATCCCCAGGCAAATGGCCAGGCGGAAACGGCAAATAAGATCATCCTATTAGGCATGAAGAAAAAGTGGGATGAAGCAAAAGGACTTTGGGCCGAGTATTTGCATGAGATCCTATGGTTTTATGACATTATCCCTCATTCAACCACTAAGGAGACACCCTTTCGAATGGTGTATGGGGCCGATGTTATAATACTAGTGGAGATTAATTATCCAACTTGGCGTTGTTTAAACTTTGAAAATGTTCTTAACAATGAGGGGTTGGATAACTCGGCCGACCTCATAGAAGAAATCAGAAAAATGGCTCACGTGAGGGAATGCGCAGTAAAGCAGAGAATGGCTAGAAGGTTCAATAC
Organism: Lathyrus tuberosus; assembly: GCA_022829125.1. NCBI lineage: Eukaryota > Viridiplantae > Streptophyta > Magnoliopsida > Fabales > Fabaceae > Lathyrus > Lathyrus tuberosus. Next base: position 13,955,218 of record JALAZF010000127.1, on the reverse strand, counting down.
CAGAGTCCGACCAAGAAGTTTTCAAGAGGGAGATTTGGTTCTAAAAAAGATTAGTGACACATAAAAGAAGGGAAAACTCTCCCCAAATTAGGAGGGCCTTATCGGATCAAGCAGAAGCTGAACAATGGAGCCTACAAGCTAGAGAATTTAGAAAGATTAGAAATGCCCATGGCTTGAAATGTTTCCAAACTTAGGTTTTATTACAGTTAAACACTATGTAATGGTATTATTTGAATAAATATTATGGGTTGCACTATTTTTCCTTGCAATGCAAATGGTTTTTAATGAGGCACCCTCAATCTATATAATTGTGTGTCCATTTTATAGAATAGCTAAACTCATCTCAACAGGTGACGTATGTCATAGGCATCACATATGACCTTTGTACATACCAAATATATTTGATGCCGAGTTGAGTAGTCGGATAAAGGTTAGTGCAGACTAGACAATGGTAGCAGGAAAGATCGTACAATGAAGAGAGCTAGACAAGCCTCATACACAACCCGACCCGGTCAGGGAGCCCGACTCCCACCAAGCCGAGTTCTCACAAGGTCGGGTACCACACCTCACCAAACCAGCACCGATGCCGGTCACGAGCTCGTCAAATGCCACTCCAATAGTTGTAACGGTGTCGGCGCATCAATGCGGACGTTACCAGGGATTCAAATCCTGTATTCATGGAGTGAAGTTATGGCAATGATGGCCACATAACGCCAGAAGGCCAAGAGACTTCTCTTAATGGCTTGTCTTAATAGAAGGCTATATAATGGGGCTCCCGCATGAGGGTTAAGCAAGACATTCATTCTTGAGACAATATACAGTACCTGTATAGATCTCAAATCCCCAAACATACTCAACAGTATAGACAGCGTAGCTCTCCTTGTCCAGAATAAGGAGAACTAGCACTTTTGGTGGTCTAACCATTTTTGGCTAGAACAACCTTAATGAAACCGGCCATGTAAATGAAAAACCTTTGGTCGGATTAAGTTAATAAAACCTCAAACCTATGAAATCGGCCATGTAAATGAGAAACCTCTGGTCAGGATAAGTTAATAAAACCTCTAACCTATGAAATCGGCCATGTAAATGAGAAACCTCTAGCTGGGTTATGTTAATAAAACCTCTAACCTGTGAAATTAGACATGTAAATGAGAACACTCTGGCTGTGTTAATTTAAGAAAACCCCTAGCTTATGAAATCGGCTAGATAAAGGATAAACCTCTAGCCATGCCATAAAACCTTTGGCCAGGTTGTAACTTAAGTAGTCAACCAAATAAATGAAGAAATATGGCCAGAGTATGATAACTAATCATTCGATTAATAAAACATGTTATAAAAGTCTCATGTTGGGATTTTAAACTTAAGGATCATATCAAAGGTTCGAGGAGCTAATAATGGGCGACTTGATTATGTCATTTAATCACAAAGTTTAAATTATTAGCAAGCAGTCAAGGTATTAAAACCAACCTTTGAAACATGCCAAATAAAATAAGTCATGGGTGAACAAAATAACATTGTCATAAATAAAAAAGGGCCCATGAAGGGCTTAAACATGCGTCAGAAACGTAGATATTGTTCAAAAACTACAAACAATGCATCGCCATTGATGGCCAACAATAAGCGCAAACAAACTTAGACATCATGATGCTCATCCTTCTGAGCCTCAAGAGTCGAATAATTAATCGTCGCGTCCTTCAAAACCTCTGCTTCAGGTGAAGCTTCTTCCATGTCTATGAGTTGGCCGTCCACCACAGTCTTAAAAAATTCCATATTTGACACATCAAGATCAGGCATGATACATAATTCTTAGGCTTTGCCTCTCTCAAAAGCTTCATCGTTGGCCGAGAGAAAATCTACTTGGGTATCTTGCAATAACTTCTTTAAGGTCTCATTAAAAGCTCGAGTTTGCTCCATTTTTTGGATCAAACCGACATTGGACACTTCAAACTTCAAGCATTTGGATTCCGCAATTTTCTTTTGCTTCTTCACTTATGACAACTAGGACTCCACAACCTCCTTATGCTTTTTCCATCTCTGATTGTTGTTTGGTTAGCTCCTACACCTTGTCGATTTGGACTTTCAAATCAATATTCAGTTAGGTCAGGTTTTTGTTGAGATGAATCTCTTTTTGCTCATAAGTGTCACCAACATCAAATATACCCCGGGTTATGACTGGACATCTCATCAAGTAGGCCATATGGTTTTGGGTCAGTTGTTGAGCCCTTATGGTCTTCACTTTCTCGACATCCTCTATCGTGTTTAGATGATCATAGATACTTCAAGCCATCAAAATTGTTGGTGGCTGCTAACCGAATCCTACATCAAGGTAGTGATTGCCAAGTCGGCACGACTAATATTATCACTCATCGGGGTCTTCATCCTCTTTGGAAAACCCGACTTTGATTTCCCAGAAGAAGGGATGGAAGTAGTCTAGGGCTCTGAGACCACAAGCAAAGCTTTGATGGTATCCATCTTCTTCCTTTTGAGAGTTCGGGTCTAGATACATGACAGATCACCCTTAAAAGTGAAATGTTCTCCACGTCTTTCTCTCTCTTAAGCCATCAGCTTCTTCGGTTCTAACAATTTAAGGTTCGTCACGTTAGGTAGAAAGAAAAGAGTAGAGTAAAGTTCAGAAACATAGAAAGAAAACTCGACTTTGATTTCCTAGAAGGAGGGATGGAAGCAGTCTAGGGCTCTGAGACCACAAGTGAAGCTTTGATGGTATTCATCTTCTTCCAATGGATATTCTCGATCTTTGGTATTGATAACCTAACACTTCCCTTCACAAGACCACTTTTCTCGATTTCCTTTATAAGGTGCATGTTTGGTCCAATCGGGTTGCCCGGTCGCTGAAATCCTTCTTCAAATAGGGTTTTGTTCCTCCACTTCCATAAGTACCAACAGAAGATCATGAATATTAACTTTCACTGGTCTTTGTGTGCATATGTAATATTTCCTTTTTTATTGTAAGATATTCAATCCCTATAAGACTGAGAGTAAAAAATGAGTCATTTTATTTGAGGGGGCAGTTCCAATCCATACTTGTGTTGCATAGCAGCAATCTCGAAGCACGTGAATTAAGTTTTCTTCTTTTCTTGTACACCATTTGTAATCCCTAGATATATTTGGGTTCCACTTATGGCGCCGAGAATTTGTTAAGAGTCTCTCATGAGTCATAAGCCAAGTGAAGGTTTGGATCTGACAGAGACCTTTCTATTTTCAAATAATATTCCAGTTCATATGTGTTTCTACGACATCTGAAAAAGAAAAAATATATTTATAGGCATTACCCACAAAAAAAAATCATGGTCTCTATAATCTCCACGATGTTGAAAGCTGTTAAAAGCTGTATTTTTGGAAATTTTACAAGGGTAATTGATTACCCATATGTTGTTAATCGGTTACACCTGCTAGTTTTCCAAAAATAACAGATTTTAACAGCATGTCACTTTAGTTGGTATTTTTTATTTTAGTTGTTGTATTCTCTCATGTGTATAAATATATAGTTGTAATCCCAATTTCCAAGTTAATGCCAATTTTCATTCATCACTATTATTACTCTCTACCCTAATTCTCTCTCTCTCAATTCATCTTCTTCCCCAAGTTTCTTTTCACCATTGTTACTACCTTCAAAATTCTGCTTTTATGTTTTATGTTGTTCTAACATTTGGCATCAAGAGCTCTGGTTATTGATCCTAATCTGCTGCAACAACAATGGCTACCGTCTCCAATGATCGAATTCCTACCAATCTCCCAATTCTTGATTCGAAGAACTACGACAAATGGGCAAAACAAATGAAGGTTCTATTTGGTTATCAAGAGGTTCTTGAGATCGTCATCAATGGAGTTACACCGTTAGGGGCAGATGCTAACAATGCTCGTAGGGCTACATACAAGGAAGAAAAGAAGAAGGATTACAAAGCTCTATTCTTGATTCATTCGTGTGTTGATAACGACAATTTCAAGAAGGTTGGTGATTGTGAATCCGCGAAGCAAGCATGGGAAATCTTGGAGAAAGCGTATGCCGGTGCCGTCAAAGCGAAGGTGGTAAGGTTACAAACTTACAAACGTCAATTTGAGTTAACGCAAATGGAGGACAAAGAAACGATCAACGATTACATCACGCGCATTACCCGGCTAGTCAACCAAATCAAGTCATTTGGCGAAACGATCCTTGAGCAGAATGTTGTATCGAAAGTGTTGCGTTCGTTAACATCGCGTTTCGATAACATTGTTGTGGCTATTGAGGAGCCAAAGGATCTAACAACTTTGAGAAAAGATGAGTTGCAAAGTTCGTTAGAGGCGCATGAACAAAGGATGGATGAGAGAGGTGCCGACAAAGCCAAAGCGGAGATCGCTTTGCAAGCGCGTTTACATGAGAAGAACAAGAGATCGAAAGGGAAGTGGACTTCTAAAAGTAAGAAGAATTTTGGTGGAAAAGATCCACAAAATTCAAAGAGTGAAGGAAGCTCCAAAGAGGGTAATCAAAGCACCCACAAGCCATTTGACAAAAGTTCTGTGAAGTGTTACAATTGTCAAAAGCTTGGGCATTTTGCGAAAGAATGTCGCTCAAAACGCAAGGAAAAGGATGCGGATGAGGCTAAGGTTGCTAGGGAAGAGGTAGATGATGAAGATACCCTTCTTGTGATGATTACGGAAGAGAATTATGGCATTGTTGATGTTCCTGGCAGCAGCTACTGTGATGACAGGTTGCGGGACAGCAGCTGTACTGTGTCAGAAAGTGGTGGAAAAATGCGTTCGGATCGAAATGCATTACTTACCATGAGTGATGGAGTTCAAAGTAAAGATGAGTGGTATTTGGATTTCGGTTGTTCAACACATATGACGGGTCGAAAGGATTGGTTTGTGCAAATCAATCAAGCGGCAAAGAGTAAAGTCAAGTTTGCCGACGACACCACTTTAAGAGTCGAAGGGGTATGAGATGTTTTGATCGGAAGAAAGAATGGTGGACATTCTAGGTTCAAAGATGTCTTGTACATACCGGGAATTAAGTGTAATCTTTTAAGCATTGGACAATTACTTGAAAGAGGTTACTTAATTCGGTTGGAGAACAAGATGTTACGCGTCTTAGATTCAAATGGTGTGTTGATTCTAAAAGCGCCGATGGCTGCCAACAGAACTTTTAAGGTTGAGTTAAAGGTTATGGAGCATCGTTGTTTAGCTACCGTGGCAAGTAGAGATGAGTGGTTATGGCATTACCGTCTTGGTCACCTTAATTTTAGGGATCTCAAAATGTTGCAACAAAGTGAAATGGTAACAGGGCTGCCACATATCAGTGTTCCGACAGAATTGTGTGAGGAATGTGTGACGAGTAAGTAACACAAGAATGTGTTTAGCAAGAATACGGGTCGAAGAACCAAAGGCTTACTTGAGGTGGTGTATTCCGATGTTTGTGGACCGATGCAAGTAGAGACTTATGGCGGCAATCGATATTTTGTTACGTTTATTGACGACTTTAGTAGGAAGCTTTGGACATATCTTATCAAGAGGAAGGATGAGGTATTTGAAGTGTTTTCAAATCCATGGTGGAGCGTCAAAGCGGTCGGAAGCTCAAAATTCTCAAAATGGATGGTGGAGGTGAGTATACCTCTAGTGAGTTTGGGAAGTTTTGTGATCTTGAGGGTATTGTGCGTGAGGTGGTGCCTCCATATACGCCTCAACAAAACGGAGCTGCCGAGAGGAAAAATCGTACAATAATGAACATGGTGCGTAGTATGCTTTGTGGGAAGAAATTGCCTAAGGAATTATGGGGTGAGGCCGTGTCTACAGCCACCTACTTGTTGAATAGGTGTCCTACTAAGAAGCTGGAGAAGACTACACCAGAAGAGGTTTGGAGTGGTTTCAAACCGAGTGTGAATCATTTGCGCATTTTTGGATCGATTGCATATCGTCATGTACCGAATCAACTTAGAAAGAAGTTGGATGATAAAGGTGAGAAATTGATATTTGTTGGATATCACTCTACTGGAGGGTACAAGCTGTTTGATGAAAGGAATCGGAAAATCGTGATAACCCGGGACGTGCTGTTTGACGAAATAAAAACTGCTGAAACAGCAGGTGTAATCGATTACCCAAATGTTGCTAACTGATTACACCCTGCTGAACAGCAGCAGTTTGTTGATTTGTTTGATGCTAAGAGTTCTGATGCCGCTGTACCTGCACCTACTGAAGCGGAAAATGATGTTGTGAATAGTGGTAGACCAGTGAGGCAAAGAGCCTTGCCTCATAGACTCCGAGATTGTGAGAGGTTCCAAGATAATGAAGTGAACAATGATGGTGATTTTGTTCATTTTGCACTTATGGCCGAATCTGAACCGGTAAATGAGGAGGAAGCCTTAAGTGATCCTAAATGGATATGTGCAATGAAAGAGGAGCTGGAATCTATTGAAAAAAATGGTACTTGGGAGTTGGTCGATTTACCACATGGAAAGAAACCGATTGGTGTGCGATGGGTCTATAAAGTCAAAGCAAATCCTAAAGGTGAAGTAATCAAGTACAAAGCTCGATTAGTTGCCAAAGGGTTCTTGCAACGTGAAGGGATAGACTACGAGGAGGTATTCGCACCGGTGGCTAGATTGGAGACTATTCGTTTGGTTGTTGGAATTGCGCATAGCAATAATTAGGTGATTTACCAAATGGATGTGAAATCTGCGTTTTTGAATGGTCCTCTTGATGAGGAGGTTTATGTGGGGCAGCCACCCGGTTTCGTGATTAAAAATCAAGAGAAGAAGTACTACAAGCTACACAAGGCGTTGTATGGTTTGAAACAAGCTCCGAGAGCTTGGAACAAACGTATATACGGCTTTCTTATTGACATCGGTTTCAAACGGTGTGTATCCGAACATGGTGTTTATGTGAGATCGGATACTATTGATGGTGTTATTATACTTTGCTTGTATGTTGATGATCTCTTGATTACGGGCAGCAATGACAAGAGTATTTCAAGGTTCAAAGTGGAGCTCATGAGTGAGTTTGAGATGACGGACCTTGGTGTCATGAGGTACTTTCTTGGCATAGAGTTTCACAAGTCAAAAGTGGGGCTGCTTATGCATCAAAGAAGGTATGCTCTAGATATCTTGAAAAGGTGTGAAATGGAGCATTGTAATGCTTCTAATACACCTTGTGAGGCTAGAGTTCAGCTGTCCAAAAGTGATGATGCGGATGATGTGGATCCAACACTTTACTGGAGTTTGATTGGATCGTTACGGTATTTGTGCAATACTCGACCGAATTTGGCTTTTAGTGTCGGTATTGCGAGTAGATTCATGGAGAGACCTAAGGTGTCTCACTTGGCAGCGGTCAAGAGGATCCTTAGATATGTGAAAGGTACTCTTGGTTGTGGTATTTTGTTTCCCACGTCGGATATGGGTCGCAAATGTACTTTACTTGGCTACACCGATTCTAATTGGTGCGGAGATAAAGATGATCGGAAATCTACGGCGGGTTACATCTTTATGTTCGGTAGTACACCAATCTCATGGTGTTCGAAGAAGGAACCGGTTGTAGCACTCTCTTCTTGTGAGGCCGAGTACATTGCGGCATCATTGAGTGCTTGCCAAGCTATGTGGTTAGTGAATCTTATGAAGGAATTGGGATGTGGTGATGATGATGCCACCACACTGTTTGTGGATAATGTTTCCACGATAAATCTTGCGAAGAATCCGATTGCACACGGAAGGAGCAAGCATATTGAGATGCGGTTTCATTACTTGAGAGAATTGGTCGGTGATGGAAAGCTTAGATTGAGCTATTGCCGAAGCGAGGACCAAGTTGCGGATTTGTTGACCAAGGGTGTGACAAATGAGGTGTTCAAGAGACTGTTGAAGAGCTTGAGCATGATGAACTTGGAGCAACTAAAGTGAGGTGGTGTGTTGAAAGCTGTTAAAAGCTGTATTTTTGAAAATTTTACAAGGGTAATCGATTACCCATATGTTGTTAATCGGTTACACCTGCTAGTTTTCCAAAAATAACAGATTTTAACAGCATGTCACTTTAGTTGGTATTTTTTATTTTAGTTGTTGTATTCTCTCATGTGTATAAATACATAGTTGTAATCCCAATTTTCAAGTTAATGCCAATTTTCATTCATCACTATTATTACTCTCTACCCAAATTCTCTCTCTCTCAATTCATCTTCTTCCCCAAATTTTTTTTCACCATTGTTACTACCTTTAAAATTCTGCTTTTATGTTTTAGGTTGTTCTAACACACGAGCTTATCCTATATACCCCATCTTCATGAAAAGGAGGAGGGATAACCATAATACACTTTACAGGTTGACATTAAACCAATTTTAAAGCAACTATAGATTCCATTTCCCTTCAATATTATTATATTAACCATATCCTAAACTGGGAGGGTGATATGATATAGCCAAAAATTAACCCTTACCATCCCCGAGTTTTTATAAAATATTTTTCTGAAATTTTTCCTCTACCTTTATCGGTGCTTTGCTTTCTATAACAGAGATTCATTTTGCTTGCTAATCATATTTTCCATCGAGTTCTTTACTTCCTACCATCCTTATTAATGAGAACCTAACACTATAAGTCATTAGGATCATTCAAAAGGTTCTAAAAGATTTTTTTTTTAAAAAGCATCATTGAGTTTGTTCTACTGTTAAAATAAAATTATAAATTAATTGTTTTGAATAATTAACAATAAATTAAATGGGTCATTTTATTTTAGATGAACTTATAAATGATCTTTCTATATAAATTAGCATAACCCATATATATATATATATATATATATATATATATAACACAAAAAAAATTAAAGCAACATTGAAACTAAAATTGTTACTTCAAATTGTAATAAAAAGTTAATAAATTTCACTTAATTTTTTTTTTTTGGAAAGAATCAAACTCAAATCTTAGAAGAAATAGTTTTTATTCATACTTGATTTAGTCGGCGAAGTGCAAATACCAGAATTTTCTTTCCCTGATAAAATTCAGAACCCCAAATTGATTTTTATTATAAAGCCAAATCACAAGAATACGGTTGTTTACACAGCACATTTGACCATTTCGCTAAATATGAGAATTTTGATCGGCCAAGGAAACCAACGTGCAGTACAAGACTCAAGCTTTCTCACTTAGAACACGTACAAATTAAGGTTTGATTCTCACAATAAACACTTTCAACAAGAATTTATGAACCTTAATGTTAAAATATATAGACGGCATAATTTAAAGTAGAATGATGATTGTTTTCATTTATAAAAGTATAAAAATATGTTCAAAATTATATATCAACGTGATACTCTTACATTCTTAATACATCTTCTCATGTTCAAAATTAGATATTTGATTCGTAAAAATAAATAAAAAATAAACTAATAGTAGGATAATAGGTGCTCCATCAAATTTTAAACGAAATTTTTAATATCTTGTTACCAAATATAGATGAGGCTAACTCAACTCTTGAACCAATTTATAAAGTTGAGTTCACATTTCTTACTTTAAGTCTTTATTCGGGAAGAATTTTAACGGAGAGAATTTTAAGAGATTTTTTTTCCAAAAGCTAAAATCCTCTTAAAATTTTTATTAAATGAAGAGTTTACAGAGTTTTAAAAAACTTAGACTATACATTATAATTTATAATATTTTAGTAATTAAAAATAGATTAATAATAAGTATCATTTTATTACTATTTAATATTTAAAAAAATCATTTTTTAAGTCATTTCTTCTCCTTCCCTTCAATAATAATGGAGACAATCCTTATAAGGTGTGTGTCATTTAAGCCTTTATTTTTTATTTAATTAATAAATAACCTAGACCGACATAGCAGGCAACAATAACACCCTTCCATACATAATACTACTCCCTAACATTTGAGTTGACACTCCACTATAACACACCTTCCCCACCACCCTAATTATTTGGTTACTCTTGTTCTCTCAAATTGGCACAGTGACTGAGACTTGATTAAACCACACTATGGAGAGTAAGGACCAGAATAACCCACCACAACAAGACAACACTCCTCAACCGACTCCTCCTCCCATCAAAATCTTGTCTTGTCACACTCTCTTCCGCACGCGCATTAATCATCACGCATGCTATCCTCTACCACTCATTACTAACTAACTCAATTAATTATTCCCATCAAAAAAGATTACAGTAATTACCAAACTATTACCCGCTAATATTCAAGGATTTGTATCTCTAAACAAAGCAAAATAAGATTATGAAACTAAACAACCGACACACATTAAAAACATTATGTTACTATATTTTTCTATTTCTCTGAACAATCAAATTCCATCACATACATTTAATAATAACATATATTAAAACAAACTCGGAAAAAAAAAAAAATCAGATAGAGAAACTAACATGGAAGTTAGTTGTGCAAGCACATCAGCAATTAAAATCAAGCTTAATAACCTCCCAAATTTGAAAATGAAAAAGAAGAAAAAACAATATACACCTCATCAGCATGATTAATTATACCCAATTCTTCCATCTTCATTTCTTCTTTCATTTTTTTAACTTTGGTTTTGATTTCAAATATTGTTTAAAGTTAAAATATATTATAATAATTATAAAAAAAAAGTGAAAAATGATGAAAAGTAAAGTTGAGTTGAGTTGAGAGGCTTGATAATCACATCATGGAAGATGAAAGAGAGTGGAATGATCCTGATCCTGATCCTGATCAGACCATTGAGCGTGATTCCAGTAACCATGATCAACGGTGTTAGGAAGATCGAACAAACCTTGATCTGCACCATGCCAATCCAACGATCCAAATCCACCGTTGCTAGTTTTGCTTTGCAGCATAGAGAAATCAATACCGTGGTCCATCAACGATCCAGATGAGCCACCACCGGTACCGAGATTCTCCGGTAACAGCTTCATTGCATCTTCGTGTTGGTGAGGTTGATCGCCGGTAACGGTCATCGTCTTGTGATGTTGCCAGTTAAACGACGATGCATCGGTGAAACCGTTAACGTTACAGTTACTGTTACTGTTACCGTTACCGAATCCAAACGGCAATGTGTCGTTGGAGGAAGTGATCAAGCTTGTGAATGTTGCAATCTCTGAGAAAATACCGCAATCTCCTGCTCCTTGTTGTTCAAGTGAATCATTCTCTAAACCGGTGTTGATTTTTGAGTTGGAGTTTGGTGGTGTTGGTTCTGAGACAGCTTCCGTTACCGCTGCCGCGGTGAGGCTGGAACTCTCGCTGCTTGAGTGAGAGTTTGATTTGTTCTCCGGCTCCGGTGGAGTAGTCGGCAAATCAGCGATTTCCGATGAGGAAGAGTTTTTCGGCTTGTTTGAGCGTTTGGATTTACGGCAACCGCCACCGACAGGGACGTTACGGAGGACACCGCCTTTGGTCCAGTACCGACGGCAGTTTTTGCAGAAATGACGAGGCTGGGAGAGGTTGTAGTTGTTGTAGTAACAGAATTTCGTATTGATGGAGTCACAGCGAGGACAGTTCAAGGCTTGGTTATTGTTCGGGTTGTTGTTGTTGAGATGCGGCCTGAGTCTCCGGTCACCTCCGCCGCCGAAGAACCTGGTACCGCCAGCGCCGATGGAATGTATTTCTTGCATTTGAGGATGGTTTGGGGATTGAGGAAGCAATGAAGGGATCACCTGAGAGTGGTGTGTGTGTCAGTGTGTTAATGTTAAAATATGTGAGGAGTGTGGAGAAGAAGGAGAGGGAGAGAAAAAGAGAAAGGAGTTTCAATTGGGTGTTGTGATCTTCTCACTGACAAATATCCCCCAAACGTACTCTATCTTGTTTTTTTAATATTTTTAGAATGATTTGACTCAACAGCCCCTACAGCATGGTCGTAAATACGTTCTACCCCTGCATACAAAATATACTAAAATAGTATTTTATTTTATTTTGGTACAGTACTAAAATATTTTATACCAAAAGTATAATTTATACTATCTATTACCAATATTATGGATCGATCATCTACTTCCATCCTTCTACTTCAACTAAAATAAATGTAATGTAATAGACGTAAATAATGATCAAAATAATTTACTTATATGGATGAAGATTTGAAAGCACCAAATGTTTGCTCTGATATGGTTTGCTCATAAGTCATCTCTAAGATTTGTTGATATAAACCAAATGAATCAAGTTGAAGAAGAAGATTTGAATGAACGTAAAACAAAGAGAGTTAAAGATCGGTATAAGACTATTTCTTCAATGTCACAAAGAGAGTTAAAGATTGGTGTAAGACTATTTCTTCAATGGCACTCTCTGAGATGATAAGCGAAGATCTAGGGTAGTAAGAATTTGGAAAAGCAAGTAGTCATGGCACGATCTCGTACAAGAACAGGTGACAAGTGAGAAGATTGACATGATATAAGAAACATTGATCTGATCACAATATGAAGAGGATTTGGTGGAGGAAGAAATCTAAGCAAAATGAATAAAGATTGAAGAAAACAAACTTGGTGATAATGAATGTTTTAAATTTGTGTTGTCTGAATTGGAGAAAAGGGATATGCTACAAGGTTTCGAAACAGTTAATGGTACTTCTCCATGTTGTTGTTTGCAAAATGCAGTCAATCCAAAAGGAACAAAAATCCCCCCCCCCCCCCCCCCCCCCCCCTTTTGAAAATTTGTGACAAAACAACTCTTCAAGATACAACACTTATTTAAACAAGAACAAGTGATAAAATCCAGAGCATACAATCATCAGCAGTCTTCCAAATATCAGAGATAAGCTCAGCAGTAAAAAATCAGTATCATTCATCACAAATGCCACACAAAAAAAGCTCTAAAATCAATCAGACAGACATGCAATCATTCACAACTTAGTCATGCATGGCACTCAGTCAACTCCTAATTAGTATCATATAATCCTACTAACTAACAATTATCAAAATGCATTCATTCATATACTTAGTCAGGCATAAGACAAACAGTTAATAGCTAATAACAGAATATGCAAAAATCTACTAACACAAAAGCTCACATTTTAAGGGCCATATATTTTGCCCGATGCTACAGCATGTGAGCACCACATTAACACTTACCTATATGGTTAGTACTAAACAAATACTTGTCTTGCCTCAACAACACCAATACTACTCCCCTTTTTTTTGCCATAATTTGGCAAAGGATTAGTACATCAAATAGCACCTTGATGTCAATCATGCATAGGTTAGTGTGTTAGCACATCTAAAACATGAGAAGAACAACTAGAACAACATCAGTGATGCACAAGAATTATATTTGTTTTATGGTGCACAATATCAAAGAGACTATAGAGTTTTTACAATTCTAAAAAAATACCCAGATACAAAGGTTGGAATAGAAAAGCTAGAACATCTGAGCTTATTCTTCAATCCATCCTCTTATGCAGTTCTTGTAAGCAATCCAGACTTCATCCGCTTATGATTCAGAATCATATTTCTGAAGATGTTTCTTCTTCACACCTTTCATATTGGTGAAAAAATCATATATAGTTGTAGATGATCCAACTGATGATTCACTAGATGCATCTGCACCATTTGCAACAGATGAGAAACCAAACTCCTTTTTCTTCCTTTCATCAAGAAATATTTCAATAGCTTTCACGATAGAGATTCCCTTATTAGAGGGTCTCCTCTTTGAGTTTACATACTTATGACTCATATTGACAGAGGCAACCAGATGTGGGAGAGAAGATAGGGTAGCACGAGAAATACAATAGCAGATTAATATTCTTTCTTGTAGCGGAATTTTATATATAAGGAGGTTTAGAAACAAGTGAATTCTAAATAGTTTCATGTGCAGCATAGAGAGAGGGAGAGAGAGAGGGAGAGAGAGAGAGAGAGAGAGAGAGAGAGAGAGAGAGAGAGAAACTCCCATACACACCTCTCTAGCATTGACTGGTATCGGTTCTCACAAATGCAGACACCAAGTGTTTTCCATATCTTTTCAAGCCGGACTGCATCTAATGCCTTAGATAAACTATTAGCCAACTATTTTTTAGTTTCCACTTATTCAATAGCAATAACTTCATCTCCAATAAGTTCCCTAATGCAGTGATGACGAATGTTATTATATTTAGTTCTACTATGTTAACCTATAACTGTTGAACACTTTATAGCTCCTTAGGATGACATCTTGTTCCACATTATACCTCTTTAATATTAGCTTCATCCATAGCAACTGCTTACCACTACTCCCAGTAGTACATAATTTAGCCTCATCATAAGACAAGGTAACAATGATTTTCTCCTTGCTGACCCAAGATATGATGTTTTTACAAGAGTGAAGCATTCATCACTGCCATTTTAACTTATCCTAGGATTCTCCTTATTTATCACACAAACTTACTTTAGTAGTTGAACCACTTCTTCAAATGTCAAAACCTTTTTTCACAACCATGTCCCTTTCAACATTCTGCCATCCAGACTTATATGAATGTTGAACATGATGACCAAGACATTTTCTTTAACATTTGACTCTGATTGAGGCATTCTAGATTCTTCATATTAACCAAGAATAGCTTGCTCGTCCTTCTTCTGAGTTGGGGAATTAATACCAATAAAGTGTATGTCACATCTTGGAAAACATCTTATTTATCATCTGAATCATCCTTCATTAGCTTTGCTTGAAATTCAGGAAGATATCCAACATCTTCTATCATGCTTAACTCAAGGTCAAACTGCATCTAATGAACAACATGTTCCACCATGTTGTCTGACAATTCAACACCCCACATGAGAGCTTTCTCAAGATTATCATTGTCATTCACAATGATTTCCTCTACCAGCTAAACATCCTCTTCAGAGATCAAAGCTTCTTTGCTAGCTTCCTTTCAAAGACTATCCTCAGTTGATATAAATACTTTAGCACAATATCATATTAAGGAGAGACACATTACCAAGATCAGTGGTCTTGCTTAAAAACACTAAAAGGTTGACTTCCTTGTTATTAGTCAAGGAGAGCCTAAAACGATTGGTCGAAGTGTCTGTTATGCATTTCTTTTCTAGTTTTTGCCCGCCCCCTTTTACTCTCCAAGTAATCTCCTATTTATATGTCTTGACCATCTCCTCCCTCCCCATATGTCTCTTCTTTCATATCCCTCATAAATGCATCTTTTGGTAATGTTCACCACCCCTATAAATTGCAATGTAACATCTCCCCCATCAATAATTATAATTATTTTGCCATCCTATCGCATTCTGTAATTGCCTCTTGCGACTCTTCATATGGTACCTCCATAATTGACATTGGACTTGGCTTATATGCATGATATCGCCTCCGGTTGATATGAGGTCGGCCTTGGCTTGTTTGTTCTAGTGCTCCTAACTGAGCTCCGACTCATGTGAATGATCATGACCAACCGACCTGCTTGCTTCATCGTGCTCATCCTTCTCACTAACTCGGCTACAAGGAATTTATGGGATGCATAATAGGCTTTTTCCGATCTTATACCTTGGTCGGTCAAACTAATTTTCTAGGATGTACATAAGCCCCACAAGCATAAGATCTAAAAGATTAAAATGTTCAGACAAAATAAGCCCAGAAAATTCATTTTTACCTAGGTCTAGGGTCGAAGCTTTCTTTGGTCCTCTTATGTTGTGGTACCCATTTTTAGTGACTTGTCTTAATCATGGTGGATGTGAGAGCATATCCTTTACCAGATCCTCTCTTTCTTTAGTAATGATGACTTTTTTATGGGAATTTGATCCCCTTCAATGATCCCAAACGCTTCATGTTTTTTGAGTCCTTAAGAGGATTTTCTCCCAAATTAAATTCATCTCTTCACCTTCTGGCTAATCATCCATTGGAGTAACTTATTCCTTTTTTTAAAGCAATCTTCAGAGTTTCCATTCGTTCTTCAAGATCAGGTATATTTAGTTTTTATTTCTCTGTTCTGCATTCTTTTATTCAATAACTATTGTTGATGCATGTGATGAAGACACAAATGTATTAAGAACCTTGAGTATTCCAGAAATAAAAGATCTATGGAACTTTTATGTGAGATAACGTATGGATACTCTAAACCAGGCTGATTTTGATCGTATTTTAAAGGAGGCTTACAACAATATTCCGCATCTTTTAGCAATTCTGATTCCGAATCTTCTTCATCAGATTCATCAGTAGAGGTGTTGATGGAGATTATGGACTAATTTGATCAAGAAGTAATGAGTTATGATCACATCTCTATTGACGAGGTGGAGATTGCTAAACTTTGATCTTTGAAGAATGTTTCCTCTACTGGAAACGAAGACGATGTTATTTGGAACCCTGTATTCCAGATAAACGTGTTTGTATAGTTCTTCCCGGAGGGGTTAAAGATGAATATTTCCATTTCTACATTAGGGTATTGGAGGATTTTAAAATTCGTTTTCCCTTTACTGACTTCAAATCCGATTTGTTAAGAACCTTGAATACTGCCCCTTTTCAACTTCGTCCTAATAGTTGGGGGTTTATCAAGGCTTTCGAAATAGTTTGCAAAGCCATAGATATAGAGCCCACCATAAGATTTTTTTTCTCCTTTTTTGAAATGAAAGGTGTTGAAAAAGGTGGTTGGGTGACAATTAGTGTCCTTCCCAGCAAGAGTTTTCTCCAAGCAAATACCACCAATTATAAAGGTTTCAAAGACCGGTTTCTTCGAGTTAGGTGTTGTAAGTTATGTGATTTTTGGTTTGGCTACATTTTGGTAAAATAACATGTTGTTAGTAAGATGTTAAACCAGATGTTCTGCCACGACAATCAGACATCATGTCCAGCCTGATGTTGTGACATGTTCCAGGACATGTTATACCAGAAAGTTAAGGCATGACTATTTTGGTATTTTTAGTGTGATTTTTTAGTGTATTCTAATTCACACACGCGTGTTTTTCATAGGAGTATGTTGTGGGATTTTCTATTATGACAGATTCTATTACTTTTCATAAAAAAGATCCTTGACCCTTTTTAGGAAAGTTTGTATTTTGCTCCTATTATTGTGCAGGATGATTTGCAGCTAGATAAAACTGATTATTGTTATTTGTGCGCCTCAAGAAGCCCATGTCCATTAGGTCTGAAGGCTATTTAAAGTGAAGACCAAACCCTATTGATGTAGAGAGCATAACGTGAAGATTTTGGGAAATAAGGATTAGTCGTGTTTTGGTTGGTCTTTACGGTTTAGTGTGTGTTAATTATAGGTCATCCTGTTCTGTTTTTGGGTGAGCTCTAGGGAGTTTGTTTTCTGGTACTATAGACAAGGAAGGAGGAGGAAATGTTAATAGGCCTCCAGTCTTGGATGACACTAATTATGACTATTGAAAGGCACGTATGATGGCTTTCTTGAAATCTATGGATAGCAAAACTTGGAAGGCTATCATCAAGGGTTGGGAGCACCCTGTGATTAAAGATAAGGATGGAAAAGAAACCTTGAAGCCAAAAACTGATTGGACCAAAGAGGAAGATGAGACAATTCTTGGAAACTCCAAAGCCTTGAATGCTTTATTCAATGGAGTTGACAAGAACATGTTTAGGTTGATCAACACTTGTACTGTAGCTAAGGATGCTTTGGAAATTCTCAAGACAACTCATGAAGGAACATCCAAGGTGAAGATGTATGGACTTCAGCTTCTCACTACCAAATTTGAGAATCTGAAGATGAGAGAATATGAAAGTATTCATGACTTTCGCATGAATGTGCTTGAAATAGCTAATGCCTTTAGTGCCTTGAGAGAAAAGATATCAGAGGAGAAGTTGGTGAGGAAGATTCTTAGGTCTCTTCCTAAGAAATTTGACATGAAGGTCACAGCCTTTGAAGAAGCCCAAAACATCAGCAGTATGAGAGTTGATGAGCTAGTAGGATCACTTCAAACATTTGAATTGACCTTGAATAATAGAATTGAAAAAAAGAACAAAAGCATTGCTTTTGTATCCAATGTTAAAGATAAAGAGGGACAAGCTAACTTGGATACTGATGAGGGACTGTCAAATATAATTGTTTTACTTGGGAAGCAGTTCAATAGAATTCTAAAGAGAATGGATAGAAGAGGAAGACCAGGTGTCAAAGACATCACCTCTGACATCAGAAATAACCTTGATTCTAAAAAAAATACCAGAACTCAAGAGAAGTCAGATCAAAGTAAAGGGATTCAGTGTTATGAATGTGAAGGCTTTGGTCACATAAGGCCATAATGTCCCAACTATCTCAAGAAGCTGAAAAAGGGATTGGTTATTTCTTGGTCTGATGATGATGAGTCAGAAGATGAATCCAACTCAGAAGTTGTTGAACCTGTTACTGCTCTCTCTGGAAGATGGGCTGATGAAGTGGAAACATGTGATGAAAATGATCTCTATGAAGATCTAGATGTGGACTACAAGGAAGCCTGTAACAGATATGAGGAACATTAGAAGACAGAGGAAAATCAGAGAAAGGCCAACGCTGAACTGGAGAATAAGAAGAAGGAACTTTTAGGTGTTGTCTCTCATCTTCAAAGTGAGATAACTCTCTTAAATTCCAAGCTCAATAACGTAACAGACTCCTTTATAGGGATGGAAAATAAGGCTGATCAAATTAAAGATTCTGAAGATGCAAAAGTTCATTATCACCCCCTATAATAGACAAAGAAGAATGTCTGAAGAAAAGTTCTTTCCTTCTAAAAGGAAGAAGGTGACCACAATGTCTAACTAATTGGAGGTCTTTATGGGATGTATCAACATAACTTAGATTATTTATAAAACCTAGATTAATAGGCCCACGACTCTGTTTATGATAATAAGAGCCCGACTCGAGGCCTTTCCTTATAATTCAGTCAGGTCTCTTTTTACTAAAAATTTTCATAGACATTTAATTATGCCAAATGTTTCAAATTACTTATCCCTACCGCAACCGATTATGCTAGAGGCTTTAAGTTGCTTGGAATTCATTTAGGCTAGAGGTTTCAAATTACTTAGCCTAACTACAGCTGATTATGCCAGAGGCTTCAAGTTGCTTTGACTTCATTTAGGCCAGAGGTTTTAATTTATTTAGCCAGGCAGCAACCGATTATGCTAGAGACTTTAAGTTGCTTGGACTTCATTTTGGATCGTGTCCTAAGATCTTCTTTATAAAGACATTTTTTTAACTATGGGTTCCTCATTAAAAACCCTTGCTCTTGCAAGGTAAAATAGTGCATCCGTGTAATTTTTATTCATAAGATTTATTACATAGACTAGCTGAAATAAAACTTAGGAATAATTACATTCCAGATCCTGGGTATTTCAACATCATCTAAACTCTCTAACTTGCCAGCCCCATTATTGAACCTCTAATGAATATGGTAAGGTCATTCATAAATTAGAGCTAGTTTGTCCTTCTTAGCGGGGTCAGTCACCCTTTTTATCACTAGGCCTCCTTTGTGAAATCCTCTTTGCCTTATTTTGATATCAAACCTCCTAGTAATTCTTTGTTCATTTGTAAATTCCCTAACGTGGGTCGTTTCCCTATTTTCATCCAATAAATCTGCTGAGTTGTCCCGGCCCATCAAGCTGACTCTTTCATCAAAAGCAAGACGTCTCCAAGTCAACATGTTGATCTCAACCGCTATCAATGCATCAACTTCATAAATTATCCCTAAATGAGTCTCCCGAGTAGTTGAATGAGGCGTAGTATGATAAGACCACAAATTTTCATGTATGTTCCCGGTCTATACCTTTTTTATCTTATCTAGCTCCCTTTTTATTCCAGACAAAATGATTTTGTTTGTTGTCTCTGCCTCTCCCCATCTATTGAAGTGATTGATAGCCCCTATTAGGAACTTCATCTGTCTGGCTGCCATGTGTAGTAAGCTCGAAATATTCGACCCCTGCTGACAAAGCATCAACGATGCGTTTAATAGGTCATGTATTAGATGGTGACAAATTATGTTTAGTGTTATTTCTTTGATTTTGTGGTTGGCATTTATTTTGCTAAAACTATTCTAGCAGCAAGATGTTGAAATAAGATGTTCTAATACTCTGCATTTAACATGTCGAATAAAGATGTGCCACCCTGGATCATAGGACATCGCGTCTGATTTTGGTTTAAAAGGAAGATTCTGTTGTTGGTATTTGTTATTGAATATTCTGTGAATATTTAGTTATCCTATGTGGCATCCAAGGTATTTTGGGTTGAGTTTGTGTGTTGGTTTTCGGATTTTCAACATTTTCTAAATATGGAGACATATTAGGAAACTTTAGATTGAAGACCTATTTTCTTGGAGTTTATTTTGCAGAATTGTGTGCAGTCTCTTTGCTGCGTTTTGAAGCCCAATCCAGTCCAGATTTAATGCTATATATTGGCTGGTGTAAACCTAGTTTAGGTGTGGAACTTACGTGTGTTTTGTTAGGGTTTGTGAGTGTTATTTGTGAGCCTAACTGGTATCATTCTGATAACAGTACAAGGACTGGTTTTGTGTTATAAGTTCTGTCAGTTACTCATAACCTTTTAAGCATTGAGTTTCTTATGTGCCAATTCTCATAAGCTTTGAAGTATTGGGAATTGTGTGTTTTGAAAGTGTGGCTTTCGTTTTGTTACTTGTGTTAAAAGGAACCAGTCACGGTTTGTGATTGAAGAGGGATTTGAGGAGGACCTCATACCTAGGTGAGTCTTAGGTAGAAGTCATAGGAATGGTAGTGATTAAGTGAGCGGATTGTAATCGGGTGTGGTTGCTGTATGATCTGTGAATTGATACTATCGTATATTGATTTCGTCCCTGGCTTGGTAGCTCCCAGAGTAGGATTGTTGATCTGAACTGGGTAAACATATCACTGTGTTATTTTCTTTCTGTACTGTTATCATTATTGTTAACTTGTTCATTGTGTTGGATATCAGTGTCTCAACATCTGTGTAGGACATCTGATATCTGTGCCAGAATTTCAATTGGCATCAAGAGCTTGCACCCTTGTTTGGTTTTGGGTGAGATTCAGGGAAGGTACTTTCTGGTGCAATGGACAAGGATGGAGGATTTTTGAACAAACCACCTCTGCTTGATAGTTCCAACTATGACTACTGGAAACCAAGGATGGTAGCATTCATCAAATCCATGGATGATCAAGCATGGAAAGTTGTTATCAAAGGATGGGAACCCCCAAAGGTTAGAGATGGAAAAGGTAATCCTATTTGTCGCGGCCGGCTAAAAATTTTCGAGTCGCCACCATATATTTTATAGGAAAATAATAATAAACATAAATATCCTTATCCTAAGGTAGAGATTCCTACGGTTCGGGAGTCGTTTAAGTGAAGGGAAGGTGTTAGGCACCCCTCACTTCCATTGTACTCAATGGGATCCACCTTTGAATTTAGGGTATATTTGTTTGTCTAAAATATGAGAAAACCTAAGTTTTTTATTAATTATACTCGCTAGGGTTGGTTTGCAACCCTGTGCCTACGTACCCTCAAAATGAAGGATCAGAGTAACCGTAGTTCACCTCCCCTATTCCTACCCCCTAATCCTATTCCTAAATCCCAAAACCTATCCCTAAATCCCATCCACTATTTATACTCTTGGATAAAGAGTTCTATCCCTTAAATCTAGTGTTTATACTCCTAGACGAGGAGTTCTATCCCTTAAATCCCTTATCCATTATTTATACTCTCGGAGGAAGAGTTTTATCCCAAAATCCGTATCTCATCCCTTATTTAGGCTCTCGGACCAAGAGCTTTATCCCTTAATCCTTTTGTTTATACTCTCGGATATCAAGAGTTCTATTCCTAAATCCAAATCCCTTATCCCATCCTTTATTTAGGCTCTCAGACCAAGAGCTTTATCCCTTTATGTAAATCCCTTAAAATCTTAAAAAATCCCTTAAAAAGACCATCTAATTCTTTTTACAATAAAATAAATGATTAAATTATTTATAATGACAAAAACCATAAAATATACATATTAATCCAAATAAGATTTAAATTCCCAATAATCCAAAAAAAAAACCAAATTTTATAACCCACCAAAACTTTATTTGCACATCCCATCCTCATATTATTTTTTTTTCAAAGAAATAATATTATGACAAAATACAAACCCTTATACAAAAGGTTCTAAAATTTAATTACCACCCTATAAGAAACTAAGATTTTTAGCCAAATTAAAAATAACGAAAATTTATCTCACAACTTGAACCAAGGAATTGATTCAATTGTGAGTTTTTTAATAAAAGTCAAAGAAAATTTAACAATAAAAGAAAGAAGATATGAAATAAAATAAAATCCAAAAAAAATAAATTCCAAAATAATCCCTAAACCCTCAATTTTATCCTAAATTCCTATTTTTTTAAATCTCCTAATTAAACATAAAACCCAATTAAATTAAATAATTTAAATAATTAAATTAAACCCTGGGGGTGCCACTTACACTAAATTAGTAATTGGGCTGTGGGGGTGGGGTGCAGAGAGTAAATGGCGCAAGGCCCAAACGTCCAAAAAAAATAAACCTGGCCAAAGAGAAAAAAAAACCACGGTGGGGAGAGTCAGCGATTGACTCCCTCAGAAACGTCTGATGATGATCAGACGATCATCTTTCCGTTGGACCTCCACCCTTCGATCTTAACGTATGATGATCATGTGGTTACGATCGTCAGTCAACGCAGACCCACGGTACAGGCACGCGCGTTGGATCCTCTGGTTGACTGGAAAGTCAACCGATCCAAAGGAAATGAAGAACGCCACTTGGCGTGAATCTATGGTCACCTAGATGTAGTATATAAACTCAATCTCTCTCAGATCCACTTCATTTTCTATTTTCTTTCTCTCTCTACCTTCACTCCTCCTCTCTCTATCTCAATTCTCTCTCGCTTCTCTCTACCCGTCCTCCCTCCGGTGAGCCTCCGCCACCGTCCCAAAACCCTCGGCCACCACTAGAACCACCCCTAATTCCAGATTTTCGATTGGTATTCAACCAGAATCTTCAAAGCCACACGAACCCTAACCCTACCTTCAATCCAAAACCCAGAATTCAATCCAACCCCAAGAACCTTAACCCCCAAACCTGAAGAACCCTAACCCTAACCCTAAGAACCCTAAACCCCAAAATTTCCAAAAAAAAACTCAAAACAACATCCAGATTTCAACGATCAACAAACCAACGATCGATTCATAAAAGCTAAACTCGCGGATTACCTTCCTTGCTATGAATGTTTTCGTAAATTTTCCTTTTTTCTTCTCCGGTTACAAACTTCTAATCCTTTTTTTTTATTTTGTTTTGCAGGTGATCAAAGGATTGCACGCCACCAGTTCGTCCTTAGGGGTTCTCCAACAACCATTTCTCCGACCCCTCCTTCTGATTTTTAGTTTAGCTTATATAGGATTAAAGATTAGGTCTTAGCATTGATTAGGTTTAGAACTGTTTTAGGAAATTTTGATCAGATCCATGTAATTTTGATTTGCTTTGATTTTGTTTAGAATTAGGGTTCTATTTTGTACAAATTTTAGATTTGATTGTACTTTTGATTGAAATCGATTTTAATTGATTCTATTTTTGTATAAAAAAAATCTGAATTGATTTGAGTTTAATTCCACTCTCTGCGCAAGTTTAGGGTTTCTGAGTTGGGGAAGCTGACCCCCTTAAGTCAACAAATTTGACCGTGAAACAAAATAAAAATAATAATACAATTAATGATTAAAAAAAATAAAAATAAAAAATAAAAAGACAATAACACATTAACCCTAATAACGTTAATAGACCGGTCCCTCTCCCTATTAATAATAAACCATAATAATCCTATTAACACCTAATTAATCTTGATAAAAAATACTAATAATTATAAATCCTATTATTTATAATAAAACCAACCTTAATGACGTAATAAATAGATTAATATAATTAGGACTTAACATTTTAGACAAAGACTCTAAATAATAATTACTAATCCTAATATAATAATCTTCTAAAACTAATTTGGACTTATTATTATTAAAAAATCTAAAGACCTTTGACCCACTTTCAGATTTAATAATTAAATTTAATTATAGAAAAAAAACTAAAATAATAAACTAAATAAAACCAAAAACTTAATACTTTTTATGGAATAGACCCCAAAATGATATTTCTTTTAACAACCTTAACCCCTTAGATAAAATAACAATCCTAAAAACCCCAAACCCCCAAAATAAAACCTTAAGAACTGAAATGGGCCTGAAGTTGCAAATAGGCCCATACTGTCATCTAAATGCCACCCCTGCTAGCACAAAATCCAAAAATAGTAACAAATCCCTGGTCAAAATATAGGATACTACACTACTGATGTGGTGAAAGAAGAGGAAGACTAGGATGATGCAGACTACAAAGGGTCATTGGGAAATTCCAAAGCCATGAATGCATTGTTTAATGGTGTTAACAAAAATATCTTCAGGTTGATTGAACACTGCACCATTGCAAAAGAGGCTTGGCAGGTCTTGAAGGTTGCTCATGAAGGGACTTCAAAGGTGAAGATGTCAAAACTTCAGCTTCTCACTACCAAGTTTGAGAATCTGAAGATCAAGGAAGATGAGAGCATTCATGATTTTCACATGAACATTATTGAGATAGCTAATGCTTCAAGTGCCCTAGGTGAAAAGATGTCTGATAGCAAACTGGTCAGAAAAATCCTCAGATCTCTACCTAAGAGATTTGACATGAAAGTGACAGCTATAGAGGAAGCTCAGGACATAGATAAGATCAAAGTGGATGAACTTGTGGGATCACTTCAAACATTTGAATTGGGGATCAGTGAAAAGTCTGAAAAGAAGAAGAGTGTAGCTTTTGTGTCAAATGCTAGTGATTCAGACGATGAAGGTAACCTGGTCAGAAATGAAGGGGTGTCTAAAGATCTGGTATTGCTTGGAAAACAATTTAACAAAGTGTTGAAAAGGATGGACTGGAAGTCAAGAGCAAATGTTCAGAACAAGTCACTCGACATCAGTAAAAACCAGGATGGAGGCAGAAGGTCCAGAACTGAAGAAGACTCTAATCAAGGGAAGAGGGTTCAGTGTTTTGAATGTGAGGAATTTGGGCACATAAAAACTGAGTGTCCCACGTATCTCAAAAGGCAGAAGAAGGGCTTATCTGTGTCTTGGTCAGAAGGAGAGTCTGAGAGTGATCCTGAAGAAGAATCAACAAAATTGGTGACAGCCTTGACTGGAATCTGTAAATCTGATGGAGAAACAACTTGTGAGTCTGATTCTGACAAAGAATCTTATATTGGAGAACTCACTAAGCAGGAAGTTATCACTGGGTTCTCAGAGTTATGTATCAAGAATGAAGAGAGGTGCCAGATAATATTAAAACAGAAGGTTCTGATAGCTCAACTAGAAGCTGAGAAGGAAGAACATCTATCAATCATTGTTGATCTTAGAGAGGAGGTTGTATGGAAAAAGTAAAAACTTGACAATATGATCAAATCTATAAGAATGCTGAACAATGGTTCCACGCAGCTGGATGAGATTCTTCAGACTGGGAAAAATGCTGGAAATGTACAAGGTCTTGGTTTTAACAATCAAGCAGAGAACTACAATAAGACTGTATTAAAGTTTGTTCCTCAGAAAATAAAGCAAGAGGAGGAGATGTCAAATCACATGTTTCAACATCAGATGAAACATCAGAAAATAGTATGTAGTTCAAAGTATAAACCATGGAGATGTCATTACTGTGGAAAGATTGGTCACTTAAAGTCCTTTTGCTACAATTTGCATAGTTATCCCAAAACTGCTCATCAACAAAATAAAGGACATAATTGGGCTAAAGTAAAGAAGAGATGGACTCCTAGAAATATGATGGCTGGTTTTATAGCACATACCTCTCTCAGAGCATCTGCAAGGGAAGATTGGTACTTTGACAATGGTTGTTCAAGACACATGATTGGTGTGAAGAAATTTTTGTCAGATATCAAGCCTCACTCTACCAATTATGTCACTTTTGGGGATGGATCAAAATTTGAAATAAAAGGTGTTGGAAAGCTGGACTACACAGGACAACCAAATCTGGATCATGTTCTATTTGTCAAAGGGCTAACTGCAAATTTGATCAGTATAAGCCAACTATGTGATCTAGGACTCAAAGTAAATTTCACAAAATTTGAATGCCTAGTAACCAATGAAGAAAATGAAGTTGTCATGAAGGGAACCAGGTCTAAGGATAACTGCTATCTATGGAATCCTCAAGAATCAGAAAGTTTGTCTACCTGTTTGATGTCAAAGGAAGATGAAACCAAACTGTGGCATCAGAAATTGGGTCACTTACATTTGAAAGGAATGAAGAAAGTTCTGTCAAGTGAGGCTGTTAGAGGTATTCCCAAGCTGAAGATTGATGAGGATAGAATATGTGGTGAATGTCAAGTTGGGAAGCAAACAAGGATGTCACACAAAAAGCTTCAACATCTTACCACAACTTCTAAAGTTCTGGAGCTGCTTCACATGGACTTAATGGGACCTATGTAGGTTGAAAGTCTTGGTGGGAAGAAGTATGCCTATGTTGTCGTTGATGATTACTCCAGATTCACCTGGATAAGCTTTATCAGAGAGAAGTCTGAAGTATTTGCAACTTTCAAAGAATTGTGTCAAAGGATTCAACGAGAAAAGGATTGTGGTGTTGTACGAAACAGAAGTGACCATGGGAAAGAATTTGAAAATAGCAGGTTTGAAGAGTTTTGTTTATCTGAAGGAATCACTCATGAATTTTCATCACCAATCACTCCTCAGCAAAATGGTGTGGTGGAACGCAAGAATAGGACTATTCAAGAGTGTGCAAGGGTCATGATTCATGCCAAAAAGCTTCCATATCATTTTTGGGCTGAAGCCGTGAATACAGCTTGCTATATACACAATAGGGTGACTATCAGATCAGGTACTTCTGTTACTCTTTATGAGCTATGGAAAGGTAGAAAGCCAAATGTAAAATATTTCCATGTTTTTGGGAGTAAGTGCTATATCTTGGCGGATCGTGAGTAGAGGCGAAAGATGGATCCTAAGAGTAAGGAAGGGATATTTTTGGGATACTCTACAAACAGTAAAGCATATAGGGTATTTAATTCCAGAAATAAGGTGATGATGGAATCCATAAATGTGGTGGTTGATGACTCTGGCAAAGACGAAGATGTCCCAGATGATGTTGGAACATGCTTTCCCATGAACAATGAAATCTCACAAGACACTGAGTCCGTAGAAGATAATGCTCAAGAGATCGACACTAGACCTGAGAATGAAGAGGTAGAGGATGCTAACAGGGGACCCTCTATAAGGGCTCAGAAGGATCACCCTAAGGAGTTGATTATTGGAAATCTGAATGAAGGTGTAAGAACCAGATCGAGGGAGGCTGTGTCAAATGCCTGTTTTGTTTCAAAGCTTGAACCAAAGAATGTTAAAGAGGCATTGACAGATGAGTTCTGGATAAGTGCTATGCAGGATGAGCTTTGTCAATTCAAGAGGAATGAAGTCTAGGAACTGGTACCACGACCAGCAGGAATAAATGTGATTGGAACAAAGTGGGTTTATAAGAATAAGTCTGATGAACAAGGAGTTGTTACCAGAAACAAAGCCAGACTAGTTGCTCAAGGATACACACAGATTGAAGGAGTAGATTTTGATGAAATATTTGCTCCTGTGGCTCGATTGGAATCCATCAGATTGTTGCTAGGAGTGGCATGTTTTTTGAAATTCAAATTGTTTCAAATGGATGTCAAGAGTGCCTTTCTGAATGGCTATCTTAATGAGGAAGTTTATGTTGAGCAGCCTAAAGGGTTTGTGGATCCAAAATTTCCTGATCATGTCTACAAGCTAAAGAAGGATTTGTATGGTTTGAAACAAGCTCCAAGAGCTTGGTATGAAAGGCTGACTGAGTTCTTAGTCAAACATGGATACAGGAAAGGTGGTATTGATAAAACACTCTTTGTCAAGGAGAAGGATGGGAAACTAATTATTGCTCAGATTTATGTAGATGATATTGTGTTTGGTGGGATGTCGGATGAAATGGTCCAACATTTTGTCAACCAAATGTAATCTGAATTTGAAATGAGCTTGGTAGGTGAATTGACTTACTTCCTTGGATTGCAAGTCAAGCAGATGGAAGATTCCATTTTTATCTGTCAGAGCAAATATGCAAGGAATATTGTGAAGAAGTTTGGATTGGATAATGCCAAACACAAGAGAACTCCAGCTCCTACTCACTTGAAGTTATCCAAAGATGAAAAGGGAGTGAATGTTGAACAGAGTTTATACAGAAGCATGATTGGCAGTCTGCTGTATCTCACAGCAAGTAGGCCAGACATAACCTTTGTAGTTGGTGTGTGTGCAAGATACCAAGCCGAACCCAAGGTCAGTCACATCAATCAAGTTAAGAGAATTCTTAAGTATGTGAGTGGTACATGTGATTATGGGTTGTTGTACTCCCATGACTCAAGTTCCATTTTAGTTGGATACTGTGATGCTGATTGGGCTGGAAGTGCTGATGATAGGAAAAGTACCTCTGGAGGTTGTTTCTTTTTGGGAAATAATCTTATTTCATGGTTTAGTAAGAAGCAGAATTTTGTATCTCTTTCTACTGCTGAAGCTGAGTACATAGCAGCTGGAAGTAGTTGTGCTCAACTGGTGTGGATGAAGCAAATGCTATCTGAGTATAATGTCACACAAGATGTCATGACATTATTTTGTGACAACCTGAGTGCTATTAATATTTCTAAAAATCCTATTCAACATAGCAGGACTAAGCACATTGATATCAGGCATCACTTCATCAGAGAACTTGTGGAGGACAAAGTCATAACTCTTGAGCATGTTAGCACAGAAAATCATCTTGCTGACATATTTACCAAGGCTCTGGATGCAGTTCAGTTTGAAAACCTGAGGAGTAGACTTGGGGTTTGTATTCATGAAGAACTATAGCAATTAATGTTCCTTCTGGCTGCCAGACTAAAAAGAATAAAGGTAATTTTGGTAGTGCCGCTTGTGCAGGTGTTTATGAAGGGAAATATGCTGAAGTTTGTGAATGACATTTGGTCATGTGATGTTGTGTGCATCTGCTTTCTGATGCTGTTTATCCTGGTTTATGACTGGACCATTTCTCAAAATTAATAACTGTTCTACTTGCCTTTGTCATATTTATGGCTAAAAAGGGGGAGTAGTGTGCTTGTGAGCTGCTTGTGGTGTGCTTGTGCTTGTGAGCTGCTTGTGGTGTGCTTGTGCTGGTGGTGGTGTGCTTGTGCTGGTGCTGCAGTTGAGGGGGAGTTTTTTTTAGGTGTGAATCTTTTTGCTGCTATGGTTTGTGTTGGTGTTACGGTGTGTTTTTTTCGCTGCTGTCTCTGATATTGTTGTGCTGCTTGTGTTATCTTTGCAAGATTGTTTGGTGTGTAGTTTTAGCCAAAATAAGTCAAAGGGGGAGATTGTTATTTCTTTGATTTTGTGGTTGGCATTTATTTTGCTAAAACTATTCTAGCAGCAAGATGTTGAAACAAGATGTTCTAATACTCTGCATTTAACATGTCGGATAAAGATGTCCCACCCTGGATCATAGGACATCGCGTCTGATTTTGGTTTAAAAGGAAGATTCTGTTGTTGGTATTTGTTACCGAATATTCTGTGAATATTTAGTTATCCTATATGGCATCCAAAGTATTTTAGGTTGAGTTTGTGTGTTGGTTTTCGGATTTTCAACATTTTCTAAATATGGAGACATATTAGGAAACTTTAGATTGAAGACCTATTTTCTTGGAGTTTATTTTGTAGAATTGTGTGCAGTCTCTTTGCTGCGTTTTGAAGCCCAATCCAGTCCAGATTTAATGCTATATATTGACTGGTGTAAACCTAGTTTAGGTTTGGAACTTACGTGTGTTTTGTTAGGGTTTGTGAGTGTTATTTGTGAGCCTAACTGGTATCATTCTGATAACAGTACAAGGAATGGTTGTGTTGTAAGTTCTGTCAGTTACTCATAAGCTTTTAAGCATTGAGTTTCTTGTGTGTCAATTCTCATAAGCTTTGAAGTATTGGGAATTGTGTGTTTTGAAAGTGTGGCTTTCGTTTTGTTACTTGTGTTGAAAGGAACCAGTCACGGTTTGTGATTGAAGAGGGATTTGAGGAGGGCCTCATACCTAGGTGAGTCTTAGGTAGAAGTCATAGGAAAGGTAGTGATTAAGTGAGCGGATTGTAACCGGGTGTGGTTGTTGTATGATCTGTGAATTGATACTATCGTATATTGATTTCGTCCCTGGCTTGGTAGCCCCCAGAGTAGGATTATTGATCCGAACTGGGTAAACATATCACTGTGTTATTTTCTTTCTGCACTGTTATCATTATTGTTAACTTGTTCATTGTGTTGGATATCAGTGTCTCAACATCTGTGTAGGACATCTGATATCTCTGCCAGAATTTCATTTAGGTTGACTCCAATCCTCCTATCTTCATCCTTCGAGAACCGGTTAGCGCCAATTTGAGTTATCTGAGGTGATTGGACGTCACTTTGTATTGATAAGTAGTTTTTGTGTCGCTTTTACTAGTAGTTTTTCTTTGTTATTTCATCATGTTTTGTTCATTTTTCTTCAATTTTCTATGTTTTATGCCTTGGTACTGTGTTTTTGTCATTTTCAGGCCTTAACAATCATACCGGAAGGAAATAGGATCGATTCGATAGAAATAGGAAGAAAAAGGCAAAAATCGGAAATCCCCAGTACAAAAACTAGGGAGCTGTTATGGCTGCCCGTAATATGCATTACGGCCCGTAACAACATTATGAGGGAATTGTTGAATTTTTGCACGCCCATGCCAAGATTCCAGTGGCCTGTTACGGGTACCCATAATGCACATTACGAACTGTAACATGCAAGCACATTTCCTTTTCTTTGTTTCCTTTTTCGGTTCGAATTGTTACTGTTTGGGATATTTGACACATTGTTGATTTAGTGGATATTGTATTAAGAGGGCATTGACTGAAAATATTAATTCCATGTTTGAGGATTGTTATAAAACTCATAGGTAGGTAGAGTTTTAGGGAATCCAATTTTTATCGTACAATTGTTTTCTTCTGCAATTTCTGCATTTCTCTTTAAAAGTCTCCTTTGGAGCGATTGGATCGAAGAATTACTTTTTTTATCACAAGTATTATTATTCAGGTATTAATTTATCTCATTTCTTTATAATTGTTATTACCTTCATGTTTATTTATCAGAATTCGATGTCTGTGTTATTTCTCACCATGAGTGAGTAGTTCCTTAGGGATTAAGGGTCATGAGACCTAACTCGTGACTATCTTTATGGTTGTTTCTGCTTATTACAAGGATTTGAAATGCGTTATTTTGAAAATCTGAGGTTTTCCAATTAACCCTTGTTACCAAAGTAAAAGAGTTCTCAGGTATTGATAATGATCTGAAAGGACTTATATCAATATCCGATAACGGATTTTCAAACGACTAAGTCTGATGATACGAAAGCATTCAGACGAGGATGAGAAATACTTCATCTTAATAGTCGTGTAATAATAACGAGTTTTCGATAATAATTCTGAACAAGCGAAGGCTAACAAATTATTTATCGAAACTAAGACAACACAGTGGCGAAAGGAGGCGTTGTCTATAAAAATCTATTTTTCTATAATCCCTGCGAGATTCCTTGTAATAGAATCAAATTATCCATATATAGATGTTAGAGTGAGGGATTATGACCCTAAATCCTGCTTGCTTTTGATTAATTTCCAAGTTATTTACAATTAAGTTGTTTTCCAATAGTGCTTTTAAAATAAGTTGTTTTAACTTAAGTGCTTTTTCACTTAAGTTTGCTTCTTTCCAACATTTCAATTGTTCTAGCTTTACACTGTAGGATAGAAATCGGTACTTAACCATTGGTCCTTGTGGTTCGACAACTTTTTACTACTCTGACATTTGTCGTACACTTGCGGGTGTCATGTATCTTCTTTATATTTCCCATGGTCGTCAGCCTATTCTCTGGTGGATCGTCTCTCGGATCAATATCTACTAAGTTCACTTTTAACTGATCATCTTTGATTGACTCTTCGGCATGAATTTTCCTTTTTAGTCTCAGACTATCTTTATAACACTTCCTTGTTATCCCTTGATCACCCTATATTATTCCTATTCAGCCATCTTTTAGAGGGTATTTTAACGTGAGGTACAAAGTGGGCAATGCTGCTTCTAGTTCATTGAACGAGGGCATTCCAATAATAATGTTGTATGGGGATGCAACATTAACAATTAAATACCTCACCTTGATACGTTTTGCATTGTCTCCATTGCCAAAACTAAAAGCCATTTTTTTTTGCGTGGTATTTTCCACCAAGTAAAACAGCCCAAGTTAGGAATGAGATAAATAATTTTAGGCAGAACAAGGGTGAATCTCTGTTTGACGCGTGGGAGCGTTGCAAAGACTTGTTAAGGCTTTTCCCTTTCCATGGGCTTGAAAAGTGGATAATAATTCATACATTTTAGAATGGTCTCCTTCACAATATAAGGATGACCCTTGATGCGGCTTTTGGCGGAGCCCTTATGAATAGTCCAAAAGATGTGGCCTACAATCTTATAGAGGAAATGGCCAGGAATCATCATTCTTGGGGAAGCGTGCGACAAAGCACCGCTATAACCACCCCTAAAGCCGGGGGGATGTATGAAGTTAATGCTTTCGATCACATGAATGCTAAGGTCGATGCACTTTATAAAAAAATCGATGAGTTAAGCATCACTCCTGCTGCCCTCACCCCTATTGCTTCTGTTCCCCCGCTTCATTCAACTGTGATATTTGCAGAGTGAATGGGCATACTAATAAGGATATTGAGGAAGCTAAGGTTAGTGAACCGACACCTCTTGAAAAGGACAATGTTGGTGAAGTTGAGAAGGAAGCACCATATATTACTCCCGCTCCCTACAAACCACCTATTCCCTTTCCGCAAAGATTTGCGAAGGCCAAGGTAGAGGCTCAATTCAAAAATTTTGTGGAACTCCTTAAAAATATCCACATCAATGTGCCCTTTACCGGGGCGCTATCCTAAATGCCCACCTATGCCAAGTTTTTAAAAGAGATCCTCTCTAACAAAAGAAAATTTGAGGATCATGAAATAGTGGCTATGACTGTTAATAGCAGTGCTGTGATTAGAAACATGCTTTCCAAAAAGTTAAAAGACCAGGGAAGTTTCTCCATTCCTTGTCAAATAGGAACCATGAATTTTGAGAGAGCTTTATGCGATTTAGGGGGGTAGCGTCAGCTTAATGCCCTTATCTGCTTGCAAGAAATTAGATATAGGGGAAATGAAACCGACTAATATCTCACTGCAACTTGCAGTCAGGTCGGTCAAGTATCCCGTGGATATGTTGGAAGATGTTTCTATGAGAATAAGTGAATTCTATATTCCTGTTGACTTTGTTATCATGAAGATCAAAGAGGATTCTCAAATCCTGATACTCCTAGGAAGTCCCTTTTTAGCTACGGCTGGGGCCATCATCAATGTTAAGAGGGGAAAGTTGACTTTTGAGGTTGGTGAGGAAAGGATTGAGTTCATTCTAGCAAAACTCATGAAAAATCCATCTTTTATGAATTCTTGTTGTCTTGTCGATGTTATCAATGCTTGTGTCCAAGAGAGCGTATCTAAGCCTCCTCCGCCTGAAAGGACGGAGGTGTGCTTGTTTGAAAGCGTGAAAAATCATGAAAAGGCGGAGAACAATGAGGAACTTATGGACCATGGTCCTGTTTCTCATAGCCTTGAAGCACTTATGGCACAAAACGATGAGCTCGAATCTAAAAAACCCCAAATTGAGCTAAAGTAACTTCCCCAAACCCTTAGGTATGAATTCCTAGATGGGGAACCCTTTAAGCCTGTGATAGTGAATGTGAGTTTTGGAGAATTCGAGACTGTGAAACTCCTTGCTATTCTTGAGAAGTACACTAAAGTTATAGGGTACACCATAGAGGACTTGAAAGGGATTATCCCCTCCGTTTGTATGCATAAGATCATGTTAAAGGACGATTATAAGCCTTCTAGAGAACATCAGAGGAGGCTAAATCCTAACATGAAAGAAGTGGTTAAGAAGAAGGTGCTTAAACTCTTGGAGGCTGGGATAATTTATCCCATCTTTGATAGTAAGTGGGTGAGTCTCATTCAATTAGTCCCTAAGAAAGGGGGGATGGCTGTTATTAAGAGTGAAAAAGGAGAGCAAGTAGCCACTAAGACCGTCACAAGAAGGAGAATGTGTATAGACTATAGGAAGCTTAACAAAGCTTCTCGTAATGACCATTTCCCACTCCCATTTATTGACCAAATGCTTGAGCGCCTAGCCAAGCATTCTCATTTTTTCTACCTTGATGGATACTCGGGGTTTTTCCAAATCCCCATACACCCTAGTGATCAAGAGAAAACGACATTCACTTGCCCTTATGGCACATTCGCTTACCGATGGATGCCCTTTGGGTTTTGTAATGCGCCTGTAACTTTTCAGTGCTGCATGATGTCATTTTTCTCTGACTTTTTAGAGGATATCATGGAAGTCTTCATGGATGACTTCTCGGTTTATGGGTATAGTTTTGATGAGTGTTTGTTGAACCTTGAGAAAGTCTTAGAGAGATGTATAAAAGTCAACCTTGTATTAAATTGGGAAAAGTGTCACTTCATGGTGAAGGAAGGATCGTCCTAGGACACTTGGTGTCTGAGAGAGGAATAGAGGTTGACAAAGCCAAGATAGAGGTGATAGAAACGCTAAACCCCCCACCACCGTGAGGGAAGTTAGAAGCTTCTTAGTCCACGTTGGCTTTTATCGCCGGTTTATCGAAGACTTATCCAAGGTTACCAAGCCCCTAACTGGGCTATTGATGACATATGTTCATTTAACTTCAATAGTGAGTGCCTTGAAGCCTTCATGACTTTAAAAGAGGCATTTATCTCGGCATATATAATGAATCCTCCTAATTGGGATGATCCTTTTGAGATTATATGTGATACAAGTGATTATGCAATAGGCGCGATATTAAGCCAAAAGAAAGATAAGAATATGCATGCCATTTACTATGCTAGTAGGACTCTGGATGAGGCGCAAGTTAATTATGCTACCACAGAGAAAGAGCTATTGGTCGTGGCCTTTGCCATTGACAAATTTTGTTCTTACCTAGTGGGATCGAAAATAATTGTCTACACGGACCATGCGTCGATTAGATATCTCCTAAGCAAGAAGGATGCTAAGCCTAGACTCATTAGGTGGATTTTGTTGTTACAAGAATTTGATATTTAGATTAGAGATAAGAAAGGGACAGAAAACGTGGTCGCCGACCATTTGTCCAGGTTGACTGATTTGAAAGCGCAAGAGTTACCCCTTGATGACTCTTTCCCGGATGAAAAACTTTTTGTGTTGATAGGAAAAGAAACACCTTGGTATGCCGACTTTGTCAACTACCTTGTTGTCGGAGTCTTACCTCCGGATATGAATTACCAACGTAAGAAAAAAAAATTCTCCGATCTAAAGCATTACTATTGGGTCGAGCCTCTTCTTTTCAAGAGAGGCGCTGACGAAATCTTCCGAAGGTGTATTACGGACGCCCGTAATGCGCATTACGGCCTGTAATACGCCCCAGCGAAACTCAAAATTCAAATTTTTTATTCTTCCATCTTTTCACCCACTCACCCACTTTTCTCTCTCATCTCATTAATCCTCATAAACCCCATTAACCACTAATTATTCAGATTCCTAACCTCCCTCTCTCTCCACTATCCATCACTCCTCCACAAAAAGTCTTTCACTCTCCCAAAACTCCATCAAAACTCCATTAAAACCCCAACTAAAAGCTTCCACCTTTACCATTTTTATTACCCAAAAACAGAAACTCCCTTCACAAAACCTTCGTAACTTCTCACCCTCATCACTATTCCGAGTTCGATTTCGGAAAATACCAAAGAAAAAATTTCAAATTTCTCACTCTTTCATAATCAAGATGGCTCCCAAGAGAAGTGCAAAAGGGAAGGAACCTGCTGAGACCTCAAGGCTAAAGAAAAGAGGTAGCACTAGAGTAGCAAACCCTCATGGTACTGTCTTCGCAGATGACAAGCAAGTGGAAAGGTATGCGGTCCTCATTAAGCGGAAGCTTGCTCTGACCAGGTATCTCTGTGAACAAACTCTATCTAGTCTTGGTCTGAAATCTGAGGTAGATAGATTGTTGAATAACATAGGGCTGTTGGACTTCATGCAAAGGGGTGCTCCCACTTATGAGCGTATCATGCTCAAATTCTTGAGCACACTTAATTTTAAATTAGAAAAAAATGGGATGACGGTGTGAGGGTCTACTTTGGCACCCTTTACTTCCGCGTGTTTAATCAAGACATCGCATTGAGTGTCAAAGATTTGGGAGAAATCCTCCGTTTTTCCTGTCTATGGACCCAGAGATATCCCTCAAGGGTTTGATTTTGTTAATTTCTAGACTTCGATCACTGGGCACAATGATTACACTGCTGCCACTGCTAAAGCTTCTAGAATCCAAAACCCGGTTTTCAAGTACATGCAAAAAGCCTTGGCCCACAGATTGTTTGGCCGAGGCGACAACACGGGTGTTGCTTCCCAAAGGTAATTCTATTTTATACATTGTATGGTGAATAATGAGCTTATCAATGTCGCCACCTTTGCGGCCTATCATTTGGGACGTGTTGACGAGCCTCCACGAGTGATATTTTAGTGAGAGGTATGATCACTCTCATCGCCGAGCACATTGGCCTTGTGTTTAACAGTGAGGTCGAACGTTTGGTTGAGGAGAGAACAAAAGTGGACATGGAATCCCTAGTTCATTAAGGGATGATCCACTGAGAAAGTAACACATACACGGTGATGATGGGCAGCGTTCCCATTCTTGATCTCCTGAACCCATGAAAAACACGGGTCGAGGTAAAGAAAAATTAGTTGTACACTGCGATCACTAATTCTCCGGATAATTCATCTGAGGAGAACGACAACCCCGATTTTGCTGATTTTGATGCAGGTACAACAATGGAAGATAATACCACAATGCCCTCCCATCCTACATACACTGAAACTGGAACATCAACAAAAAGTCAAGATAGATGGGATTGGGTTCAAAATGAAATCCGGTACATGAGAGGAGAATAGGTCCGCCAAGGCACTATTTTGGACAATGTTCAAGAAATGATGCAGTAGTTGATGTTGTGATTCCCTCCACCTCCCTAGTGAGGTTCTCTGTGAGTCTCCCTCCCCCTTTTTTACTAAAACACTGGGGACAATCTTTATTTGAAGTTTGGGGGGGGGGGGGGGGAGTTTATCTGCTTTTGTTATTTCTCTTCTTATTTATGTCTGTTATTTGTTTTTCCGTTGTTTTCTTCTATTTTCGTTTCCATAAAACCACTTTTTAAAAGCTTTTTCCCGAACTATGACTGATATTTTTTTTAAGAGTTTGTGATTCTGAAGCAACTTAGAATAATATATAGAGTTAGAGGGACGAAAGGATAAAGTTAGAGAAACCAGGAAAGTTTGACAAAAAGGGATTTTGCTTGAACACCCTAGGCCCCCAAAGTGAGATACAAGTCTAACGTGTAAATTTGTACCATAGTACTTGGACCCAAAGAAGTACCCCCTGATTAGCTTTTTTCTTGACAGTCTGGCATAATATAGATTCACATGTATGTATGGTTGGTTAAGAAAACAAAAAATTTAGGCACCAAAAACAATTGAATAAAGGCAATAAAGACAACTAGTCCTTCTAAGTTGGGTAACCCTCACCCAGTTATTTAGCCTAACGGCGGTTAAGTCTCAATTATCGTCCCAAAGTGGACTAATAAACACAAAAGTGCGCAAAAAAGGAGAAAAAAAAATATAAAAAAAGGTGCCTAGGAAAAGTTTCTTGATCAATCTTGTGCATGTGAGGGAAAAATAACCGTAAATGCCTTAATTTGATTATCCGAATGAATAGGGAGGAAAATCGGAAATGAGACTTAATTACAAAGCATAGTTAGAGAGTATCCAACAAGGGAAGCTTAGGTCCATAGTTTCATCGCAGTTAGTGTCCTTGTAAAAACTCTTGGAGCCGGATGAGTACCGAAAGAACTAATCCCCATCCTTTTTGAACAAAAACTCGTGTATGAGTATCGATATGCTTCATCTCTCATGAAATCTTTCACTCGATGTTTTGTTTGGTCCAAAAACCTACTTCGAAAGCCCTGTTGCTTAAGGACAAGCAACAATCTAAGTTTGGGGTAGTTTGATAAGTGGTTTTTGTGTCGCTTTTACTAGTAGTTTTTCTTTGTTATTTCATCATGTTTTGTTCATTTTTCTATGTTTTATGCCTTGGTACTGTGTTTCTATCATTTTCAAGTCTTAACAATCATACCGGAAGGAAAGAGGATCGATTCGACTGAAATACGAAGAAAAAGGGAAAATTCAGAAATCCCTAGTACAAAAACCTGGGAGCTGTTATGGGTGCCCATAATACGCATTACGACCCATAACAACATTATGAGGGAATTGTTGAATTTTTGCACGCCCATGCCAAGATTCTATTGGCCTGTTACGGGTACCCATAATTCACATTACGAGTCGTAACATGCCAGCACATTTCCTTTTCTTTGTTTCCCTTTTCGGTTCAATTTGTTACTATTTGGGATATCTGACATGTTGTTGATTTAGTGGATACTGTATTAAGAGGCCATTGACTGAAAATGTTTATTCCATGTTTAAGGATTGTTATAAATCTCATAGGTAGGTAGAGTTTTAGGGCATCCAATTTTTATTGTATAATTGTTTTCTTCCACAATTTATGCCTTTCTCTGTAGAAGTCCCCTTTGGAGTGATTTGATCGAAGAATGACTTTTTTATCACAAGTATTATTATTCATGTTTTAATTTATCTCATTTCTTTATAATTGTTATTACCTTCATGTTTATTTATCATAATTTGATGTCTGTGTTATTTCGCACTATGAGTGAGTAGTTCCTTAGGGATTAAGGGTCATGAGACCTAACTCATGACTATCTATATGGTTGTTTTCACTTATTACAAGGATTCAAAATGCGTTATTTTGAAAATATGAGTTTTTCCAATTAACCGTTGTTACAAAAGTAAAAGAGTTCTCATATATTGATAATGATCTGAAAGGACTTGTATCAATACCCGATAACAGATTTTCAAACAACTAAATCTGATGATGCAAAAGCACTCAGACGAGGTTGAGAAATGCTTCATCTTAATAGTCATGCAATAATAACTAGTTTTCGATAATAATTCTAAACAAGCGAAGGCTTACAAATTATTTATCGAAACTAAGACAACACGCTGGCGAAAGCAGGTGTTGTTTATAAAAATCTATTTTTCTATAATCCTCGTGAGATTCCTTGTATTAGAATCAAATTAGCCATATAGAGATGTTAGAGTGAGGGATTATGACCCTAAATCTTGCTTCCTTTTGATTAATTTCCAAGTTATTTACGCTTAAGATGTTTTCCAAAAGTGCTTTTAACT
Organism: Lathyrus tuberosus; assembly: GCA_022829125.1. Lineage (NCBI taxonomy): Eukaryota > Viridiplantae > Streptophyta > Magnoliopsida > Fabales > Fabaceae > Lathyrus > Lathyrus tuberosus. Next base: position 13,915,862 of record JALAZF010000127.1, on the reverse strand, counting down.
TAAGTGTTTTTTCACTTAAGTTTGCTTCTTTCCAACATTTTGATTGCCCTAGCTTTACACCGATAGGATAGAAATCAGTACTTAACCATTGGTCCTTATGGTTCGACAACTTTTTACTACTCTGACATTTCATGTACACGTACGGCGTGTCATGTATCTTCTTTATATTTCCCATGGTCATCAGCCTATTCTCTGGTGGTTCCTCTCTCAAATCAATATCCACTAAGTTCACTTTTAATTGATCATCTTTGATTGGCTCGTCGGCGTGAATTTTCTTTTTAAGTGTCAGACTATCTTTATAACACTTCCTTGTTATCCCTTGATCACTCTTTATTTTTCCTATTCAGCCATCTTTTAGAGGGCATTTTAACATGAGGTACAGAGTGGGCAACGCAGTTTCTAGAGCATTGAATGAGGGCATTCCAATAATAATGTTGTATTGGGATGCAACATTGACAATTAAATACCTCACCTTGATACTTTTTGCATTGTCTCCATTGCCAAAAGTTGTTATTACAGGTAGATGTCCTAGCCCTTATACATGCTCTCCGGAGAATCCAACCAAAGTACTTTTAAATGGTAGCAGCTCGGAGGTATCGAAATTCATCCCAATACAAAATATCTGCTGAACTTCCTGGGTCTACTAAAACACGCTTCACTTTCTAGTCCCAGATATGCACTTTGATCACTATTGGGTCGTTTTCGCAAACGAGCACTCATTTCGAGTCTCTTCTGGAGAAACTGACCATGACCGAGTTTTCCTCTCCCTCTTAAAGCGGCTTCTGTTTGATGTGCATCATTGATCGAGCATATCTTTTTCTAGCTAAGCAGTTTTCTCCTCCTCCCGCGAATACCCCTGCAATGGTATTTAGCATATGACATGCCACTCGGGCTTCGCGGACTTCTTCTGTATTCTTTCCTTTTTTTCTGCGTAGGGTTTTCTGATATGGGGTCCTCCTTAGGAGGACTTTTCTTTCCTGGGTAACCTTCTATGTCTTTAACATATGACAATAGCCGACCTTTCTGAATTACGATTTCAATTTCTTTCTTTAACTGATGACAATTTTTTGTGTTGCTCGCGAAGTCTATGGTACACACACCGTGCGTTCTCATCTTTTCCCATCACAGCATGCACCCCTTTTGGACGTCCTGGCATGGGAAGTAATTTAAGGTAATAAACTCCTATTAAGATATCCTCTCGTCTGGCTTTTAGTGGCGTGTACTCTTGGTCTTTTTCAAACGGACGCCGGGATAGTCTCATTGTTGGCCGGTCTCTAGGTCCGGGTTTAGAGTACTCCTTCTCGTGTTCAGATCCTTATTCCTTAGCTCGCATTTTTTATTTGGCATTTCAGGATCTTTTTTACATGTTACTTTCCTCTCCTTTGATGTAGAATTCTACTCGGTTAATAACCTTATCCATGTTGGATGTCGGCTTTTGTGCTAAGGATTCATTAAACTACTTGGCTTGAGGTCGTGCTGAAATGCTCCGACAAACATTTACTGATTTAGATGAGATACTTTAATTGTTTATTCATTGAATCTTGTCAGGTATTCCCTGAGAGATTTAGAGCACCCTTGTCGAACAATAAATAAGCTGGTAGTCAACACTTTCCTATGCTTACTTGCTGAAAAGTGTTGTACCATCTTCTTGGTTAAGTCCTGGTAGTTAACAAAAAAGAACCTCGGTAGACTTATATACCATCGCAAAGTGTAACACCCCACTTTCCCAAATTTCAAAATAAACAAAATATATGAAATAAATCAGAGTTTCCACACCAAACTGGGATGCCACATTTTAAAATCAACAAAACAAATTTCCTTTATTTAAATAAAATCAACAGCGGAAATATTTATTCAGTTATTCGTTTTACGGCCATCTGCCTATAACACCAAAAACTCCACATAATCGTGGTCCACCATAATATTCATCGATCAAAAGATACGTAACAAGTACACAACATAAAACAAAAGGTAAAAACCCCCGAATCCCGTGTTACGTATCAGAGTGACTCTCTAAACTCGAACAAGTTACACAAGCTCCAAGCTCTAACCTGGCACTTGAATATCTGTACTTCCGAAGAAGCACAGACACAACAACAACAGAGGGGTGAGAACTACATTCAATATAAAAAGGTGAATAATACATATAAGGAAGTAGTATCTCACACCAACAGCAACAACATATAATCACGACCTACTGTCATATTCAATCACCAACAATCAACCTATGATAATATAATGCAACACGACACCATGCATGCAGTACCGACTCATTGGTTCATTCAATCGAACCCAGATAGATCACATACACCTATACTTGGCAATGATCTATCCCCACCATTCTCCACGTAGGAGTACAGATGAATCGCATACACCCCTCCTGGGCAATGATCCATCCCACTAATCACCATGAATATGCAAGACTCAATATGCACAATAAAACATGTATACAACATAAATACATGCACACGATCCTCCTGATCACATCATACATATAACACACATGTTCATCAAATGATAAACAATTCACGATCCTCCTGATCACAACAAACGTACACATAACACACATACATAACCAATGATACACAATTCACGATCCTCCTGATCACAACAAACATACATGTAACACACATGTATAATAATAGACATACATGGTTAAGATCCTCCTGATCACACATGAGACGCCTAATCGTTCCCACTTGCACCATAATCAATAAATCCTCACAAGTCCCATAATTCATCAGATACTAATTAATTCCTAAAAATTATCAAATTAATTAGTTTCATCACTAACTGTGTATTACTCAGCATCTGACTCCCAATCCCCAACCTCTCAAACTAAGAGGAACCGAATCGGACGCGAAAACGGGAAAGAAATCGCGAAACGGTAAAATTCTGCAACTCCGATGGCCATACGCGTATTGCTGCGTATCACACCATCCCATACGCGTAATGACTCCACTCATACGCGTATCCCCTCACAGATGCCCACATCCATACGCGTATTGCCTTGTGCCGTACGCGTACGGACAGAGACTCCCTCACACTGAAATTCACAACCTCCAACGCCGTACGCGTATTGCCTTCCAATTACGCGTAATGCTACCCCCCATATGCGTATCTCTACGTATCTCGCCTTCCCATACGCGTATCACCCTTCACGGTACGCGTATCGCCAGATCTGTTACGCGATTGGCCAGAAACCTCACCAGTCTGCATTCTGCTACAATTTCCTACTTCTTCACTTCTAATCAATCCTAGAATCATTTCTACATTGATTTTAGGTTCAATTTCCATCTTTTCTCTTGTACCTAGAATTACTAGTTTATGATTACAGCTCTAGGGCTCAATTCGTATTCCAAATCAGATGAAGTTTTTACACCAGAAATCATCATCCAACAACACAATCATCAACAGATATTAGAATCCTCATATAACAGAAAAATTGATCATTCAATGGATCAATTTCACGCCAAGCAACACAGATTTCATACATGCATTCAGAGATTAGACATCATCATATGTTCATACAAAGATCCTACGGGGTTAAGGACTCCCCACTACCCTTATACGATTTAATCACCAAATATGAACCCGTTCTCCCCCCTTACCTCGAATCCTGAAGAATTCCTGCAAAAATTGGTGAAGATGGGTGCCCTAGCTCTCCCTTGTTCTTCCCTTCTCCTAAGCTTTTCTTGTTCTCTCCCTCCAAAAATTCTGATTATGGTTAACCCTTCACTAATTTCTCACTAAACCAGCTTAATGACTAAACTACCCTTATTCCGCCAATAGCCCACTATCCAACTAATTAAATCAGATTTTTAATTAACAGACAAAAATAATAATATTAATAATAATAATAATAATAACACACCAATAATATTAACAATAATAGTAATAATAATATTAATCATCTTCACCATGTCAATAATAATATTCACCTTACTATTGTTATTAACTACGCCCACACACAATCCAACATTACATTATCTGTATCCCGACATCTCCATTTACCGGTTCCGCTAAGGACACTACGCCTACGCGCTCAACCACACACCCTAACCAAGGCCAACAAACAGAATTAACAACACGACGATTAATAATTTAAATTGGGGTGTTACAACTCTCCCCCACTTAAATTATTTTCGTCCTCGAAAATATAACGGGAATGAAACACTTCGGGTACCACTCTCCCACAAACGACAACCAATAATCATACTAACAAAAGGTTCACCATGAATGACACAAACTACCAGACGACCTTGCTAACAGCAACTACAACAACGGCAAGATTGCAATGCCCATACAATGTCCTTGACGACTAATTCACGACCCCAAAGAATACTCAAGTTATGGACACATAGGTTCACCTTAGAACCAGAACACAACAAGATCGTTACCCTCACCATAGACAATGCTTCACTAATTCCTCAATGGAATTAGCTACTCACACTTGATCCCCACCATTGGATCAAGGCACACCAAAACTGGACCGAGGTCCGTACACCATGATGCATGAATTCATAATAACATGAAATGTCACCTAAATAGTCATCCAATCATTCACCAAAATAACCACCGCAATTTTCACTAAAATAATAACCAAAATATTCACCAAAATGATCCCCCAAAATAATCACCAAAATTATCACCAAACTATCGTTCAATAGTATAATCAAAATTATCATCCACAATTATAACTCCAGAAAGTCCTTGAGGGACTCCAAACAACTCTACATAACTATAATACCAACATCTCTGTCGCACCACATTATCACCACAATGCTACGATTCACCAATCGACCATATAACCAAAACACCCATCTACATAGTAGTCCAGGAATAATATTTAAACCCTTCACCTAGCACTTCCATTCTGAAACGTCTAATGGTCTCATCATTCCTACATTTTTCCAATGTTCAACCCATGAACTCGTGCCAGCTACGCACACACATACGAAAGGTACCATATCACGCTTCCGATGCGCACTCCGATTACTCGCAACAATCAAATTTACCAAAGTCACATCCAACTTTTTACTCTTCCTGATCTTCACCAGAAAAATCATAGTTCATTACTAATACACCCAACCTCACACTCTGCTGTGTTATCTCACACACCAGATGCAAGTCTCTGAACTACTCGCATAGTTCTAATCCATCTGGTCATCAACACAGACATGTACAAAACTTCCAACTCGACTCATCTGGCACAACCTTAACTTCTCCAATAGGGTGATTCCCGCTAAGGTCATAACTCATCCGGAATCTCAACCGTCCTTGTTGTCTCATACTCTATTATTTCCGACCAAACAGGTACTTAATACTCTTGTGATTACTAAACAACTTGAATTCAAAACCATAAGAATAATATTGCTAGATCCCCCAACACAAAATAACCGCAGCCATCTTGAAATCATAAATTCTCAATTGTCATAAAGCATAAGCGACAACTTTACCATCCTGCATTAACACACCGACTAAATTCCTCACGGACACATTCCAATACCCCACAATGGTTTATTAGGATCCCGGAGAAGCAAAACTGGAGCCGCCAACAAATTCCACTTTAGCCCCCTCAAACTTCTTCACAACAAACATCCAAGCAAACGACTTACCCCTTGCAAGTCAACTGAAGTAACAAAAATTCTGACTCAGAAGAGCCTTCCATAACCTCCGGTAATAACCAACTAAAGTCCCCAAAGTTGCTAATCACCTTTACCGACTTCGGAGCTTCTCATTGTAGAACTGCATCTACTTCCGATGGATTTATAACAATATCATCATCAGAATTAACATATCCAAGAAACCAATCCCTCTTTCAACCAAAATTCTCACTCGAATAATTTAGCAAAAGATTCCTTTTCTTTTCAATACTTGCAACTTAATTCTCAAACACCCTACCAGGTCTCCTTCTAACTTTATATTGGGTCCGAACATCCCAATAGAACACCACTCTGAACCCATTCCATCTTGTCCAGACTCAGATATAAGCGTAACCGAGTAAATAACAACCCATTCCGATGATAACCAACATAACCAATCATATGAAATCGATCAAAGCCTCGACCCACACAAATTCACCATTCTCATCAAACGTTCCAAACCATTGTAATTCCAATCAAACTCAACCAAACCATTCCATCCCTCCACTTTCGAAAGTGGACACTTATTCTTCATCGTTACCTCATTCAACTGTCAGCAATCCATACCCAATTTCATTCTCTAAATAATCCACATTCCACAATTTCTAGCATGTATCAACTATCGACCAAAAAGAACTCTCAATCTCAAATATTATACCCACACCCAAGGGTTTTCCCAAAGTTTCCATTAACGCCCTAAAACTCTAAGAATTCCAAAACTTATCCAAACTCTAAATTTGCTTCCCATAACCTCAATACCTTCATCAAAAGTAACTTGTTCCAATAAACTCACCGTTTACAATTAAAACTCCCAATTCGAAACTTGCGAACAATTCATTATTCTTCTGCACCTACAAAACAACTCTCATATGCTCTGTGTGATTTCCCTCCGATTCGGAATACTCAAACATCATCAGCAATTCCTGACGGTCCACTTCATATACTCCACAAATACACCCTGCATCTACTTTGCGTACGGAGTCAATAACTTCGGACTCGTACCAAGTATTAAATCAATGGCCACCTCTACCTCATTAATACGCCTGTGATCCACTTATATCGCCTAAAAATAACTCCAAAAAGGAATTCACAAACAACCAGAAACTCTACACGTGCAACTTCACTACTAACTCGTCCCAACGCGAACGTTAACACACTGAGGCCTCTCCTGATAAATATTCACCTGTTCGCTCAGCACACCACAATACCAGTCCCTTACCATTATCCACTTCGGATCCACACCTCAAAAGGACATCAAGGATTACCCAACACCGGCATCTCTCTAGCCATCACCTCGTTCTCTACTCCCTGACAAGCAATCGCTAACCATACCTGCTTGTCCCTCTTCGGAGATATTCTTCAACTTGATCGTCCGACAAGTACTTCTCTTCTACATCCTCTTTTAGATAATAAAGATCTCTATCAACTCAACACAACCATCTTCCACATCACATGCTATCTTAATTGTCAAGGCGCATCTATCCATTCACCTTGATTCCCGACTACTATCAACAAGAGATTGAGGGTGATCAGTTCCCCAATTTGTTCATAGACAGCCGATCATCCTGATGAAGCATAAACCCTTCCTTACCAACTATGATAGCACCTCATTACTCACCAATCCATCCTTCCATAGTGGAAGCATCCTGGGGAGGCACCAACTTCTCCCCCACTTATTTCATTCTCAACTGCTGCAAACAACAGTTAGAAAACAACCACACACCGACCGTGTTCTACACACGAGTCGTATACAAAGACACAAACTATAGTCGACAACCTGGCCGGACGGACCGACCTGCTCTGATACCAATTGTAACACCCCACTTTCCCATTTTTCAAAATAAACAAAATATATGAAATAAATCAGAGTTTCCACACCAAAGTGGGATGCCACATTTTAAAATCAACAAAACAAATTTCCTTTATTTAAATAAAATCAACAGCGGAAATATTTATTCAGTTATTCGTTTTACGGCCATCTGCCTATAACACCAAAAACTCCACATAACCGTGGTCCACCATAATATTCATCGATCAAAAGATACGTAACAAGTATACAACATAAAACAAAAGGTAAAAACCCCCGAATCCCGTGTTACGTATCAGAGCGACTCTCTAAACTCGAACAAGCTACACAAGCTCCAAGCTCTAACCTGGCACCTGAATATCTGTACTTCCGAAGAAGCACAGACACAACAACAACAGAGGGGTGAGAACTACATTCAATATAAAAAGGTGAAGAATACATATAAGGAAGTAGTATCTCACACCAACAGCAACAACATATAATCACGGCCTACTGTCATATTCAATCACCAACAATCAACCTATGATAATATAATGCAACACGACACCATGCATGCGGTACCGACTCATTGGTTCATTCAATCGAACCTGGATAGATCACATACACCTCTACTTGGCAATGACCTGTCCCCACCATTCTCCACGTAGGAGTACAGATGAATCGCATACACCCCTCCTAGGCAACGATCCATCCCACTAATCACCATGAATATGCAAGACTCAATATGCACAATAAAACATGTATACAACATAAATACATGCACACGATCCTCCTGATCACATCATACATATAACACACATGTTCATCAAATGATAAACAATTCACGATCCTCCTGATCACAACAAACGTACACATAACACACATACATAACCAATGATACACAATTCACGATCCTCCTGATCACAACAAACATACATGTAACACACATGTATAATAATAGACATACATGGTTAAGATCCTCCTGATCACACATGAGACGCCTAATCGTTCCCACTTGCACCATAATCAATAAATCCTCACAAGTCCCATAATTCATCAGATACTAATTAATTCCTAAAAATTATCAAATTAATTAGTTTCATCACTAACTGTGTATTACTCAGCATCTGACTCCCAATCCCCAACCTCTCAAACTAAGAGGAACCGAATCGGACGCGAAAACGGGAAAGAAATCGCGAAACGGTAAAATTCTGCAACTCCGATGGCCATACGCGTATTGCTGCGTATCACACCATCCCATACGCGTAATGACTCCACTCATACGCGTATCCCCTCACAGATACCCACATCCATACGCGTATTGCCTTGTGCCGTACGCGTACGGACAGAGACTCCCTCACACTGAAATTCACAACCTCCAACGCCGTACGCGTATTGCCTTCCAATTACGCGTAATGCTACCCCCATATGCGTATCTCTGCGTATCTCGCCTTCCCATACGCGTATCACCCTTCACAGTACGCGTATCGCCAGATCTGTTACGCGATTGGCCTGAAACCTCACCAGTCTGCATTCTGCTACAATTTCCTACTTCTTCACTTCTAATCAATCCTAGAATCATTTCTACATTGATTTTAGGTTCAATTTCCATCTTTTCTCTTGTACCTAGAATTATTAGTTTATGATTACAGCTCTAGGGCTCAATTCGTATTCCAAATCAGATGAAGTTTTTACACCAGAAATCATCATCCAACAACACAATCATCAACAGATATTAGAATCATCATATAACAGAAAAATTGATCGTTCAATGGATCAATTTCACGCCAAGCAACACACATTTCATACATGCATTCAGAGATTAGACATCATCATATGTTCATACAAAGATCCTACGGGGTTAAGGACTCCCCACTACCCTTATACGATTTAATCACCAAATATGAACCCGTTCTCCCCCTTACCTCGAATCCTGAAGAATTCCTGCGAAAATTGGTGAAGATGGGTGCCCTAGCTCTCCCTTGTTCTTCCCTTCTCCTAAGCTTTTATTGTTCTCTCCCTCCAAAAATTCTGATTATGGTTAACCCCTCACTAATTTCTCACTAAACCAGCTTAATGACTAAACTACCCTTATTCCGCCACTAGTCTACTATCCAACTAATCAAATCAGATTTTTAATTAACAGACAAAAATAATAATATTAATAATAATAATAACACACCAATAATATTAACAATAATAGTAATAATAATATTAATAATCTTCACCATGTCAATAATAATATTCACCTTACTATTGTTATTAACTACGCCCACACACAATCCAACATTACATTATCTGTATCCCGACATCTCCATTTACCGGTTCCGCTAAGGACACTACGCCTACGCGCTCAACGACACACCCTAACCAAGGCCAACAAACAGAATTAATAACACGACGATTAGTAATTTAAATTGGGGTGTTACACAAAGCACCTTTTCAAAAAGTTCTGGCCATGAGTTTACACTTAAGGGAGTCAGAAACCCCTACTATTTCCATCTGATTATTGATCGTAATGATATGCTCTTGTGGGTCGGTTTTACCATCAAAAGACACCAGCGTCGGTGGTTTAAAGTTCTCTGGGACTTGATCATCCCAGATAGTTTCAGACAAAGGTTGGGAATCTAGAGGCTCCTCCTCTGCGTCCCCTTTATGTTGGCTTTGTGTTTGCCAAACCTGAACACTATCTTGCAAGATTTCATTTTTTACGGAGAGCCTCCACCACTGCAAGCAATTGGGTTACATTCAGTGGCGGGGGTGGATCACTTCGGCTAGGAGATGATTCAAACATCACGCAACTGGGCTACTAGCGATTTTGATGATGACTTTATTTGGCTTGGGCAAGTTTTACCGATGCCTCACGGAGGGCGTCAAATTTTCTTGCTAAAAAACACTAAAAGGTTTACTTACTTGTTATTTGTCAAGGAGGTCCTGAAACGAGTGGTTGAAGATTCTGTTATGCATTTCTTTTTTGGTTTTTGCCTGCCCCCTTTTACCCTTCAAGTAAACTTCTATTTATATATCTCGCCCTTCTCCTCCCTTCCCATCTATTTGTTCTTTCATATCCCTCACAAATGCATCTTATGGTAACGTTTACCGCCCCTATAATTGCAATGTAACATCTCCCCCATCAATACTTATAATTCTTATGCCATCCTATCAAATTTTATAACTGCCTCTTGCAACTCTTCATATGGTACCTCTAGAATTGACATTGGATCCAACTTACATGCATGAGATCGCCTTCGGTTGATATGATGTCAGCCTCATCTTGTTTGTTCTAACACTCTTAACCAAACTCTGACTCATCTGAATGATTATGACCAGCCGACCTGTTGATTTCGTCATGCCCAGACTTCTCACTAACTTATCCTCAAGTAATTTATGGGATGCACAATTGGCTTCTTTCGATCTTATACCTCAGCTATTCAAACTAATTTTTCGGGGTGTACAATCAACACCCTTAGTAACACCTTTGTTGACTTGTTCAGACTTATCATAAACATCCTTATTCATAAGAATAGCATCCTCATCAACACAGACAGATTTCTTAACAACATTACCAATGTTGTTACTCAAATTATTCTCTATGATGTTCCTCATTATGTTGGAATAAAGGATTCCTTCAACTTCCTTGTTTAAGTACCTTTTGAGTGAGGCACTATGCACATCCATTTGATATAGTTTGAACTTCAGAAAAATTGACAGTCTTGGACTTAATTTGATGGTTCCAAGAAGGGAAATGGAATCATGGATACTCCCATCTTCATCAGCAAATATCAAAGAGTCTCTTAATTTGACATCAGCAATTTTCTTCACATCAACATTCTCTTTAATATGGGCAGACATGTCCTTTGGAGCAATCAATATATACTCCTTGCTCTTTGTAACACCCCAAAATAGTTATAATATTTAGTTAATTGATTTATTATGATTATTCGGTGTTTTGGTGAATATTATAATGTATGGTGACTTTGTGTGGTGTTGTGGGGTAGCTTTGGGTTAAGAAAATACCGAAGCATTTAGAATTAGTAATATAATTAAGATTATTTTGTTGATAATAATAATAATAAAATAATTTGAATATTTAGATTATTATTATTATTATTATTATTATTATTATTATTTAAAATAATTAAGAGAACCATTAAGGGTAAGACGGTATTATTGAGAAGGTTAAGTGAGGATAATATGGGTAAATCATAATTAGGGTCCAAGGGGTAGGTTTAACAAAAAGGAAAAGTGGGAATTAGGGAAGTTATTCTGTGCAATTGTAAGAAGTGAAGAGTACAGAGAAAAGGAGGCTAGGGCATGGAGAACGAGAGCATCAACCGTAGAAACCCAAAAGGAGAATCTTTTGCTGGAAAATTCGAGGTATGGGGGGTAAATTCGGGTTAATATGTCTAATATTGGTTTAAGGTAAAGGTAGTTTGTGTGTTCTATGTTTATGATGAATTTTTGTATGATGAATCTGTGATGAATTTTCGTGGATCTGTGTTGATCAATTTCTGTTATGGATCTGGTATGTGTTGCTGTAATTAATGTGAATTCGTGTGGATAATCATTGTTGTTGTGATGAATATGTGAATAAAAACCAGATCTGTAAATTGAGAAAAATTAGGACTTGGTAATTAGAAGAAAATTGATGAAAATAATGAAGTAGGATAAGGACTTAGATCTATGATGAATCGAAACAGTTTTAGGTCTGATTTTGGAAGATCGAAGATGCAGGAATTGGAAGTTTTTCGTTCAGATGTGAAATCTGAGTTTTGGAGTAGTTTCTGGCCATTAGCGTAACAGGGGGAGTATTACGCGTATGAAAGGGACATCTCCAGGGTGATACGCGTAGCATACGCACCTGTCTCCAGGGCCAACACGACCCTCTGCCAGTACGCGTAAGGAGAGCAGGGCCATACGCGTAAGAGAGGCCATTACGCGTATGGGAAGCTGGGAATGAAGGGGCATACGCGTATGAGAAGCCATTACGCGTAGGGAATTCTTGGGAACTGAGAAATACGCGTAAGTACTAGCCATTACGCGTAATGGGACATTGGAGGGGTTTTTGAGAGGGAAACCTCTCTGGTGATACGCGTAACAAGGAGGGTGATACGCGTAAGGGAGGCCTGGGCAAGTGGCCCCACGCGTATGATACGCATGCCAGTGGGCAAGGAAGTGAGCCATACGCATATGGGGCATAACCATACGCGTATGGGCAGGGCAGCTGACATATTCGTCCGTTTTTGCAATTTCTGTCCTGTTTTCGCTTGTGATGCAGTTTCCTTGAAACGTAAGACTATGATGAAGTAATCAAACATGGGTAAGCTAGTAATGAGGGTGAATAGGATAAAATCGGGAAAATTTTGACGTAATGATGATGACATGATGAATTGTGAGGTATATTGACGAATCGTGATGAGTGCGAATTGGTGTTGTATGATGATGTTTAATGATGATTCATGAATTATGATGCAATTATGATGATTCTATGATGATGATTATTATAACGATTTGCATCATGCATTCATGGCATAGTCGGGACTCCGGTCCATTTGGTGGCTTCAATCCCATTGTGTGGATTGAAGTGTTTTGTGACGCGCTCCGGTTCTTGTGTAGAATCGATCTTATTGGTGGGGATCTTTGGAGGGTGATGGCCCAGTGTCCATCAATTATGACGAATTGGTACCACATGCATGAGTCTATGATGTTGCATTTGTATACTGTGTGGCATTGCATTCTATTGATGTAATTGATGCGTTAATGATGTTTGTGAATGATTTGGTGATGTTTGTGTTGATACTCTATCTTTTGCTTATATCTTATATATTGATTCATGATTACTCACCCTGCCTGTTTGAATGTTGCCTCCACATGGGTAACATGCAGGTGATCAGGCTTAGCTCTCATGGTGCATGAAGATTTAGCATTTTAAAGTATTTTGATTTCTTCGTCGATTAGAGGGTCTTGCTCTGATATGTAACATCGGGTCGGGAAGTTTGAGTCGAACGATTTATGTTCTTTTATTTGTTGGCATGATGATGTTTATGAGTTTTGTTTTAATAAGTTTTTGGACTATAAACTGTTTTAAATTTTGATTTCCGTTGCGTGATGTTTACATGAATTCATGATGCTAAAACCCGTGTTACGGAGCAGGTGGTTATTTGATGTATTGTGACGAAATGTGGCGCCCATTTTGGGACTTTACTCTGATAAAATTGTTGTATTTATTCGTGATGTTTATTGGGTAGAAAAGGGTGTTACATTAGTGGTATCAGAGCAGGTCGGTCGGTCCGACCAGGTTTTACACGATGTCAGCCCCCTGTCAGTCGATGAGTGTGCGTACATTGTCGATGTTTTGTTTCTTCTAACCTTGTTGGTGGTGTGCAGGGTGGCTGGAAGAAATAATCGTGCTATCATTGATCCGTTGGAGTCACTTGCTCAAGCAATAACTTAGAACAATCAGAATGGTGGAGCTCCGGACAAGTTTCGTGCTTTGGGGAAGTTCCAGAGGAACAATCCACCGACTTTTATGGGTACTCATGATCCAGAGAGTGCACAGAAGTGGATGAAGGTGATTGAGAAGATCTTCCGGGTGATGGGTTGTACTGACGCACAACAAGTTCTGTTTGGAACTCACATGCTGTCAGAAGAGGCTAAGGATTGGTGGGATAACACCCGCCAGAGACTGGAGGACGTTGGTACTGCGATAACTTGGGCTGGGTTCAAGCAAGAATTTTTAGGGAAGTATTTTCCTGAAGATGCTCGTGGAAAGAGAGAGGTGGAATTCCTTGAGCTGAAACAAGGCAACATGACTGTGGTAGAGTATGCTGCGAAGTTCGAGGCACTGGTGAAGTTATGTCCTCACTACAACCGTGTTGATGCTGAAGTGTCCAAGTGTCTCAAGTTTGAGAATGGGCTGAGGCCAGAAATCAAGCAGGGTATTGGGTACCAACAAATTCGCAGGTATACTGAGCTGGTGGATAAGAGTAGGATCTATGATGAGGATAGCCTAGCTCGATCTGCTCACTACAAGCATCTTAGTGAGAAAAAAGAGAAGAGGCAATATAGAGGGAATCCTTATATGACTTCAGCCGACAAAGGGAAGCAGAAGGCTTCATATGGAAAGAATACAAGTGGGGGAGCATCTCCTACTTCTGTTAAGTGTTACCGGTGTGGCGAGCAAGGCCACCGTGCTGAGGGTTGCACCAATAGTGTGTTGAAGTGCTACACATATAGTAAGAAGGGCCACAGAGCTACTGATTACAAGAATGATGGTCCAACCTATTTTAATTGTGGTGAGAAGGGTCACATCAGTACCTAGTGTCAGAAGCCGAAGAAGACTGCTACTGCTGCTCAGACCAATGGCAGAGTGTTTACTTTGAGTGGTTCAGAAGTTCCAGAGAAGGATAACTTGATTCGAGGTACTTGTTTTATTAATAATGTTGAGATGGTCGCTATTATAGATACTAGTGCTACTCATTCATTTATTGTGCTACTAGATTGGGTTTGAAATTGTCTGATATGAATGGTAATATGGTAATAGAAACTCCAGCTAATGGTTCTGTTACTACTACTTTTGTGTGTTTGAGATGTCCTTTGACAATTTTTGGGAAGAGTTTTGTGATGGATTTGGTGTGTTTACCCTTGCACCAAATCGATGTAATTCTTGGAATGAACTGGTTGGAGTTCAACCATGTTCATATCAATTGTTATAATAAGGCCGCAGAGTTTCCTGAGTTTGGTGATAATAGAGTGTTGATGTTTTTGTCTGCTAAGCAAGTAGACGAACTTCTGGAAGACGAAGCCTTAGTGTTTGCAATGTTTGCATCGTTGCAGGTTGATCGTGAAGCTGCGAGTGTCGAATTACTTGTTGTCTGTGAATTTCCAGACGACATAAGTGATTTGTCTCTAGAACGTGAAGTGGAGTTTGCAGTGGACTTAATACCAGGAATGAGTCCAGTGTCAATGGCTCCTTACCGGATGTCCGCTTCTGAGTTAAGTGAATTGAAGAAAAAATTAGAAGAATTGCTAGAGAAGAGGTTTGTCCAACCGAGTGTTTCTCCGTGGGGTACTCCTGTGCTGTTAGTGAAGAAGAAGGACGTAAGTATGAGGTTGTGTGTTGATTATCGGCAGTTGAATAAAGTAAATATCAAGAATAAATATCCACTTCCGAGAATCGACAATTTGATGGATCAGCTAGTAGGCGCTTGTGTGTTTAGCAAGATTGATTTGAGGTCAGGGCACCATCAGATTCGAGTTAAGCCGGATGATATCCCGAAGACGGCTTACAGGACGAGGTATGGTCACTATGAATACACTGTGATGCCGTTTGAAGTGTCCAATGCACCTGGTGTGTTCATGGAGTATATGAATCAGATTTTTCATGAGTATTTGGATAAGTTTGTTGTGGTTTTCATTGATGATATTCTGATATACTCTAAATCTGAAGAAGAGCATGTTGAGCACTTGAGGGTTGTGTTGCAAGTATTGAAGGAGAAGAAGTTGCATGCAAAATTGTCAAAGTGTGAGTTTTGGTTGAAAGAAGTGAGTTTTCTTGGCCATGTGATTTCAAGTGGTGGAATTGTTGTGGATCCTTCTAAGATTGATGTTATGTTATAGTGGGAGACTTCAAAGTCTGCTATTGAGATACGAAGTTTCCTTGGATTGGCAGGATATTACCGCAAGTTTATCGAGGGCTTTTCTAAGTTGGCATTACCTTTAACTCAGCTGACTCGAAAGGGTCAGGCTTTTGTGTGGGATGTGGCTTGTGAAGAGAGTTTTGTGGAATTGAAAAAGAGGTCGACGACCGCTCCAGTGTTGATTTTACCTAATCCGAATGAATATTTTGTGGTGTATTGTGATGCGTCGAAGATGGGTCTTGGTGGAGTGTTGATGCAGAATGGTCAAGTTGTTGCTTATGCTTCTAGGCAGTTGAGGGTTCATGAAGTGAATTACCCTACCCATGACTTAGAGTTGGCAGCTGTGGTGTTTGTGTTGAAAATTTGGAGACATTATCTTTTTGGCTCTAAGTTTGAAGTGTTCAGCGATCATAAGAGCTTGAAGTACTTATTTGATCAGAAGGAGTTGAATACGAGGCAGAGAAGGTGGTTGGAATTGTTGAAAGATTGTGACTTTGATTTGAATTACCATCCGGGTAAAGAAAATGCAGTGGCTGATGCATTAGCGGGAAGTCATTGCATATGTCGATGTTTATGGTGAAAGAGTTGGAATTAATTGAGCAATATCGAGATTTGAGTTTGGTATGTGAAGAGACTTCGGATAGTGTGAGGTTGGGAATGTTGAAGTTGACTAGTGGTATTCTAGAAGAAATCAGAGTGGGACAACAATCTGACTTGAAGTTGGTTGACCAGTTCACATTGATCAACCAAGGTAACAGAGGTGAATTATGGATTGATGAGAATGGTGTGATGAGGTTCAGAGACAGGGTGTGTGTCCCAGATGTTCCAGATATTAAGAAAAGCATTCTTGAGGAGGGACATCGAAGTGGATTGAGTATTCATCCCGGTGCTACGAAGATGTGGCAGGATTTGCAGAAGTTGTTTTTGTAGCCAAGTATGAAGAAGGATATTGTGGAGTTTGTTTATGCATGTTTGACTTGTCAGAAGTCGAAGATTGAGCATCAAAAGCCTTTAGGTATGATGCAACCATTGAATATTCTAGAATGGAAATGGGATAGAATTTCCATGGACTTTGTGTCGGGGTTGCCGAGAACTGCAAAGGGAAATGATTCGATTTGGGTGATTGTGGATAGATTAACTAAATTGGCTCATTTCTTGCCGATGAAGATTAATCATTCTATGCAGAAGTTAGCTGAGATGTATATTGAGGAAATTGTGAAGTTGCATGGGATACCTTCGAGTATTGTGTCAGATAGAGACCCGAGATTTACATCGAGATTCTGGAAGAGTTTACAAGATGCTTTGGGTACTAAGTTGAGGATGAGTTCTGCATATCATCTGCAGACGGACGGTCAGACGGAAAGGACTATCCAATCTTTAGAGGATTTGTTGAGAGCTTGCGTGTTGGATCACAGAGGATCTTGGGATAGCCATTTACCATTGATCGAGTTCACGTATAACAACAACTTTCATGCTAGTATTGGGATGGTGCCGTATGAAGCTTTGTATGGAAGAAGATGTAGAACTCCCTTGTGTTTGTATGAGTCAGACGAGAGTGTTGTACTCGGACCTGAGATTGTGCAGGAGACGACCGAGAAGATTAAGGTGACTCAAGAAAGGATGAGAGCTTTGCAGAGTCGTCAGAAGAGTTATCATGATAAGAGAGGGAAATCACTTGAATTCCAAGAGGGAGATCACATGTTTTTTAGGGTGATGCCAGTGGCTGGTGTGGGTCGAGCTTTGAAGTCTAGGAAGCTCACTCCACGTTTTGTTGGTCCATATCAAATCTTGTAGAGGATATGGGAGGTAGCCTATCGGATTGCTTTACTGCCGTCACTTGCAAATTTACATGATGTGTTCCATGTGTCGTAGTTGAGAAAGTACATTCCGGATCCATCGCATGTGATTCAGATGGATGATGTACAGGTGAAGGATAACCTAGAGGTTGAAGCATTACCTGTGCGAATTGATGGTCATGAAATGAAACAACTGCAGGGTAAAGACATAGCCATGGTGAAGGTGTTATGGTGTGGACCAGCTGGCGAAAGTTGGACTTGGGAGCGTGAAGATCAGATGAAGGAGTCGTATCCGACTCTGTTTCCTTCAGGTAATTTTCGAGGGCGAAAATTCTTTAAGTGGGGGAGAGTTGTAACACCCCAAAATAATTATAATATTTATTTAATTGATTTATTATGATTATTCGGTGTTTTGGTGAATATTATGACGTATGGTGACTTTGTGTGGTGTTGTGGGGTAGCTTTGGGTTAAGAAAATACTGAAGCATTTAGAATTAGTAATATAATTAAGATTATTTTGTTGATAATAATAATAAAATAATTTGAATATTTAGATTATTATTTAGATTATTATTATTATTATTATTATTATTATTATTATTATTATTATTACTATTATTATTATTTAAAATAATTAAAATAAGAGAACCATTAAGGGTAAGACAGTATTATTGAGAAGGTTAAGTGAGGATAATATGGGTAAATTATAATTAGGGTCCAAGGGGTAGGTTTGACAAAAAGGAAAAGTGGGAATTAGGGAAGTTATTATGTGCAATCGGAAGAAGTGAAGAGAACAGAGAAAAGGAGGCTAGGGCACAGAGAACGAGAGGATCAACCGTAGAACCCCAAAAGGATAATCTTTTGCTGGAAAATTCGAGGCACGGGGGGTTAATCCAGGTTAATATGTCTGATATGAGTTTAAGGTAGAGGTAGTTTGTGTGTTCTGTGTTTATAATGAATTTTTGTATGATGAATCTGTGATGAATTTTCATGGATCTGTGTTGATCGATTTCTGTTATTGATCTGGTATGTGTTTGTAATTGATGTGAATTCGTGTGGATAATTGTTGTTGCTGTGATGAATATGTGAATAAAAACCAGATCTGTAAATTGAGAAAAATTAGGACTTGGTAATTAGAAGAAAATTGATGAAAATAATGAAGTAGGATAAGGACATAGATATGTGATGAATCGAAACACTTTTGGGTCTGATTTTGGAAGATCGAAGGTGCGGGAATGGGAAGTTTTTCGTTCAGATGCAAAATTTGAGTTTTGGAGTGGTTTCGGGCCATAAGCGTAACAGGGGGAGTATTACGCGTATGAAGGGGACATCCCCAGGGTGATACACATAGCATACGCACCCATCCCCAGGGCCAGCACGACCCTCTACCATTACGCGTATAGGAAGCTAGGAATGAAGGGGCATACACGTATGGGAAGCCATTGCGCGTAGGGAATTCTTGGGAACTGAGCAATACGCACATGGACTAGCCATTACGCGTAATGGGACATTGGAGGGGATTTTGAGAGGGAAACCTCTCTGGTGATACGCGTAACAAGGAGGGTGATACACGTAAGGGAGGCCATGGAAAGTGGCCCCACGCGTATGATACGCAGGCCAGTGCGCGAGGAAGTGAGCCATACGCGTATGGGGCATGGCCATACGTGTATGGGCAGGGCAACAGACAAATTTATCCGTTTTTGCGATTTCTGTACCGTTTTCGCTTGTGATGCAGTTTCCTTGAAACGTAAGACTATGATGAAGTAATAAAACATGGGTAAGCTAGTAATGAGGGTGAATGGGATAAAATCGGCAAAATTTTGACGTAATGATGATGACATGATGAATTGTGAGGTATAGTGATGAATCGTGATGAATGTGAATTGGTGTTTTATGATGTGTTTGATGATGATTCAAGAATGTTGATGTAATTATGACGATGATTATTATGACGATTTGCATCATGCATTTTTGGCATAGTCGGAACTCCGATCCATTTGGTGGCTTCAATCCCAATGTGTGGATTGAAGTGTTTTGTAACGCGCTCCAGTTCTTGTGTAGAATCGATCCTATTGGTGGGATCATTGGAGGGTGATGGCCCAGTGTGCATCAATTATGACGAATTGGTACCACATGCATGAGTCTATGATGTTGCATTTGCATACTGTGTGGCATTGCATTCTATTGATGTAATTGATGCATTAATGATGTTTGTGAATGATTTGGTGATGTTTGTGTTGATACTTTATCTTTTGCTTATATCTTATATATTGATTCGTGATTACTCACCCTGCCTGTTTGAATGTTGCCTCCACATGGGTAACGTGCAGGTGATCAGGCTTAGCTCTCCTGGCGCGTGAAAATTTAGCATTTTGAAGTATTTTTATTTCTTCGTCGATTAGAGGGTCTTGCTCTGATATGTAACATCGAGTCGGGACATTTGAGTCAAATGATTTACGTTCTTTTATTTGTTGGCATGATGATGTTTATGAGTTTTATTTTAATAAGTTTTTGGACTATAAACTGTTTTAAATTTTGATTTCTGCTGCGTGATGTTTACATGAATTCATGATAGTAAAACCCGTGTTACGGAGCAGGTGGTTATTTGATTTAATGTGACAAAATGTGGTGCCCTTTTTGGGACTTTACTATGATAAAAATGTTGTATTTATTCGTGATGTTTGTTGGGTAGAAAAAGGTGTTACACTCTTTGTAGCACATACCAAAGGAATGCTTTCATTCATACTTTTAATTCCTTCATTCAGAGTCTGATCCTAGTTATCCATACCATCATCCTTAGCTATGGTTGCATAAGCCTCAACATCTTCATGAACTTGATCATTATTCTCCTTATGCCATTGAGACATTATCAACATGTTGGATAAAAGGCCTGACACATCATTATCACCATCTAGACTACTCAAGGTTGTTTTTGTAAGTTATATGTGAGTCTAAGAGGGGGCGTGAATTAGGTTCTTAGAATATTATCCCGATTTTTGATGATTTTTTATCTTTACTTTCCTAGAGATTTCTAAGTGATGAATTGGTAAATGCGGAAAGTAAATGAACACCGAGACGTATAGTGGTTCCCCTCACAGACCAAGAGTACTCCACTCCCCTTTCAACATGAAAAAGAATTTCACTAATGTTAAATCTTAGGACAAGACACACCTAGTCTTCCTATACAAGACTCTAACAATCCACACCAAGAACACCCTCTTGGATTTTACAAGTTTAAAGTCCAACCAAGAACAAATCTTACAATGGACCTCTTGTATCCACAATCCGGATAACAAGGATTCTAACAAACCCTATAAGAGAAACAATCCTTCCCTTATAGTCAACACCTAAAACCAAACAATCGTTGGACCATTAGGATTTTACAATAATTCTGAATTTTGAATAAGTAGATGAAACTTTGATTCTTCAATATATCAATCCAAAGATTGATCTTCTCCTTTTTGTAACAATCACTCTTGATGATATTATACAAGTGTTCGACTCAATAATAATGAAACTAATGCAATGAGTATGAAAGTTTAAGTGCAGAAATTTCACTTAGAAAAGTTTGAAGAACACTTTGATAAAATGAAGGTTTTAGTAAAAGAATGATTGTTTGAAATTTTAGCAAGGAGGTTAAAAAAATATTTGAAAAATCATGTATTTATATGCACATAACACCCTTAGGAAACATGGTAAAAACTGTAAAAAATTCATGAACAAATGCCATTGCATAATGAAAAGGTTCCATGAAGAGAGGCATGAAGAGGTGTTATGAAAAATGATGATTTTTCAATTCTGTTCAGGTGCAAATCGATTGCACCTATATGCAAATCGATTGCACAAAGCTTAACGTAACAAAATATTCAAAATTACAACACGCTGTAAAATGTGGCGGTTATTTTGGTTAATTACGTCGGTTCAAAACGCCGTAATTAACTAAAAACTGAATGTTTAAATAAATTGAAAAATTAAAAATTTGTCTAAATATTTGAACCAATATTATGAAACATCTATTGATTTATCCAAGTCAATAGATTATATTTGAAAGTGATTTAACATGGTTCAAAAAAGAAAAATAATTTTTCAAATTAAAGAAATATTTTGAGAACTATTTTATCAATATATATTGCATGCTTGAGACACTTTTGAACACTTGTATGCACCCATATTGATAAGTGGGAGTTATACCTTGATTATACTTGAGAATTCTTCAAGACTTGTAAAAATTAAAAACTTTGTTCTAGCTTCAATGTCTTGATCCATTCTTTTTGAGCAAGCATAACATCTTGAATGAATAATGTTGTCTTCATCAAAACCATTGAGAAGCTTGCCTTCACATTCTCCCCCTTTTTGATGATGACAACCCAATTTTGAAAATTTGCTTTAATCTTGTTTCTCTAACACAAAAGGCTCCCCCTTGATCAATGCTCCCCCTAAATTCATGATTTAGAGAGTCTTTGCTAGCTGCATTTTGTTAGAGAAAAACAAACACAAACACATACATCTTCTCCCCCTTTGTCATTAGCAAAAAGGATGGGAAAAGACTTGAAATATATAAAGAAATCTTGAAAAATTAAAAATAATTTTTACCTATGAGTTTTACCTCATGAAAGACTTCATCAAACATTTATCCTCGCCGAAACATGATTTTGAAGTCTTTGTCACAAAGTTGATTTATACTAGGAAAATTATGCTTTAGTTTGTCAACTTAAAGTACATCTTCAATGGATGTAAAAGTTAGTGCTTCAACTTTGCCAATGCCAAGAATTCTTTCTTTAAGGGAATCCTCATATGTGAAATAACCCTTGGACTTTGGAACTAGATTTGAAAGTTAGTTTATGCCTCCCATCAAAAACTTAGAACAACCACTTTATAAAAAAATAGATTTTGAAGTGGTCTCCAAGTAAACCTACAAAACAATCAAGTTTTATTTGGTACCCAATGTGCTTTGGGTCCATCATAGTTAGTTCCTTTCTTGACCCACACATAATGCCCTTGTGCTACACTAAAATTTCTCACATAGCATGCATTAGGTGTATGGCCAATTATTCCACAATAAAAACAAGTAGGTTCAAAGTTGCTCTTATATCTTGAAACATAAGATTTCGTTTTATTTGGTAACCTTTTCCTTCTAGCTTTTTGATGCACAACTTTAGGATTGTTTATCTTCTCATTAGGAGTTTGATCCTTAGGCCTAACAAAGATGGTTTTATTAGACTTTGGTTTAGAAAACTTTGAATAACCAAGTCCGCTTTTATCGTTTGAATACCTTTGTTGCCTTAGGATTTCTTCCAAGCTAATTTGTCCTTTCTCATATCTATCAATGACTCTTTTGAGTTGGACAATTTGAAATGAGAGAGATTCACAATTCTTACATATATAATTTTGTCTTTCTTCACGTATAATCTTTTCTTTTACATCCTTAGCATCATTTTCCATATTAACAATTTTATCTTTCAAGGATGTTATTTGTTTCTTTTGACTTGAACATTTTTTAGAATATTTCAAAAGTTCATCATGTAATTCATGAAAGGCACTTTGTAATTCATCATAAGATGGAATATCATTAGTTTCGGAATCACTAACCTCATGTTCTTCATCACTTGAATGAAGTGAGGCCATCAATGCCTTGTTTGCATGATCTTCATCTGAAGACGAACTTATTTCATTGTCATTCCACGCAACATATGCTTTCTTTGGCCTTTTGTCCTTCTTTCTTTTGAAGTATTTATCCCTCTTTTTAAGTGTAGGGCATTCACTTTTAACATGACCTTTTTCACCACATTCAAAACATTTAATCTTTCTTGTTGGTGCTTCTTCCTTAATGATTTCCTTTTTCCTTTCTTTTCTTAGAAACTTTTCAAATTTCTTTATAATTTCATCATCTTCATCACTATCGAATTCATCCTCTTGATTGCTATCATCATTTTTTACTTTTGTCTTTAAGGCAACGTCTTTTGAATCTTTTACTTGTATTTCATGCTTCTCCAATCTGTCAAGTTCTAACTCATGCTCTTGAAGTTTTCCGAACAAGGAAGCGGATGCCATGGTAGAAAGACTCTTCTTTTCCGATATCGCCGTCACCTTTGGTTGCCATTCCCTGTTTAAAGATCTAAGGACTTTAAGATTTAATTCATTGTTAGTAAAAGTCTTACCGAGTGCTTTCAAATGATTTGTCAAGTGCACAAATCTTTTTTGCAAGTCGAGGATTGATTCTCGGGGCTGCATTCTGAACATCTCATATTCTTGACTTAATGTGTTCAATCTAGATCGTTTAACTTCAGCGGTTCCTTCATGAGTTTCCACCAAAGTGTCCCATATTTCTTTAGCAGATTTACATTGTGAAACTCGGAAAAAATCATCCATACTTAATGCACTTTGAAGAATATTAATAGCTTTCTTTTCATCGAGCACTTTCTTTCTATCATCTTCATTATAAGCAGTTTTAATCTTTGGAGTTGCAATATTGTTTACAACACTCATTGGTTGGTGTGGACCATTCTCAACAGTTTCCCATATTCCATCACCTTGTGCTTCTAAGTGTGCTCTCATTCTTATTTTCCAAAAATTGAAGTATTCACCGGAGAAGAGTGGGGGTTTGTTACTGCTGCCACCGTCTTTGAAAACCGGGATTGTAGAAGCCATTCTGGATCTTTAGGAACAAGTTACCTAAACTTGCTCTGATGCCAATTGTAAGTTATATGTGAGCCTAAGAGGGGGCGTGAATTAGGTTCTTAGAATATTATCCCGATTTTTGACGATTTTTTATCTTTACTTTCCTAGAGATTTCTAAGTGATGAATTGGTAAATGCGGAAAGTAAATGAACACCGAGACGTATAGTGGTTCCCCTCAGAGACCGAGAGTACTCCACTCCCCTTTCAACATGAAAGAGAATTTCACTAATGTTAGATCTTAGGACAAGACACACCTAGTCTTCCTATACAAGACTCTAACAATCCACACCAAGAACACCCTCTTGGATTTTACAAGTTTAAAGTCCAACCAAGAACAAATCTTACAATGGACCTCTTGTATCCACAATCCGGATAACAAGGATTCTAACAAACCCTATAAGAGAAACAATCCTTCCCTTATAGTCAACGCCTAAAACCAAACAATTGTTGGACCATTAGGATTTTACAATAATTCTGAATTTTGAATAAGTAGATGAAACTTTGATTCTTCAATATATCAATCCAAAGATTGATCTTCTCCTTTTTGTAACAATCACTCTTGATGATATTATACAAGTGTCCGACTCAATAATAATGAAACTAATGCAATGAGTATGAAAGTTTAAGTGCAGAAATTTCACTTAGAAAAGTTTGAAGAACACTTTGATAAAATGAAGGTTTTAGTAAAAGAATGATTGTTTGAAATTTTAGCAAGGAGGTTAAAAAAATATTTGAAAAATCATGTATTTATATGCACATAACACCCTTAGGAAACATGGTAAAAACTGTAAAAAATTCATGAACAAATGCCATTGCATAATGAAAAGGTTCCATGAAGAGAGGCATGAAGAGGTGTTATGAAAAATGATGATTTTTCAATTCTGTTCAGGTGCAAATCGATTGCACCTATATGCAAATCGATTGCACAAAGCTTAACGTAACAAAATATTCAAAATTACAACACGCTGTAAAATGTGACGGTTATTTTGGTTAATTACGTCGGTTCAAAACGCCGTAATTAACTAAAAAACTGAATGTTTAAATAAATTGAAAAATTAAAAATTTGTCTAAATATTTGAACCAATATTATGCAACATCTATTGATTTATCCAAGTCAATAAATTATATTTGAAAGTGATTTAACATGGTTCAAAAAAGAAAAATAATTTTTCAAATTAAAGAAATATTTTGAGAACTATTTTATCAATATATATTGCATGCTTGAGACACTTTTGAACACTTGTATGGCCCCATATTGATAAGTGAGAGTTATACCTTGATTATACTTGAGAATTCTTCAAGACTTGTAAAAATTAAAAACTTTGTTCTAGCTTCAATGTCTTGATCCATTCTTTTTGAGCAAGCATAACATCTTGAATGAATAATGTTGTCTTCATCAAAACCATTGAGAAGCTTGCCTTCACATTCTCCCCCTTTTTGATGATGACAACCCAATTTTGAAAATTTGCTTTAATCTTGTTTCTCTAACACAAAAGGCTCCCCCTTGATCAATGCTCCCCCTAAATTCATGATTTAGAGAGTCTTTGCTAGATGCATTTTGTTAGAGAAAAACAAACACAAGCACATACATCTTCTCCCCCTTTGTCATTAGCAAAAAGGATGGGAAAAGACTTGAAATATATAAAGAAATCTTGAAAAATTAAAAATAATTTTTACCTATGAGTTTTACCTCATGAAAGACTTCATCAAACATTTATCCTCGCCGAAACATGATTTTGAAGTCTTTGTCACAAAGTTGATTTATACTAGGAAAATTATGCTTTAGTTTGTCAACTTAAAGTACATCTTCAATGGATGTAAAAGTTAGTGCTTCAACTTTGCCAATGCCAAGAATTCTTTCTTTAAGGGAATCCTCATATGTGAAATAACCCTTGGACTTTGGAACTAGATTTGAAAGTTAGTTTATGCCTCCCATCAAAAACTTAGAACAACCACTTTATAAAAAAATAGATTTTGAAGTGGTCTCCAAGTAAACCTACAAAACAATCAAGTTTTATTTGGTACCCAATGTGCTTTGGGTCCATCATAGTTAGTTCCTTTCTTGACCCACACATAATGCCCTTGTGCTACACTAAAATTTCTCACATAGCATGCATTAGGTGTATGGCCAATTATTCCACAATAAAAACAAGTAGGTTCAAAGTTGCTCTTATATCTTGAAACATAAGATTTCGTTTTATTTGGTAACCTTTTCCTTCTAGCTTTTTGATGCACAACTTTAGGATTGTTTATCTTCTCATTAGGAGTTTGATCCTTAGGCCTAACAAAGATGGTTTTATTAGACTTTGGTTTAGAAAACTTTGAATAACCAAGTCCGCTTTTATCGTTTGAATACCTTTGTTGCCTTAGGATTTCTTCCAAGCTAATTTGTCCTTTCTCATATCTATCAATGACTCTTTTGAGTTGGACAATTTGAAATGAGAGAGATTCACAATTCTTACATATATAATTTTGTCTTTCTTCACGTATAATCTTTTCTTTTACATCCTTAGCATCATTTTCCATATTAACAATTTTATCTTTCAAGGATGTTATTTGTTTCTTTTGACTTGAACATTTTTTAGAATATTTCAAAAGTTCATCATGTAATTCATGAAAGGCACTTTGTAATTCATCATAAGATGGAATATCATTAGTTTCGGAATCACTAACCTCATGTTCTTCATCACTTGAATGAAGTGAGGCCATCAATGCCTTGTTTGCATGATCTTCATCTGAAGACGAACTTATTTCATTGTCATTCCACGCAACATATGCTTTCTTTGGCCTTTTGTCCTTCTTTCTTTTGAAGTATTTATCCCTCTTTTTAAGTGTAGGGCATTCACTTTTAACATGACCTTTTTCACCACATTCAAAACATTTAATCTTTCTTGTTGGTGCTTCTTCCTTAATGATTTCCATTTTCCTTTCTTTTCTTAGAAACTTTTCAAATTTCTTTATAATTTCATCATCTTCATCACTATCGAATTCATCCTCTTGATTGCTATCATCATTTTTTACTTTTGTCTTTAAGGCAACGTCTTTTGAATCTTTTACTTGTATTTCATGCTTCTCCAATCTGTCAAGTTCTAACTCATGCTCTTGAAGTTTTCCGAACAAGGAAGCGGATGTCATGGTAGAAAGACTCTTCTTTTCCGATATCGCCGTCACCTTTGGTTGCCATTCCCTGTTTAAAGATCTAAGCACTTTAAGATTTAATTCATTGTTAGTAAAAGTCTTACCGAGTGCTTTCAAATGATTTGTCAAGTGCACAAATCTTTTTTGCAAGTCGAGGATTGATTCTCGGGGCTGCATTCTGAACATCTCATATTCTTGACTTAATGTGTTCAATCTAGATCGTTTAACTTCAGCGGTTCCTTCATGAGTTTCCACCAAAGTGTCCCATATTTCTTTAGCAGATTTACATTGTGAAACTCGGAAAAAATCATCCATACTTAATGCACTTTGAAGAATATTAATAGCTTTCTTTTCATCGAGCACTTTCTTTCTATCATCTTCATTATAAGCAGTTTTAATCTTTGGAGTTGCAATATTGTTTACAACACTCATTGGTTGGTGTGGACCATTCTCAACAGTTTCCCATATTCCATCACCTTGTGCTTCTAAGTGTGCTCTCATTCTTATTTTCCAAAAATTGAAGTATTCACCGGAGAAGAGTGGGGGTTTGTTACTGCTGCCACCGTCTTTGAAAACCGGGATTGTAGAAGCCATTCTGGATCTTTAGGAACAAGTTACCTAAACTTGCTCTGATGCCAATTGTAAGTTATATGTGAGCCTAAGAGGGGGCGTGAATTAGGTTCTTAGAATATTATCCCGATTTTTGACGATTTTTTATCTTTACTTTCCTAGAGATTTCTAAGTGATGAATTGGTAAATGCGGAAAGTAAATGAACACCGAGACGTATAGTGGTTCCCCTCACAGACCGAGAGTACTCCACTCCCCTTTCAACATGAAAGAGAATTTCACTAATGTTAGATCTTAGGACAAGACACACCTAGTCTTCCTATACAAGACTCTAACAATCCACACCAAGAACACCCTCTTGGATTTTACAAGTTTAAAGTCCAACCAAGAACAAATCTTACAATGGACCTCTTGTATCCACAATCCGGATAACAAGGATTCTAACAAACCCTATAAGAGAAACAATCCTTCCCTTATAGTCAACACCTAAAACCAAACAATTGTTGGACCATTAGGATTTTACAATAATTCTGAATTTTGAATAAGTAGATGAAACTTTGATTCTTCAATATATCAATCCAAAGATTGATCTTCTCCTTTTTGTAACAATCACTCTTGATGATATTATACAAGTGTCCGACTCAATAATAATGAAACTAATGCAATGAGTATGAAAGTTTAAGTGCAGAAATTTCACTTAGAAAAGTTTGAAGAACACTTTGATAAAATGAAGGTTTTAGTAAAAGAATGATTGTTTGAAATTTTAGCAAGGAGGTTAAAAAAATATTTGAAAAATCATGTATTTATATGCACATAACACCCTTAGGAAACATGGTAAAAACTGTAAAAAATTCATGAACAAATGCCATTGCATAATGAAAAGGTTCCATGAAGAGAGGCATGAAGAGGTGTTATGAAAAATGATGATTTTTCAATTCTGTTCAGGTGCAAATCGATTGCACCTATATGCAAATCGATTGCACAAAGCTTAACGTAACAAAATATTCAAAATTACAACACGCTGTAAAATGTGACGGTTATTTTGGTTAATTACGTCGGTTCAAAACGCCGTAATTAACTAAAAAACTGAATGTTTAAATAAATTGAAAAATTAAAAATTTGTCTAAATATTTGAACCAATATTATGCAACATCTATTGATTTATCCAAGTCAATAAATTATATTTGAAAGTGATTTAACATGGTTCAAAAAAGAAAAATAATTTTTCAAATTAAAGAAATATTTTGAGAACTATTTTATCAATATATATTGCATGCTTGAGACACTTTTGAACACTTGTATGGCCCCATATTGATAAGTGAGAGTTATACCTTGATTATACTTGAGAATTCTTCAAGACTTGTAAAAATTAAAAACTTTGTTCTAGCTTCAATGTCTTGATCCATTCTTTTTGAGCAAGCATAACATCTTGAATGAATAATGTTGTCTTCATCAAAACCATTGAGAAGCTTGCCTTCACATTCTCCCCCTTTTTGATGATGACAACCCAATTTTGAAAATTTGCTTTAATCTTGTTTCTCTAACACAAAAGGCTCCCCCTTGATCAATGCTCCCCCTAAATTCATGATTTAGAGAGTCTTTGCTAGATGCATTTTGTTAGAGAAAAACAAACACAAGCACATACATCTTCTCCCCCTTTGTCATTAGCAAAAAGGATGGGAAAAGACTTGAAATATATAAAGAAATCTTGAAAAATTAAAAATAATTTTTACCTATGAGTTTTACCTCATGAAAGACTTCATCAAACATTTATCCTCGCCGAAACATGATTTTGAAGTCTTTGTCACAAAGTTGATTTATACTAGGAAAATTATGCTTTAGTTTGTCAACTTAAAGTACATCTTCAATGGATGTAAAAGTTAGTGCTTCAACTTTGCCAATGCCAAGAATTCTTTCTTTAAGGGAATCCTCATATGTGAAATAACCCTTGGACTTTGGAACTAGATTTGAAAGTTAGTTTATGCCTCCCATCAAAAACTTAGAACAACCACTTTATAAAAAAATAGATTTTGAAGTGGTCTCCAAGTAAACCTACAAAACAATCAAGTTTTATTTGGTACCCAATGTGCTTTGGGTCCATCATAGTTAGTTCCTTTCTTGACCCACACATAATGCCCTTGTGCTACACTAAAATTTCTCACATAGCATGCATTAGGTGTATGGCCAATTATTCCACAATAAAAACAAGTAGGTTCAAAGTTGCTCTTATATCTTGAAACATAAGATTTCGTTTTATTTGGTAACCTTTTCCTTCTAGCTTTTTGATGCACAACTTTAGGATTGTTTATCTTCTCATTAGGAGTTTGATCCTTAGGCCTAACAAAGATGGTTTTATTAGACTTTGGTTTAGAAAACTTTGAATAACCAAGTCCGCTTTTATCGTTTGAATACCTTTGTTGCCTTAGGATTTCTTCCAAGCTAATTTGTCCTTTCTCATATCTATCAATGACTCTTTTGAGTTGGACAATTTGAAATGAGAGAGATTCAAAATTCTTACATATATAATTTTGTCTTTCTTCACGTATAATCTTTTCTTTTACATCCTTAGCATCATTTTCCATATTAACAATTTTATCTTTCAAGGATGTTATTTGTTTCTTTTGACTTGAACATTTTTTAGAATATTTCAAAAGTTCATCATGTAATTCATGAAAGGCACTTTGTAATTCATCATAAGATGGAATATCATTAGTTTCGGAATCACTAACCTCATGTTCTTCATCACTTGAATGAAGTGAGGCCATCAATGCCTTGTTTGCATGATCTTCATCTGAAGACGAACTTATTTCATTGTCATTCCACGCAACATATGCTTTCTTTGGCCTTTTGTCCTTCTTTCTTTTGAAGTATTTATCCCTCTTTTTAAGTGTAGGGCATTCACTTTTAACATGACCTTTTTCACCACATTCAAAACATTTAATCTTTCTTGTTGGTGCTTCTTCCTTAATGATTTCCTTTTTCCTTTCTTTTCTTAGAAACTTTTCAAATTTCTTTATAATTTCATCATCTTCATCACTATCGAATTCATCCTCTTGATTGCTATCATCATTTTTTACTTTTGTCTTTAAGGCAACGTCTTTTGAATCTTTTACTTGTATTTCATGCTTCTCCAATCTGTCAAGTTCTAACTCATGCTCTTGAAGTTTTCCGAACAAGGAAGCGGATGTCATGGTAGAAAGACTCTTCTTTTCCGATATCGCCGTCACCTTTGGTTGCCATTCCCTGTTTAAAGATCTAAGGACTTTAAGATTTAATTCATTGTTAGTAAAAGTCTTACCGAGTGCTTTCAAATGATTTGTCAAGTGCACAAATCTTTTTTGCAAGTCGAGGATTGATTCTCGGGGCTGCATTCTGAACATCTCATATTCTTGACTTAATGTGTTCAATCTAGATCGTTTAACTTCAGCGGTTCCTTCATGAGTTTCCACCAAAGTGTCCCATATTTCTTTAGCAGATTTACATTGTGAAACTCGGAAAAAATCATCCATACTTAATGCACTTTGAAGAATATTAATAGCTTTCTTTTCATCGAGCACTTTCTTTCTATCATCTTCATTATAAGCAGTTTTAATCTTTGGAGTTGCAATATTGTTTACAACACTCATTGGTTGGTGTGGACCATTTTCAACAGTTTCCCATATTCCATCACCTTGTGCTTCTAAGTGTGCTCTCATTCTTATTTTCCAAAAATTGAAGTATTCACCGGAGAAGAGTGGGGGTTTGTTACTGCTGCCACCGTCTTTGAAAACCGGGATTGTAGAAGCCATTCTGGATCTTTAGGAACAAGTTACCTAAACTTGCTCTGATGCCAATTGTAAGTTATATGTGAGCCTAAGAGGGGGCGTGAATTAGGTTCTTAGAATATTATCCCGATTTTTGACGATTTTTTATCTTTACTTTCCTAGAGATTTCTAAGTGATGAATTGGTAAATGCGGAAAGTAAATGAACACCGAGACGTATAGTGGTTCCCCTCACAGACCGAGAGTACTCCACTCCCCTTTCAACATGAAAGAGAATTTCACTAATGTTAGATCTTAGGACAAGACACACCTAGTCTTCCTATACAAGACTCTAACAATCCACACCAAGAACACCCTCTTGGATTTTACAAGTTTAAAGTCCAACCAAGAACAAATCTTACAATGGACCTCTTGTATCCACAATCCGGATAACAAGGATTCTAACAAACCCTATAAGAGAAACAATCCTTCCCTTATAGTCAACACCTAAAACCAAACAATTGTTGGACCATTAGGATTTTACAATAATTCTGAATTTTGAATAAGTAGATGAAACTTTGATTCTTCAATATATCAATCCAAAGATTGATCTTCTCCTTTTTGTAACAATCACTCTTGATGATATTATACAAGTGTCCGACTCAATAATAATGAAACTAATGCAATGAGTATGAAAGTTTAAGTGCAGAAATTTCACTTAGAAAAGTTTGAAGAACACTTTGATAAAATGAAGGTTTTAGTAAAAGAATGATTGTTTGAAATTTTAGCAAGGAGGTTAAAAAAATATTTGAAAAATCATGTATTTATATGCACATAACACCCTTAGGAAACATGGTAAAAACTGTAAAAAATTCATGAACAAATGCCATTGCATAATGAAAAGGTTCCATGAAGAGAGGCATGAAGAGGTGTTATGAAAAATGATGATTTTTCAATTCTGTTCAGGTGCAAATCGATTGCACCTATATGCAAATCGATTGCACAAAGCTTAACGTAACAAAATATTCAAAATTACAACACGCTGTAAAATGTGACGGTTATTTTGGTTAATTACGTCGGTTCAAAACGCCGTAATTAACTAAAAAAACTGAATGTTTAAATAAATTGAAAAATTAAAAATTTGTCTAAATATTTGAACCAATATTATGCAACATCTATTGATTTATCCAAGTCAATAAAT
The DNA here is from genome assembly GCA_022829125.1 of Lathyrus tuberosus. Taxonomy (NCBI): domain Eukaryota; kingdom Viridiplantae; phylum Streptophyta; class Magnoliopsida; order Fabales; family Fabaceae; genus Lathyrus; species Lathyrus tuberosus. Next base: position 13,882,670 of record JALAZF010000127.1, on the reverse strand, counting down.
TATATTTGAAAGTGATTTAACATGGTTCAAAAAAGAAAAATAATTTTTCAAATTAAAGAAATATTTTGAGAACTATTTTATCAATATATATTGCATGCTTGAGACACTTTTGAACACTTGTATGGCCCCATATTGATAAGTGAGAGTTATACCTTGATTATACTTGAGAATTCTTCAAGACTTGTAAAAATTAAAAACTTTGTTCTAGCTTCAATGTCTTGATCCATTCTTTTTGAGCAAGCATAACATCTTGAATGAATAATGTTGTCTTCATCAAAACCATTGAGAAGCTTGCCTTCACATTCTCCCCCTTTTTGATGATGACAACCCAATTTTGAAAATTTGCTTTAATCTTGTTTCTCTAACACAAAAGGCTCCCCCTTGATCAATGCTCCCCCTAAATTCATGATTTAGAGAGTCTTTGCTAGATGCATTTTGTTAGAGAAAAACAAACACAAGCACATACATCTTCTCCCCCTTTGTCATTAGCAAAAAGGATGGGAAAAGACTTGAAATATATAAAGAAATCTTGAAAAATTAAAAATAATTTTTACCTATGAGTTTTACCTCATGAAAGACTTCATCAAACATTTATCCTCGCCGAAACATGATTTTGAAGTCTTTGTCACAAAGTTGATTTATACTAGGAAAATTATGCTTTAGTTTGTCAACTTAAAGTACATCTTCAATGGATGTAAAAGTTAGTGCTTCAACTTTGCCAATGCCAAGAATTCTTTCTTTAAGGGAATCCTCATATGTGAAATAACCCTTGGACTTTGGAACTAGATTTGAAAGTTAGTTTATGCCTCGCATCAAAAACTTAGAACAACCACTTTATAAAAAAATAGATTTTGAAGTGGTCTCCAAGTAAACCTACAAAACAATCAAGTTTTATTTGGTACCCAATGTGCTTTGGGTCCATCATAGTTAGTTCCTTTCTTGACCCACACATAATGCCCTTGTGCTACACTAAAATTTCTCACATAGCATGCATTAGGTGTATGGCCAATTATTCCACAATAAAAACAAGTAGGTTCAAAGTTGCTCTTATATCTTGAAACATAAGATTTCGTTTTTTTGGTAACCTTTTCCTTCTAGCTTTTTGATGCACAACTTTAGGATTGTTTATCTTCTCATTAGGAGTTTGATCCTTAGGCCTAACAAAGATGGTTTTATTAGACTTTGGTTTAGAAAACTTTGAATAACCAAGTCCGCTTTTATCGTTTGAATACCTTTGTTGCCTTAGGATTTCTTCCAAGCTAATTTGTCCTTTCTCATATCTATCAATGACTCTTTTGAGTTGGACAATTTGAAATGAGAGAGATTCAAAATTCTTACATATATAATTTTGTCTTTCTTCACGTATAATCTTTTCTTTTACATCCTTAGCATCATTTTCCATATTAACAATTTTATCTTTCAAGGATGTTATTTGTTTCTTTTGACTTGAACATTTTTTAGAATATTTCAAAAGTTCATCATGTAATTCATGAAAGGCACTTTGTAATTCATCATAAGATGGAATATCATTAGTTTCGGAATCACTAACCTCATGTTCTTCATCACTTAAATGAAGTGAGGCCATCAATGCCTTGTTTGCATGATCTTCATCTGAAGACGAACTTATTTCATTGTCATTCCACGCAACATATGCTTTCTTTGGCCTTTTGTCCTTCTTTCTTTTGAAGTATTTATCCCTCTTTTTAAGTGTAGGGCATTCACTTTTAACATGACCTTTTTCACCACATTCAAAACATTTAATCTTTCTTGTTGGTGCTTCTTCCTTAATGATTTCCTTTTTCCTTTCTTTTCTTAGAAACTTTTCAAATTTCTTTATAATTTCATCATCTTCATCACTATCGAATTCATCCTCTTGATTGCTATCATCATTTTTTACTTTTGTCTTTAAGGCAACGTCTTTTGAATCTTTTACTTGTATTTCATGCTTCTCCAATCTGTCAAGTTCTAACTCATGCTCTTGAAGTTTTCCGAACAAGGAAGCGGATGTCATGGTAGAAAGACTCTTCTTTTCTGATATCGCCGTCACCTTTGGTTGCCATTCCCTGTTTAAAGATCTAAGCACTTTAAGATTTAATTCATTGTTAGTAAAAGTCTTACCGAGTGCTTTCAAATGATTTGTCAAGTGCACAAATCTTTTTTGCAAGTCGAGGATTGATTCTCGGGGCTGCATTCTGAACATCTCATATTCTTGACTTAATGTGTTCAATCTAGATCGTTTAACTTCAGCGGTTCCTTCATGAGTTTCCACCAAAGTGTCCCATATTTCTTTAGCAGATTTACATTGTGAAACTCGGAAAAAATCATCCATACTTAATGCACTTTGAAGAATATTAATAGCTTTCTTTTCATCGAGCACTTTCTTTCTATCATCTTCATTATAAGCAGTTTTAATCTTTGGAGTTGCAATATTGTTTACAACACTCATTGGTTGGTGTGGACCATTCTCAACAGTTTCCCATATTCCATCACCTTGTGCTTCTAAGTGTGCTCTCATTCTTATTTTCCAAAAATTGAAGTATTCACCGGAGAAGAGTGGGGGTTTGTTACTGCTGCCACCGTCTTTGAAAACCGGGATTGTGGAAGCCATTCTGGATCTTTAGGAACAAGTTACCTAAACTTGCTCTGATGCCAATTGTAAGTTATACGTGAGCCTAAGAGGGGGCGTGAATTAGGTTCTTAGAATATTATCCCGATTTTTGACGATTTTTTATCTTTACTTTCCTAGAGATTTCTAAGTGATGAATTGGTAAATGCGGAAAGTAAATGAACACCGAGACGTATAGTGGTTCCCCTCACAGACCGAGAGTACTCCACTCCCCTTTCAACATGAAAGAGAATTTCACTAATGTTAGATCTTAGGACAAGACACACCTAGTCTTCCTATACAAGACTCTAACAATCCACACCAAGAACACCCTCTTGGATTTTACAAGTTTAAAGTCCAACCAAGAACAAATCTTACAATGGACCTCTTGTATCCACAATCCGGATAACAAGGATTCTAACAAACCCTATAAGAGAAACAATCCTTCCCTTATAGTCAACACCTAAAACCAAACAATTGTTGGACCATTAGGATTTTACAATAATTCTGAATTTTGAATAAGTAGATGAAACTTTGATTCTTCAATATATCAATCCAAAGATTGATCTTCTCCTTTTTGTAACAATCACTCTTGATGATATTATACAAGTGTCCGACTCAATAATAATGAAACTAATGCAATGAGTATGAAAGTTTAAGTGCAGAAATTTCACTTAGAAAAGTTTGAAGAACACTTTGATAAAATGAAGGTTTTAGTAAAAGAATGATTGTTTGAAATTTTAGCAAGGAGGTTAAAAAAATATTTGAAAAATCATGTATTTATATGCACATAACACCCTTAGGAAACATGGTAAAAACTGTAAAAAATTCATGAACAAATGCCATTGCATAATGAAAAGGTTCCATGAAGAGAGGCATGAAGAGGTGTTATGAAAAATGATGATTTTTCAATTCTGTTCAGGTGCAAATCGATTGCACCTATATGCAAATCGATTGCACAAAGCTTAACGTAACAAAATATTCAAAATTACAACACGCTGTAAAATGTGACGGTTATTTTGGTTAATTACGTCGGTTCAAAACGCCGTAATTAACTAAAAAACTGAATGTTTAAATAAATTGAAAAATTAAAAATTTGTCTAAATATTTGAACCAATATTATGCAACATCTATTGATTTATCCAAGTCAATAAATTATATTTGAAAGTGATTTAACATGGTTCAAAAAAGAAAAATAATTTTTCAAATTAAAGAAATATTTTGAGAACTATTTTATCAATATATATTGCATGCTTGAGACACTTTTGAACACTTGTATGGCCCCATATTGATAAGTGAGAGTTATACCTTGATTATACTTGAGAATTCTTCAAGACTTGTAAAAATTAAAAACTTTGTTCTAGCTTCAATGTCTTGATCCATTCTTTTTGAGCAAGCATAACATCTTGAATGAATAATGTTGTCTTCATCAAAACCATTGAGAAGCTTGCCTTCACATTCTCCCCCTTTTTGATGATGACAACCCAATTTTGAAAATTTGCTTTAATCTTGTTTCTCTAACACAAAAGGCTCCCCCTTGATCAATGCTCCCCCTAAATTCATGATTTAGAGAGTCTTTGCTAGATGCATTTTGTTAGAGAAAAACAAACACAAGCACATACATCTTCTCCCCCTTTGTCATTAGCAAAAAGGATGGGAAAAGACTTGAAATATATAAAGAAATCTTGAAAAATTAAAAATAATTTTTACCTATGAGTTTTACCTCATGAAAGACTTCATCAAACATTTATCCTCGCCGAAACATGATTTTGAAGTCTTTGTCACAAAGTTGATTTATACTAGGAAAATTATGCTTTAGTTTGTCAACTTAAAGTACATCTTCAATGGATGTAAAAGTTAGTGCTTCAACTTTGCCAATGCCAAGAATTCTTTCTTTAAGGGAATCCTCATATGTGAAATAACCCTTGGACTTTGGAACTAGATTTGAAAGTTAGTTTATGCCTCCCATCAAAAACTTAGAACAACCACTTTATAAAAAAATAGATTTTGAAGTGGTCTCCAAGTAAACCTACAAAACAATCAAGTTTTATTTGGTACCCAATGTGCTTTGGGTCCATCATAGTTAGTTCCTTTCTTGACCCACACATAATGCCCTTGTGCTACACTAAAATTTCTCACATAGCATGCATTAGGTGTATGGCCAATTATTCCACAATAAAAACAAGTAGGTTCAAAGTTGCTCTTATATCTTGAAACATAAGATTTCGTTTTTTTGGTAACCTTTTCCTTCTAGCTTTTTGATGCACAACTTTAGGATTGTTTATCTTCTCATTAGGAGTTTGATCCTTAGGCCTAACAAAGATGGTTTTATTAGACTTTGGTTTAGAAAACTTTGAATAACCAAGTCCGCTTTTATCGTTTGAATACCTTTGTTGCCTTAGGATTTCTTCCAAGCTAATTTGTCCTTTCTCATATCTATCAATGACTCTTTTGAGTTGGACAATTTGAAATGAGAGAGATTCAAAATTCTTACATATATAATTTTGTCTTTCTTCACGTATAATCTTTTCTTTTACATCCTTAGCATCATTTTCCATATTAACAATTTTATCTTTCAAGGATGTTATTTGTTTCTTTTGACTTGAACATTTTTTAGAATATTTCAAAAGTTCATCATGTAATTCATGAAAGGCACTTTGTAATTCATCATAAGATGGAATATCATTAGTTTCGGAATCACTAACCTCATGTTCTTCATCACTTAAATGAAGTGAGGCCATCAATGCCTTGTTTGCATGATCTTCATCTGAAGACGAACTTATTTCATTGTCATTCCACGCAACATATGCTTTCTTTGGCCTTTTGTCCTTCTTTCTTTTGAAGTATTTATCCCTCTTTTTAAGTGTAGGGCATTCACTTTTAACATGACCTTTTTCACCACATTCAAAACATTTAATCTTTCTTGTTGGTGCTTCTTCCTTAATGATTTCCTTTTTCCTTTCTTTTCTTAGAAACTTTTCAAATTTCTTTATAATTTCATCATCTTCATCACTATCGAATTCATCCTCTTGATTGCTATCATCATTTTTTACTTTTGTCTTTAAGGCAACGTCTTTTGAATCTTTTACTTGTATTTCATGCTTCTCCAATCTGTCAAGTTCTAACTCATGCTCTTGAAGTTTTCCGAACAAGGAAGCGGATGTCATGGTAGAAAGACTCTTCTTTTCCGATATCGCCGTCACCTTTGGTTGCCATTCCCTGTTTAAAGATCTAAGCACTTTAAGATTTAATTCATTGTTAGTAAAAGTCTTACCGAGTGCTTTCAAATGATTTGTCAAGTGCACAAATCTTTTTTGCAAGTCGAGGATTGATTCTCGGGGCTGCATTCTGAACATCTCATATTCTTGACTTAATGTGTTCAATCTAGATCGTTTAACTTCAGCGGTTCCTTCATGAGTTTCCACCAAAGTGTCCCATATTTCTTTAGCAGATTTACATTGTGAAACTCGGAAAAAATCATCCATACTTAATGCACTTTGAAGAATATTAATAGCTTTCTTTTCATCGAGCACTTTCTTTCTATCATCTTCATTATAAGCAGTTTTAATCTTTGGAGTTGCAATATTGTTTACAACACTCATTGGTTGGTGTGGACCATTCTCAACAGTTTCCCATATTCCATCACCTTGTGCTTCTAAGTGTGCTCTCATTCTTATTTTCCAAAAATTGAAGTATTCACCGGAGAAGAGTGGGGGTTTGTTACTGCTGCCACCGTCTTTGAAAACCGGGATTGTGGAAGCCATTCTGGATCTTTAGGAACAAGTTACCTAAACTTGCTCTGATGCCAATTGTAAGTTATACGTGAGCCTAAGAGGGGGCGTGAATTAGGTTCTTAGAATATTATCCCGATTTTTGACGATTTTTTATCTTTACTTTCCTAGAGATTTCTAAGTGATGAATTGGTAAATGCGGAAAGTAAATGAACACCGAGACGTATAGTGGTTCCCCTCACAGACCGAGAGTACTCCACTCCCCTTTCAACATGAAAGAGAATTTCACTAATGTTAGATCTTAGGACAAGACACACCTAGTCTTCCTATACAAGACTCTAACAATCCACACCAAGAACACCCTCTTGGATTTTACAAGTTTAAAGTCCAACCAAGAACAAATCTTACAATGGACCTCTTGTATCCACAATCCGGATAACAAGGATTCTAACAAACCCTATAAGAGAAACAATCCTTCCCTTATAGTCAACACCTAAAACCAAACAATTGTTGGACCATTAGGATTTTACAATAATTCTGAATTTTGAATAAGTAGATGAAACTTTGATTCTTCAATATATCAATCCAAAGATTGATCTTCTCCTTTTTGTAACAATCACTCTTGATGATATTATACAAGTGTCCGACTCAATAATAATGAAACTAATGCAATGAGTATGAAAGTTTAAGTGCAGAAATTTCACTTAGAAAAGTTTGAAGAACACTTTGATAAAATGAAGGTTTTAGTAAAAGAATGATTGTTTGAAATTTTAGCTAGGAGGTTAAAAAAATATTTGAAAAATCATGTATTTATATGCACATAACACCCTTAGGAAACATGGTAAAAACTGTAAAAAATTCATGAACAAATGCCATTGCATAATGAAAAGGTTCCATGAAGAGAGGCATGAAGAGGTGTTATGAAAAATGATGATTTTTCAATTCTGTTCAGGTGCAAATCGATTGCACCTATATGCAAATCGATTGCACAAAGCTTAACGTAACAAAATATTCAAAATTACAACACGCTGTAAAATGTGACGGTTATTTTGGTTAATTACGTCGGTTCAAAACGCCGTAATTAACTAAAAAACTGAATGTTTAAATAAATTGAAAAATTAAAAATTTGTCTAAATATTTGAACCAATATTATGCAACATCTATTGATTTATCCAAGTCAATAAATTATATTTGAAAGTGATTTAACATGGTTCAAAAGAGAAAAATAATTTTTCAAATTAAAGAAATATTTTGAGAACTATTTTATCAATATATATTGCATGCTTGAGACACTTTTGAACACTTGTATGGCCCCATATTGATAAGTGAGAGTTATACCTTGATTATACTTGAGAATTCTTCAAGACTTGTAAAAATTAAAAACTTTGTTCTAGCTTCAATGTCTTGATCCATTCTTTTTGAGCAAGCATAACATCTTGAATGAATAATGTTGTCTTCATCAAAACCATTGAGAAGCTTGCCTTCACATTCTCCCCCTTTTTGATGATGACAACCCAATTTTGAAAATTTGCTTTAATCTTGTTTCTCTAACACAAAAGGCTCCCCCTTGATCAATGCTCCCCCTAAATTCATGATTTAGAGAGTCTTTGCTAGATGCATTTTGTTAGAGAAAAACAAACACAAGCACATACATCTTCTCCCCCTTTGTCATTAGCAAAAAGGATGGGAAAAGACTTGAAATATATAAAGAAATCTTGAAAAATTAAAAATAATTTTTACCTATGAGTTTTACCTCATGAAAGACTTCATCAAACATTTATCCTCGCCGAAACATGATTTTGAAGTCTTTGTCACAAAGTTGATTTATACTAGGAAAATTATGCTTTAGTTTGTCAACTTAAAGTACATCTTCAATGGATGTAAAAGTTAGTGCTTCAACTTTGCCAATGCCAAGAATTCTTTCTTTAAGGGAATCCTCATATGTGAAATAACCCTTGGACTTTGGAACTAGATTTGAAAGTTAGTTTATGCCTCCCATCAAAAACTTAGAACAACCACTTTATAAAAAAATAGATTTTGAAGTGGTCTCCACGTAAACCTACAAAACAATCAAGTTTTATTTGGTACCCAATGTGCTTTGGGTCCATCATAGTTAGTTCCTTTCTTGACCCACACATAATGCCCTTGTGCTACACTAAAATTTCTCACATAGCATGCATTAGGTGTATGGCCAATTATTCCACAATAAAAACAAGTAGGTTCAAAGTTGCTCTTATATCTTGAAACATAAGATTTCGTTTTATTTGGTAACCTTTTCCTTCTAGCTTTTTGATGCACAACTTTAGGATTGTTTATCTTCTCATTAGGAGTTTGATCCTTAGGCCTAACAAAGATGGTTTTATTAGACTTTGGTTTAGAAAACTTTGAATAACCAAGTCCGCTTTTATCGTTTGAATACCTTTGTTGCCTTAGGATTTCTTCCAAGCTAATTTGTCCTTTCTCATATCTATCAATGACTCTTTTGAGTTGGACAATTTGAAATGAGAGAGATTCACAATTCTTACATATATAATTTTGTCTTTCTTCACGTATAATCTTTTCTTTTACATCCTTAGCATCATTTTCCATATTAACAATTTTATCTTTCAAGGATGTTATTTGTTTCTTTTGACTTGAACATTTTTTAGAATATTTCAAAAGTTCATCATGTAATTCATGAAAGGCACTTTGTAATTCATCATAAGATGGAATATCATTAGTTTCGGAATCACTAACCTCATGTTCTTCATCACTTGAATGAAGTGAGGCCATCAATGCCTTGTTTGCATGATCTTCATCTGAAGACGAACTTATTTCATTGTCATTCCACGCAACATATGCTTTCTTTGGCCTTTTGTCCTTCTTTCTTTTGAAGTATTTATCCCTCTTTTTAAGTGTAGGGCATTCACTTTTAACATGACCTTTTTCACCACATTCAAAACATTTAATCTTTCTTGTTGGTGCTTCTTCCTTAATGATTTCCATTTTCCTTTCTTTTCTTAGAAACTTTTCAAATTTCTTTATAATTTCATCATCTTCATCACTATCGAATTCATCCTCTTGATTGCTATCATCATTTTTTACTTTTGTCTTTAAGGCAACGTCTTTTGAATCTTTTACTTGTATTTCATGCTTCTCCAATCTGTCAAGTTCTAACTCATGCTCTTGAAGTTTTCCGAACAAGGAAGCGGATGTCATGGTAGAAAGACTCTTCTTTTCCGATATCGCCGTCACCTTTGGTTGCCATTCCCTGTTTAAAGATCTAAGCACTTTAAGATTTAATTCATTGTTAGTAAAAGTCTTACCGAGTGCTTTCAAATGATTTGTCAAGTGCACAAATCTTTTTTGCAAGTCGAGGATTGATTCTCGGGGCTGCATTCTGAACATCTCATATTCTTGACTTAATGTGTTCAATCTAGATCGTTTAACTTCAGCGGTTCCTTCATGAGTTTCCACCAAAGTGTCCCATATTTCTTTAGCAGATTTACATTGTGAAACTCGGAAAAATTCATCCATACTTAATGCACTTTGAAGAATATTAATAGCTTTCTTTTCATCGAGCACTTTCTTTCTATCATCTTCATTATAAGCAGTTTTAATCTTTGGAGTTGCAATATTGTTTACAACACTCATTGGTTGGTGTGGACCATTCTCAACAGTTTCCCATATTCCATCACCTTGTGCTTCTAAGTGTGCTCTCATTCTTATTTTCCAAAAATTGAAGTATTCACCGGAGAAGAGTGGGGGTTTGTTACTGCTGCCACCGTCTTTGAAAACCGGGATTGTGGAAGCCATTCTGGATCTTTAGGAACAAGTTACCTAAACTTGCTCTGATGCCAATTGTAAGTTATAGGTGAGCCTAAGAGGGGGCGTGAATTAGGTTCTTAGACTATTATCCCGATTTTTGACGATTTTTTATCTTTACTTTCCTAGAGATTTCTAAGTGATGAATTGGTAAATGCGGAAAGTAAATGAACACCGAGACGTATAGTGGTTCCCCTCACAGACCGAGAGTAATCCACTCCCCTTTCAACATGAAAGAGAATTTCACTAATGTTAGATCTTAGGACAAGACACACCTAGTCTTCCTATACAAGACTCTAACAATCCACACCAAGAACACCCTCTTGGATTTTACAAGTTTAAAGTCCAACCAAGAACAAATCTTACAATGGACCTCTTGTATCCACAATCCGGATAATAAGGATTCTAACAAACCCTATAAGAGAAACAATCCTTCCCTTATAGTCAACACCTAAAACCAAACAATTGTTGGACCATTAGGATTTTACAATAATTCTGAATTTTGAATAAGTAGATGAAACTTTGATTCTTCAATATATCAATCCAAAGATTGATCTTCTCCTTTTTGTAACAATCACTCTTGATGATATTATACAAGTGTTCGACTCAATAATAATGAAACTAATGCAATGAGTATGAAAGTTTAAGTGCAGAAATTTCACTTAGAAAAGTTTGAAGAACACTTTGATAAAATGAAGGTTTTAGTAAAAGAATGATTGTTTGAAATTTTAGCAAGGAGGTTAAAAAAATATTTGAAAAATCATGTATTTATATGCACATAACACCCTTAGGAAACATGGTAAAAACTGTAAAAAATTCATGAACAAATGCCATTGCATAATGAAAAGGTTCCATGAAGAGAGGCATGAAGAGGTGTTATGAAAAATGATGATTTTTCAATTCTGTTCAGGTGCAAATCGATTGCACCTATATGCAAATCGATTGCACAAAGCTTAACGTAACAAAATATTCAAAATTACAACACGCTGTAAAATGTGGCGGTTATTTTGGTTAATTACGTCGGTTCAAAACGCCGTAATTAACTAAAAACTGAATGTTTAAATAAATTGAAAAATTAAAAATTTGTCTAAATATTTGAACCAATATTATGCAACATCTATTGATTTATCCAAGTCAATAGATTATATTTGAAAGTGATTTAACATGGTTCAAAAAAGAAAAATAATTTTTCAAATTAAAGAAATATTTTGAGAACTATTTTATCAATATATATTGCATGCTTGAGACACTTTTGAACACTTGTATGCACCCATATTGATAAGTGAGAGTTATACCTTGATTATACTTGAGAATTCTTCAAGACTTGTAAAAATTAAAAACTTTGTTCTAGCTTCAATGTCTTGATCCATTCTTTTTGAGCAAGCATAACATCTTGAATGAATAATGTTGTCTTCATCAAAACCATTGAGAAGCTTGCCTTCACATTCTCCCCCTTTTTGATGATGACAACCCAATTTTGAAAATTTACTTTAATCTTGTTTCTCTAACACAAAAGGCTCCCCCTTGATCAATGCTCCCCCTAAATTCATGATTTAGAGAGTCTTTGCTAGCTGCATTTTGTTAGAGAAAAACAAACACAAACACATACATCTTCTCCCCCTTTGTCATTAGCAAAAAGGATGGGAAAAGACTTGAAATATATAAAGAAATCTTGAAAAATTAAAAATAATTTTTACCTATGAGTTTTACCTCATGAAAGACTTCATCAAACATTTATCCTCGCCGAAACATGATTTTGAAGTCTTTGTCACAAAGTTGATTTATACTAGGAAAATTATGCTTTAGTTTGTCAACTTAAAGTACATCTTCAATGGATGTAAAAGTTAGTGCTTCAACTTTGCCAATGCCAAGAATTCTTTCTTTAAGGGAATCCTCATATGTGAAATAACCCTTGGACTTTGGAACTAGATTTGAAAGTTAGTTTATGCCTCCCATCAAAAACTTAGAACAACCACTTTATAAAAAAATAGATTTTGAAGTGGTCTCCAAGTAAACCTACAAAACAATCAAGTTTTATTTGGTACCCAATGTGCTTTGGGTCCATCATAGTTAGTTCCTTTCTTGACCCACACATAATGCCCTTGTGCTACACTAAAATTTCTCACATAGCATGCATTAGGTGTATGGCCAATTATTCCACAATAAAAACAAGTAGGTTCAAAGTTGCTCTTATATCTTGAAACATAAGATTTCGTTTTATTTGGTAACCTTTTCCTTCTAGCTTTTTGATGCACAACTTTAGGATTGTTTATCTTCTCATTAGGAGTTTGATCCTTAGGCCTAACAAAGATGGTTTTATTAGACTTTGGTTTAGAAAACTTTGAATAACCAAGTCCGCTTTTATCGTTTGAATACCTTTGTTGCCTTAGGATTTCTTCCAAGCTAATTTGTCCTTTCTCATATCTATCAATGACTCTTTTGAGTTGGACAATTTGAAATGAGAGAGATTTACAATTCTTACATATATAATTTTGTCTTTCTTCACGTATAATCTTTTCTTTTACATCCTTAGCATCATTTTCCATATTAACAATTTTATCTTTCAAGGATGTTATTTGTTTCTTTTGACTTGAACATTTTTTAGAATATTTCAAAAGTTCATCATGTAATTCATGAAAGGCACTTTGTAATTCATCATAAGATGGAATATCATTAGTTTCGGAATCACTAACCTCATGTTCTTCATCACTTGAATGAAGTGAGGCCATCAATGCCTTGTTTGCATGATCTTCATCTGAAGACGAACTTATTTCATTGTCATTCTACGCAACATATGCTTTCTTTGGCCTTTTGTCCTTCTTTCTTTTGAAGTATTTATCCCTCTTTTTAAGTGTAGGGCATTCACTTTTAACATGACCTTTTTCACCACATTCAAAACATTTAATCTTTCTTGTTGGTGCTTCTTCCTTAATGATTTCCATTTTCCTTTCTTTTCTTAGAAACTTTTCAAATTTCTTTATAATTTCATCATCTTCATCACTATCGAATTCATCCTCTTGATTGCTATCATCATTTTTTACTTTTATCTTTAAGGCAACGTCTTTTGAATCTTTTACTTGTATTTCATGCTTCTCCAATCTGTCAAGTTCTAACTCATGCTCTTGAAGTTTTCCGAACAAGGAAGCGGATGTCATGGTAGAAAGACTCTTCTTTTCCGATATCGCCGTCACCTTTGGTTGCCATTCCCTGTTTAAAGATCTAAGCACTTTAAGATTTAATTCATTGTTAGTAAAAGTCTTACCGAGTGCTTTCAAATGATTTGTCAAGTGCACAAATCTTTTTTGCAAGTCGAGGATTGATTCTCGGGGCTGCATTCTGAACATCTCATATTCTTGACTTAATGTGTTCAATCTAGATCGTTTAACTTCAGCGGTTCCTTCATGAGTTTCCACCAAAGTGTCCCATATTTCTTTAGCAGATTTACATTGTGAAACTCGGAAAAATTCATCCATACTTAATGCACTTTGAAGAATATTAATAGCTTTCTTTTCATCGAGCACTTTCTTTCTATCATCTTCATTATAAGCAGTTTTAATCTTTGGAGTTGCAATATTGTTTACAACACTCATTGGTTGGTGTGGACCATTCTCAACAGTTTCCCATATTCCATCACCTTGTGCTTCTAAGTGTGCTCTCATTCTTATTTTCCAAAAATTGAAGTATTCACCGGAGAAGAGTGGGGGTTTGTTACTGCTGCCACCGTCTTTGAAAACCGGGATTGTGGAAGCCATTCTGGATCTTTAGGAACAAGTTACCTAAACTTGCTCTGATGCCAATTGTAAGTTATATGTGAGCCTAAGAGGGGGCGTGAATTAGGTTCTTAGAATATTATCCCGATTTTTGAAGATTTTTTATCTTTACATTCCTAGAGATTTCTAAGTGATGAATTGGTAAATGCGGAAAGTAAATGAACACCGAGACGTATAGTGGTTCCCCTCACAGACCGAGAGTACTCCACTCCCCTTTCAACATGAAAGAGAATTTCACTAATGTTAGATCTTAGGACAAGACACACCTAGTCTTCCTATACAAGACTCTAACAATCCACACCAAGAACACCCTCTTGGATTTTACAAGTTTAAAGTCCAACCAAGAACAAATCTTACAATGGACCTCTTGTATCCACAATCCGGATAACAAGGATTCTAACAAACCCTATAAGAGAAACAATCCTTCCCTTATAGTCAACACCTAAAACCAAACAATTGTTGGACCATTAGGATTTTACAATAATTCTGAATTTTGAATAAGTAGATGAAACTTTGATTCTTCAATATATCAATCCAAAGATTGATCTTCTCCTTTTTGTAACAATCACTCTTGATGATATTATACAAGTGTTCGACTCAATAATAATGAAACTAATGCAATGAGTATGACAGTTTAAGTGCAGAAATTTCACTTAGAAAAGTTTGAAGAACACTTTGATAAAATGAAGGTTTTAGTAAAAGAATGATTGTTTGAAATTTTAGCAAGGAGGTTAAAAAAATATTTGAAAAATCATGTATTTATATGCACATAACACCCTTAGGAAACATGGTAAAAACTGTAAAAAATTCATGAACAAATGCCATTGCATAATGAAAAGGTTCCATGAAGAGAGGCATGAAGAGGTGTTATGAAAAATGATGATTTTTCAATTCTGTTCAGGTGCAAATCGATTGCACCTATATGCAAATTGATTGCACAAAGCTTAACGTAACAAAATATTCAAAATTATAACACGCTGTAAAATGTGGCGGTTATTTTGGTTAATTACGTCGGTTCAAAACGCCGTAATTAACTAAAAACTGAATGTTTAAATAAATTGAAAAATTAAAAATTTGTCTAAATATTTGAACCAATATTATGCAACATCTATTGATTTATCCAAGTCAATAGATTATATTTGAAAGTGATTTAACATGGTTCAAAAAAGAAAAATAATTTTTCAAATTAAAGAAATATTTTGAGAACTATTTTATCAATATATATTGCATGCTTGAGACACTTTTGAACACTTGTATGCACCCATATTGATAAGTGAGAGTTATACCTTGATTATACTTGAGAATTCTTCAAGACTTGTAAAAATTAAAAACTTTGTTCTAGCTTCAATGTCTTGATCCATTCTTTTTGAGCAAGCATAACATCTTGAATGAATAATGTTGTCTTCATCAAAACCATTGAGAAGCTTGCCTTCACATTCTCCCCCTTTTTGATGATGACAACCCAATTTTGAAAATTTGCTTTAATCTTGTTTCTCTAACACAAAAGGCTCCCCCTTGATCAATGCTCCCCCTAAATTCATGATTTAGAGAGTCTTTGCTAGCTGCATTTTGTTAGAGAAAAACAAACACAAACACATACATCTTCTCCCCCTTTGTCATTAGCAAAAAGGATGGGAAAAGACTTGAAATATATAAAGAAATCTTGAAAAATTAAAAATAATTTTTACCTATGAGTTTTACCTCATGAAATACTTCATCAAACATTTATCCTCGCCGAAACATGATTTTGAAGTCTTTGTCACAAAGTTGATTTATACTAGGAAAATTATGCTTTAGTTTGTCAACTTAAAGTACATCTTCAATGGATGTAAAAGTTAGTGCTTCAACTTTGCCAATGCCAAGAATTCTTTCTTTAAGGGAATCGTCATATGTGAAATAACCCTTGGACTTTGGAACTAGATTTGAAAGTTAGTTTATGCCTCCCATCAAAAACTTAGAACAACCACTTTATAAAAAAATAGATTTTGAAGTGGTCTCCAAGTAAACCTACAAAACAATCAAGTTTTATTTGGTGCCCAATGTGCTTTGGGTCCATCATAGTTAGTTCCTTTCTTGACCCACACATAATGCCCTTGTGCTACACTAAAATTTCTCACATAGCATGCATTAGGTGTATGGCCAATTATTCCACAATAAAAACAAGTAGGTTCAAAGTTGCTCTTATATCTTGAAACATAAGATTTCATTTTATTTGGTAACCTTTTCCTTCTAGCTTTTTGATGCACAACTTTAGGATTGTTTATCTTCTCATTAGGAGTTTGATCCTTAGGCCTAACAAAGATGGTTTTATTAGACTTTGGTTTAGAAAACTTTGAATAACCAAGTCCGCTTTTATCGTTTGAATACCTTTGTTGCCTTAGGATTTCTTCCAAGCTAATTTGTCCTTTCTCATATCTATCAATGACTCTTTTGAGTTGGACAATTTGAAATGAGAGAGATTCACAATTCTTACATATATAATTTTGTCTTTCTTCACGTATAATCTTTTCTTTTACATCCTTAGCATCATTTTCCATATTAACAATTTTATCTTTCAAGGATGTTATTTGTTTCTTTTGACTTGAACATTTTTTAGAATATTTCAAAAGTTCATCATGTAATTCATGAAAGGCACTTTGTAATTCATCATAAGATGGAATATCATTAGTTTCGGAATCACTAACCTCATGTTCTTCATCACTTGAATGAAGTGAGGCCATCAATGCCTTGTTTGCATGATCTTCATCTGAAGACGAACTTATTTCATTGTCATTCCACGCAACATATGCTTTCTTTGGCCTTTTGTCCTTCTTTCTTTTGAAGAATTTATCCCTCTTTTTAAGTGTAGGGCATTCACTTTTAACATGACCTTTTTCACCACATTCAAAACATTTAATCTTTCTTGTTGGTGCTTCTTCCTTAATGATTTCCTTTTTCCTTTCTTTTCTTAGAAACTTTTCAAATTTCTTTATAATTTCATCATCTTCATCACTATCAAATTCATCCTCTTGATTGCTATCATCATTTTTTACTTTTGTCTTTAAGGCAACGTCTTTTGAATCTTTTACTTGTATTTCATGCTTCTCCAATCTGTCAAGTTCTAACTCATGCTCTTGAAGTTTTCCGAACAAGGAAGCGGATGTCATGGTAGAAAGACTCTTCTTTTCCGATATCGCCGTCACCTTTGGTTGCCATTCCCTGTTTAAAGATCTAAGCACTTTAAGATTTAATTCATTGTTAGTAAAAGTCTTACCGAGTGCTTTCAAATGATTTGTCAAGTGCACAAATCTTTTTTGCAAGTTGAGGATTGATTCTCGGGGCTGCATTCTGAACATCTCATATTCTTGACTTAATGTGTTCAACCTAGATCGTTTAACTTCAGCGGTTCCTTCATGAGTTTCCACCAAAGTGTCCCATATTTCTTTAGCAGATTTACATTGTGAAACTCGGAAAAATTCATCCATACTTAATGCACTTTGAAGAATATTAATAGCTTTCTTTTCATCGAGCACTTTCTTTCTATCATCTTCATTATAAGCAGTTTTAATCTTTGGAGTTGCAATATTGTTTACAACACTCATTGGTTAGTGTGGACCATTCTCAACAGTTTCCCATATTCCATCACCTTGTGCTTCTAAGTGTGCTCTCATTCTTATTTTCCAAAAATTGAAGTATTCACCGGAGAAGAGTGGGGGTTTGTTACTGCTTCCACCGTCTTTGAAAACCGGGATTGTGGAAGCCATTCTGGATCTTTAGGAACAAGTTACCTAAACTTGCTCTGATGCCAATTGTAAGTTATATGTGAGCCTAAGAGGGGGCGTGAATTAGGTTCTTAGAATATTATCCCGATTTTTGACGATTTTTTATCTTTACTTTCCTAGAGATTTCTAAGTGATGAATTGGTAAATGCGGAAAGTAAATGAACACCGAGACGTATAGTGGTTCCCCTCACAGACCGAGAGTACTCCACTCCCCTTTCAACATGAAAGAGAATTTCACTAATGTTAGATCTTAGGACAAGACACACCTAGTCTTCCTATACAAGACTCTAACAATCCACACCAAGAACACCCTCTTGGATTTTACAAGTTTAAAGTCCAACCAAGAACAAATCTTACAATGGACCTCTTGTATCCACAATCCGGATAACAAGGATTCTAACAAACCCTATAAGAGAAACAATCCTTCCCTTATAGTCAACACCTAAAACCAAACAATTGTTGGACCATTAGGATTTTACAATAATTCTGAATTTTGAATAAGTAGATGAAACTTTGATTCTTCAATATATCAATCCAAAGATTGATCTTCTCCTTTTTGTAACAATCACTCTTGATGATATTATACAAGTGTTCGACTCAATAATAATGAAACTAATGCAATGAGTATGAAAGTTTAAGTGCAGAAATTTCACTTAGAAAAGTTTGAAGAACACTTTGATAAAATGAAGGTTTTAGTAAAAGAATGATTGTTTGAAATTTTAGCAAGGAGGTTAAAAAAATATTTGAAAAATCATGTATTTATATGCACATAACACCCTTAGGAAACATGGTAAAAACTGTAAAAAATTCATGAACAAATGCCATTGCATAATGAAAAGGTTCCATGAAGAGAGGCATGCAGAGGTGTTATGAAAAATGATGATTTTTCAATTCTGTTCAGGTGCAAATCGATTGCACCTATATGCAAATCGATTGCACAAAGCTTAACGTAACAAAATATTCAAAATTACAACACGCTGTAAAATGTGGCGGTTATTTTGGTTAATTACGTCGGTTCAAAACGCCGTAATTAACTAAAAACTGAATGTTTAAATAAATTGAAAAATTAAAAATTTGTCTAAATATTTGAACCAATATTATGCAACATCTATTGTTTTATCCAAGTCAATAGATTATATTTGAAAGTGATTTAACATGGTTCAAAAAAGAAAAATAATTTTTCAAATTAAAGAAATATTTTGAGAACTATTTTATCAATATATATTGCATGCTTGAGACACTTTTGAACACTTGTATGCACCCATATTGATAAGTGAGAGTTATACCTTGATTATACTTGAGAATTCTTCAAGACTTGTAAAAATTAAAAACTTTGTTCTAGCTTCAATGTCTTGATCCATTCTTTTTGAGCAAGCATAACATCTTGAATGAATAATGTTGTCTTCATCAAAACCATTGAGAAGTTTGCCTTCACATTCTCCCCCTTTTTGATGATGACAACCCAATTTTGAAAATTTGCTTTAATCTTGTTTCTCTAACACAAAAGGCTCCCCCTTGATCAATGCTCCCCCTAAATTCATGATTTAGAGAGTCTTTGCTAGCTGCATTTTGTTAGAGAAAAACAAACACAAACACATACATCTTCTCCCCCTTTGTCATTAGCAAAAAGGATGGGAAAAGACTTGAAATATATAAAGAAATCTTGAAAAATTAAAAATAATTTTTACCTATGAGTTTTACCTCATGAAAGACTTCATCAAACATTTATCCTCGCCGAAACATGATTTTGAAGTCTTTGTCACAAAGTTGATTTATACTAGGAAAATTATGCTTTAGTTTGTCAACTTAAAGTACATCTTCAATGGATGTAAAAGTTAGTGCTTTAACTTTGCCAATGCCAAGAATTCTTTCTTTAAGGGAATCCTCATATGTGAAATAACCCTTGGACTTTGGAACTAGATTTGAAAGTTAGTTTATGCCTCCCATCAAAAACTTAGAACAACCACTTTATAAAAAAATAGATTTTGAAGTGGTCTCCACGTAAACCTACAAAACAATCAATTTTTATTTGGTACCCAATGTGCTTTGGGTCCATCATAGTTAGTTCCTTTCTTGACCCACACATAATGCCCTTGTGCTACACTAAAATTTCTCACATAGCATGCATTAGGTGTATGGCCAATTATTCCACAATAAAAACAAGTAGGTTCAAAGTTGCTCTTATATCTTGAAACATAAGATTTCGTTTTATTTGGTAACCTTTTCCTTCTAGCTTTTTGATGCACAACTTTAGGATTGTTTATCTTCTCATTAGGAGTTTGATCCTTAGGCCTAACAAAGATGGTTTTATTAGACTTTGGTTTAGAAAACTTTGAATAACCAAGTCCGCTTTTATCGTTTGAATACCTTTGTTGCCTTAGGATTTCTTCCAAGCTAATTTGTCCTTTCTCATATCTATCAATGACTCTTTTGAGTTGGACAATTTGAAATGAGAGAGATTCACAATTCTTACATATATAATTTTGTCTTTCTTCACGTATAATCTTTTCTTTTACATCCTTAGCATCATTTTCCATATTAACAATTTTATCTTTCAAGGATGTTATTTGTTTCTTTTGACTTGAACATTTTTTAGAATATTTCAAAAGTTCATCATGTAATTCATGAAAGGCACTTTGTAATTCATCATAAGATGGAATATCATTAGTTTCGGAATCACTAACCTCATGTTCTTCATCACTTGAATGAAGTGAGGCCATCAATGCCTTGTTTGCATGATCTGCATCTGAAGACGAACTTATTTCATTGTCATTCCACGCAACATATGCTTTCTTTGGCCTTTTGTCCTTCTTTCTTTTGAAGTATTTATCCCTCTTTTTAAGTGTAGGGCATTCACTTTTAACATGACCTTTTTCACCACATTCAAAACATTTAATCTTTCTTGTTGGTGCTTCTTCCTTAATGATTTCCTTTTTCCTTTCTTTTCTTAGAAACTTTTCAAATTTCTTTATAATTTCATCATCTTCATCACTATCGAATTCATCCTCTTGATTGCTATCATCATTTTTTACTTTTGTCTTTAAGGCAACGTCTTTTGAATCTTTTACTTGTATTTCATGCTTCTCCAATCTGTCAAGTTCTAACTCATGCTCTTGAAGTTTTCCGAACAAGGAAGCGGATGTCATGGTAGAAAGACTCTTCTTTTCCGATATCGCCGTCACCTTTGGTTGCCATTCCCTGTTTAAAGATCTAAGCACTTTAAGATTTAATTCATTGTTAGTAAAAGTCTTACCGAGTGCTTTCAAATGATTTGTCAAGTGCACAAATCTTTTTTGCAAGTCGAGGATTGATTCTCGGGGCTGCATTCTGAACATCTCATATTCTTGACTTAATGTGTTCAACCTAGATCGTTTAACTTCAGCGGTTCCTTCATGAGTTTCCACCAAAGTGTCCCATATTTCTTTAGCAGATTTACATTGTGAAACTCGGAAAAATTCATCCATACTTAATGCACTTTGAAGAATATTAATAGCTTTCTTTTCATCGAGCACTTTCTTTCTATCATCTTCATTATAAGCAGTTTTAATCTTTGGAGTTGCAATATTGTTTACAACACTCATTGGTTGGTGTGGACCATTCTCAACAGTTTCCCATATTCCATCACCTTGTGCTTCTAAGTGTGCTCTCATTCTTATTTTCCAAAAATTGAAGTATTCACCGGAGAAGAGTGGGGGTTTGTTACTGCTGCCACCGTCTTTGAAAACCGGGATTGTGGAAGCCATTCTGGATCTTTAGGAACAAGTTACCTAAACTTGCTCTGATGCCAATTGTAAGTTATATGTGAGCCTAAGAGGGGGCGTGAATTAGGTTCTTAGAATATTATCCCGATTTTTGACGATTTTTTATCTTTACTTTCCTAGAGATTTCTAAGTGATGAATTGGTAAATGCGGAAAGTAAATGAACACCGAGACGTATAGTGGTTCCCCTCACAGACCGAGAGTACTCCACTCCCCTTTCAACATGAAAGAGAATTTCACTAATGTTATATCTTAGGACAAGACACACCTAGTCTTCCTATACAAGACTCTAACAATCCACACCAAGAACACCCTCTTGGATTTTACAAGTTTAAAGTCCAACCAAGAACAAATCTTACAATGGACCTCTTGTATCCACAATCCGGATAACAAGGATTCTAACAAACCCTATAAGAGAAACAATCCTTCCCTTATAGTCAACACCTAAAACCAAACAATTGTTGGACCATTAGGATTTTACAATAATTCTGAATTTTGAATAAGTAGATGAAACTTTGATTCTTCAATATATCAATCCAAAGATTGATCTTCTCCTTTTTGTAACAATCACTCTTGATGATATTATACAAGTGTTCGACTCAATAATAATGAAACTAATGCAATGATTATGAAAGTTTAAGTGCAGAAATTTCACTTAGAAAAGTTTGAAGAACACTTTGATAAAATGAAGGTTTTAGTAAAAGAATGATTGTTTGAAATTTTAGCAAGGAGGTTAAAAAAATATTTGAAAAATCATGTATTTATATGCACATAACACCCTTAGGAAACATGGTAAAAACTGTAAAAAATTCATGAACAAATGCCATTGCATAATGAAAAGGTTCCATGAAGAGAGGCATGAAGAGGTGTTATGAAAAATGATGATTTTTCAATTCTGTTCAGGTGCAAATCGATTGCACCTATATGCAAATCGATTGCACAAAGCTTAACGTAACAAAATATTCAAAATTACAACACGCTGTAAAATGTGGCGGTTATTTTGGTTAATTACGTCGGTTCAAAACGCCGTAATTAACTAAAAACTGAATGTTTAAATAAATTGAAAAATTAAAAATTTGTCTAAATATTTGAACCAATATTATGCAACATCTATTGATTTATCCAAGTCAATAGATTATATTTGAAAGTGATTTAACATGGTTCAAAAAAGAAAAATAAATTTTCAAATTAAAGAAATATTTTGAGAACTATTTTATCAATATATATTGCATGCTTGAGACACTTTTGAACACTTGTATGCACCCATATTGATAAGTGAGAGTTATACCTTGATTATACTTGAGAATTCTTCAAGACTTGTAAAAATTAAAAACTTTGTTCTAGCTTCAATGTCTTGATCCATTCTTTTTGAGCAAGCATAACATCTTGAATGAATAATGTTGTCTTCATCAAAACCATTGAGAAGCTTGCCTTCACATTCTCCCCCTTTTTGATGATGACAACCCAATTTTGAAAATTTGCTTTAATCTTGTTTCTCTAACACAAAAGGCTCCCCCTTGATCAATGCTCCCCCTAAATTCATGATTTAGAGAGTCTTTGCTAGCTGCATTTTGTTAGAGAAAAACAAACACAAACACATACATCTTCTCCCCCTTTGTCATTAGCAAAAAGGATGGGAAAAGACTTGAAATATATAAAGAAATCTTGAAAAATTAAAAATAATTTTTACCTATGAGTTTTACCTCATGAAATACTTCATCAAACATTTATCCTCGCCGAAACATGATTTTGAAGTCTTTGTCACAAAGTTGATTTATACTAGGAAAATTATGCTTTAGTTTGTCAACTTAAAGTACATCTTCAATGGATGTAAAAGTTAGTGCTTCAACTTTGCCAATGCCAAGAATTCTTTCTTTAAGGGAATCCTCATATGTGAAATAACCCTTGGACTTTGGAACTAGATTTGAAAGTTAGTTTATGCCTCCCATCAAGAACTTAGAACAACCACTTTATAAAAAAATAGATTTTGAAGTGGTCTCCACGTAAACCTACAAAACAATCAAGTTTTATTTGGTACCCAATGTGCTTTGGGTCCATCATAGTTAGTTCCTTTCTTGACCCACACATAATGCCCTTGTGCTACACTAAAATTTCTCACATAGCATGCATTAGGTGTATGGCCAATTATTCCACAATAAAAACAAGTAGGTTCAAAGTTGCTCTTATATCTTGAAACATAAGATTTCGTTTTATTTGGTAACCTTTTCCTTCTAGCTTTTTGATGCACAACTTTAGGATTGTTTATCTTCTCATTAGGAGTTTGATCCTTAGGCCTAACAAAGATGGTTTTATTAGACTTTGGTTTAGAAAACTTTGAATAACCAAGTCCGCTTTTATCGTTTGAATACCTTTGTTGCCTTAGGATTTCTTCCAAGCTAATTTGTCCTTTCTCATATCTATCAATGACTCTTTTGAGTTGGACAATTTGAAATGAGAGAGATTCACAATTCTTACATATATAATTTTGTCTTTCTTCACGTATAATCTTTTCTTTTACATCCTTAGCATCATTTTCCATATTAACAATTTTATCTTTCAAGGATGTTATTTGTTTCTTTTGACTTGAACATTTTTTAGAATATTTCAAAAGTTCATCATGTAATTCATGAAAGGCACTTTGTAATTCATCATAAGATGGAATATCATTAGTTTCGGAATCACTAACCTCATGTTCTTCATCACTTGAATGAAGTGAGGCCATCAATGCCTTGTTTGCATGATCTTCATCTGAAGACGAACTTATTTCATTGTCATTCCACGCAACATATGCTTTCTTTGGCCTTTTGTCCTTCTTTCTTTTGAAGTATTTATCCCTCTTTTTAAGTGTAGGGCATTCACTTTTAACATGACCTTTTTCACCACATTCAAAACATTTAATCTTTCTTGTTGGTGCTTCTTCTTTAATGATTTCCTTTTTCCTTTCTTTTCTTAGAAACTTTTCAAATTTCTTTATAATTTCATCATCTTCATCACTATCGAATTCATCCTCTTGATTGCTATCATCATTTTTTACTTTTGTCTTTAAGGCAACGTCTTTTGAATCTTTTACTTGTATTTCATGCTTCTCCAATCTGTCAAGTTCTAACTCATGCTCTTGAAGTTTTCCGAACAAGGAAGCGGATGTCATGGTAGAAAGACTCTTCTTTTCCGATATCGCCGTCACCTTTGGTTGCCATTCCCTGTTTAAAGATCTAAGCACTTTAAGATTTAATTCATTGTTAGTAAAAGTCTTACCGAGTTCTTTCAAATGATTTGTCAAGTGCACAAATCTTTTTTGCAAGTCGAGGATTGATTCTCGGGGCTGCATTCTGAACATCTCATATTCTTGACTTAATGTGTTCAATCTAGATCGTTTAACTTCAGCGGTTCCTTCATGAGTTTCCACCAAAGTGTCCCATATTTCTTTACCAGATTTACATTGTGAAACTCGGAAAAAATCATCCATACTTAATGCACTTTGAAGAATATTAATAGCTTTCTTTTCATCGAGCACTTTCTTTCTATCATCTTCATTATAAGCAGTTTTAATCTTTGGAGTTGCAATATTGTTTACAACACTCATTGGTTGGTGTGGACCATTCTCAACAGTTTCCCATATTCCATCACCTTGTGCTTCTAAGTGTGCTCTCATTCTTATTTTCCAAAAATTGAAGTATTCACCGGAGAAGAGTGGGGGTTTGTTACTGCTGCCACCGTCTTTGAAAACCGGGATTGTGGAAGCCATTCTGGATCTTTAGGAACAAGTTACCTAAACTTGCTCTGATGCCAATTGTAAGTTATATGTGAGCCTAAGAGGGGGCGTGAATTAGGTTCTTAGAATATTATCCCAATTTTTGACGATTTTTTATCTTTACTTTCCTAGAGATTTCTAAGTGATGAATTGGTAAATGCGGAAAGTAAATGAACACCGAGACGTATAGTGGTTCCCCTCACAGACCGAGAGTACTCCACTCCCCTTTCAACATGAAAGAGAATTTCACTAATGTTAGATCTTAGGACAAGACACACCTAGTCTTCCTATACAAGACTCTAACAATCCACACCAAGAACACCCTCTTGGATTTTACAAGTTTAAAGTCCAACCAAGAACAAATCTTACAATGGACCTCTTGTATCCACAATCCGGATAACAAGGATTCTAACAAACCCTATAAGAGAAACAATCCTTCCCTTATAGTCAACACCTAAAACCAAACAATTGTTGGACCATTAGGATTTTACAATAATTCTGAATTTTGAATAAGTAGATGACACTTTGATTCTTCAATATATCAATCCAAAGATTGATCTTCTCCTTTTTGTAACAATCACTCTTGATGATATTATACAAGTGTTCGACTCAATAATAATGAAACTAATGCAATGAGTATGAAAGTTTAAGTGCAGAAATTTCACTTAGAAAAGTTTGAAGAACACTTTGATAAAATGAAGGTTTTAGTAAAAGAATGATTGTTTGAAATTTTAGCAAGGAGGTTAAAAAAATATTTGAAAAATCATGTATTTATATGCACATAACACCCTTAGGAAACATGGTAAAAACTGTAAAAAATTCATGAACAAATGCCATTGCATAATGAAAAGGTTCCATGAAGAGAGGCATGAAGATGTGTTATGAAAAATGATGATTTTTCAATTCTGTTCAGGTGCAAATCGATTGCACCTATATGCAAATCGATTGCACAAAGCTTAACGTAACAAAATATTCAAAATTACAACACGCTGTAAAATGTGGCGGTTATTTTGGTTAATTACGTCGGTTCAAAACGCCGTAATTAACTAAAAACTGAATGTTTAAATAAATTGAAAAATTAAAAATTTGTCTAAATATTTGAACCAATATTATGCAACATCTATTGATTTATCAAAGTCAATAGATTATATTTGAAAGTGATTTAACATGGTTCAAAAAAGAAAAATAAATTTTCAAATTAAAGAAATATTTTGAGAACTATTTTATCAATATATATTGCATGCTTGAGACACTTTTGAACACTTGTATGCACCCATATTGATAAGTGAGAGTTATACCTTGATTATACTTGAGAATTCTTCAAGACTTGTAAAAATTAAAAACTTTGTTCTAGCTTCAATGTCTTGATCCATTCTTTTTGAGCAAGCATAACATCTTGAATGAATAATGTTGTCTTCATCAAAACCATTGAGAAGCTTGCCTTCACATTCTCCCCCTTTTTGATGATGACAACCCAATTTTGAAAATTTGCTTTAATCTTGTTTCTCTAACACAAAAGGCTCCCCCTTGATCAATGCTCCCCCTAAATTCATGATTTAGAGAGTCTTTGCTAGCTGCATTTTGTTAGAGAAAAACAAACACAAACACATACATCTTCTCCCCCTTTGTCATTAGCAAAAAGGATGGGAAAAGACTTGAAATATATAAAGAAATCTTGAAAAATTAAAAATAATTTTTACCTATGAGTTTTACCTCATGAAAGACTTCATCAAACATTTATCCTCGCCGAAACATGATTTTGAAGTCTTTGTCACAAAGTTGATTTATACTAGGAAAATTATGCTTTAGTTTGTCAACTTAAAGTACATCTTCAATGGATGTAAAAGTTAGTGCTTCAACTTTGCCAATGCCAAGAATTCTTTCTTTAAGGGAATCCTCATATGTGAAATAACCCTTGGACTTTGGAACTAGATTTGAAAGTTAGTTTATGCCTCCCATCAAAAACTTAGAACAACCACTTTATAAAAAAATAGATTTTGAAGTGGTCTCCACGTAAACCTACAAAACAATCAAGTTTTATTTGGTACCCAATGTGCTTTGGGTCCATCATAGTTAGTTCCTTTCTTGACCCACACATAATGCCCTTGTGCTACACTAAAATTTCTCACATAGCATGCATTAGGTGTATGGCCAATTATTCCACAATAAAAACAAGTAGGTTCAAAGTTGCTCTTATATCTTGAAACATAAGATTTCGTTTTATTTGGTAACCTTTTCCTTCTAGCTTTTTGATGCACAACTTTAGGATTGTTTATCTTCTCATTAGGAGTTTGATCCTTAGGCCTAACAAAGATGGTTTTATTAGACTTTGGTTTAGAAAACTTTGAATAACCAAGTCCGCTTTTATCGTTTGAATACCTTTGTTGCCTTAGGATTTCTTCCAAGCTAATTTGTCCTTTCTCATATCTATCAATGACTCTTTTGAGTTGGACAATTTGAAATGAGAGAGATTCACAATTCTTACATATATAATTTTGTCTTTCTTCACGTATAATCTTTTCTTTTACATCCTTAGCATCATTTTCCATATTAACAATTTTATCTTTCAAGGATGTTATTTGTTTCTTTTGACTTGAACATTTTTTAGAATATTTCAAAAGTTCATCATGTAATTCATGAAAGGCACTTTGTAATTCATCATAAGATGGAATATCATTAGTTTCAGAATCACTAACCTCATGTTCTTCATCACTTGAATGAAGTGAGGCCATCAATGCCTTGTTTGCATGATCTTCATCTGAAGACGAACTTATTTCATTGTCATTCCACGCAACATATGCTTTCTTTGGCCTTTTGTCCTTATTTCTTTTGAAGTATTTATCCCTCTTTTTAAGTGTATGGCATTCACTTTTAACATGACCTTTTTCACCACATTCAAAACATTTAATCTTTCTTGTTGGTGCTTCTTCCTTAATGATTTCCTTTTTCCTTTCTTTTCTTAGAAACTTTTCAAATTTCTTTATAATTTCATCATCTTCATCACTATCGAATTCATCCTCTTGATTGCTATCATCATTTTTTACTTTTGTCTTTAAGGCAACGTCTTTTGAATCTTTTACTTGTATTTCATGCTTCTCCAATCTGTCAAGTTCTAACTCATGCTCTTGAAGTTTTCCGAACAAGGAAGCGGATGTCATGGTAGAAAGACTCTTCTTTTCCGATATCGCCGTCACCTTTGGTTGCCATTCCCTGTTTAAAGATCTAAGCACTTTAAGATTTAATTCATTGTTAGTAAAAGTCTTACCGAGTGCTTTCAAATGATTTGTCAAGTGCACAAATCTTTTTTGCAAGTCGAGGATTGATTCTCGGGGCTGCATTCTGAACATCTCATATTCTTGACTTAATGTGTTCAATCTAGATCGTTTAACTTCAGCGGTTCCTTCATGAGTTTCCACCAAAGTGTCCCATATTTCTTTAGCAGATTTACATTGTGAAACTCGGAAAAATTCATCCATACTTAATGCACTTTGAAGAATATTAATAGCTTTCTTTTCATCGAGCACTTTCTTTCTATCATCTTCATTATAAGCAGTTTTAATCTTTGGAGTTGCAATATTGTTTACAACACTCATTGGTTGGTGTGGACCATTTTCAACAGTTTCCCATATTCCATCACCTTGTGCTTCTAAGTGTGCTCTCATTCTTATTTTCCAAAAATTGAAGTATTCACCGGAGAAGAGTGGGGGTTTGTTACTGCTGCCACCGTCTTTGAAAACCGGGATTGTGGAAGCCATTCTGGATATTTAGGAACAAGTTACCTAAACTTGCTCTGATGCCAATTGTAAGTTATATGTGAGCCTAAGAGGGGGCGTGAATTAGGTTCTTAGAATATTATCCCGATTTTTGACGATTTTTTATCTTTACTTTCCTAGAGTTTTCTAAGTGATGAATTGGTAAATGCAGAAAGTAAATGAACACCGAGACGTATAGTGGTTCCCCTCACAGACCGAGAGTACTCCACTCCCCTTTCAACATGAAAGAGAATTTCACTAATGTTAGATCTTAGGACAAGACACACCTAGTCTTCCTATACAAGACTCTAACAATCCACACCAAGAACACCCTCTTGGATTTTACAAGTTTAAAGTCCAACCAAGAACAAATCTTACAATGGACCTCTTGTATCCACAATCCGGATAACAAGGATTCTAACAAACCCTATAAGAGAAACAATCCTTCCCTTATAGTCAACACCTAAAACCAAACAATTGTTGGACCATTAGGATTTTACAATAATTCTGAATTTTGAATAAGTAGATGAAACTTTGATTCTTCAATATATCAATCCAAAGATTGATCTTCTCCTTTTTGTAACAATCACTCTTGATGATATTATACAAGTGTTCGACTCAATAATAATGAAACTAATGCAATGAGTATGAAAGTTTAAGTGCAGAAATTTCACTTAGAAAAGTTTGAAGAACACTTTGATAAAATGAAGGTTTTAGTAAAAGAATGATTGTTTGAAATTTTAGCAAGGAGGTTAAAAAAATATTTGAAAAATCATGTATTTATATGCACATAACACCCTTAGGAAACATGGTAAAAACTGTAAAAAATTCATGAACAAATGCCATTGCATAATGAAAAGGTTCCATGAAGAGAGGCATGAAGAGGTGTTATGAAAAATGATGATTTTTCAATTCTGTTCAGGTGCAAATCGATTGCACAAAGCTTAACGTAACAAAATATTCAAAATTACAACACGCTGTAAAATGTGGCGGTTATTTTGGTTAATTACGTCGGTTCAAAACGCCGTAATTAACTAAAAACTGAATGTTTAAATAAATTGAAAAATTAAAAATTTGTCTAAATATTTGAACCAATATTATGCAACATCTATTGATTTATCCAAGTCAATAGATTATATTTGAAAGTGATTTAACATGGTTCAAAAAAGAAAAATAATTTTTCAAATTAAAGAAATATTTTGAGAACTATTTTATCAATATATATTGCATGCTTGAGACACTTTTGAACACTTGTATGCACCCATATTGATAAGTGAGAGTTATACCTTGATTATACTTGAGAATTCTTCAAGACTTGTAAAAATTAAAAACTTTGTTCTAGCTTCAATGTCTTGATCCATTCTTTTTGAGCAAGCATAACATCTTGAATGAATAATGTTGTCTTCATCAAAACCATTGAGAAGCTTGCCTTCACATTCTCCCCCTTTTTGATGATGACAACCCAATTTTGAAAATTTACTTTAATCTTGTTTCTCTAACACAAAAGGCTCCCCCTTGATCAATGCTCCCCCTAAATTCATGATTTAGAGAGTCTTTGCTAGCTGCATTTTGTTAGAGAAAAACAAACACAAACACATACATCTTCTCCCCCTTTGTCATTAGCAAAAAGGATGGGAAAAGACTTGAAATATATAAAGAAATCTTGAAAAATTAAAAATAATTTTTACCTATGAGTTTTACCTCATGAAAGACTTCATCAAACATTTATCCTCGCCGAAACATGATTTTGAAGTCTTTGTCACAAAGTTGATTTATACTAGGAAAATTATGCTTTAGTTTGTCAACTTAAAGTACATCTTCAATGGATGTAAAAGTTAGTGCTTCAACTTTGCCAATGCCAAGAATTCTTTCTTTAAGGGAATCCTCATATGTGAAATAACCCTTGGACTTTGGAACTAGATTTGAAAGTTAGTTTATGCCTCCCATCAAAAACTTAGAACAACCACTTTATAAAAAAATAGATTTTGAAGTGGTCTCCAAGTAAACCTACAAAACAATCAAGTTTTATTTGGTACCCAATGTGCTTTGGGTCCATCATAGTTAGTTCCTTTCTTGACCCACACATAATGCCCTTGTGCTACACTAAAATTTCTCACATAGCATGCATTAGGTGTATGGCCAATTATTCCACAATAAAAACAAGTAGGTTCAAAGTTGCTCTTATATCTTGAAACATAAGATTTCGTTTTATTTGGTAACCTTTTCCTTCTAGCTTTTTGATGCACAACTTTAGGATTGTTTATCTTCTCATTAGGAGTTTGATCCTTAGGCCTAACAAAGATGGTTTTATTAGACTTTGGTTTAGAAAACTTTGAATAACCAAGTCCGCTTTTATCGTTTGAATACCTTTGTTGCCTTAGGATTTCTTCCAAGCTAATTTGTCCTTTCTCATATCTATCAATGACTCTTTTGAGTTGGACAATTTGAAATGAGAGAGATTCACAATTCTTACATATATAATTTTGTCTTTCTTCACGTATAATCTTTTCTTTTACATCCTTAGCATCATTTTCCATATTAACAATTTTATCTTTCAAGGATGTTATTTGTTTCTTTTGACTTGAACATTTTTTAGAATATTTCAAAAGTTCATCATGTAATTCATGAAAGGCACTTTGTAATTCATCATAAGATGGAATATCATTAGTTTCGGAATCACTAACCTCATGTTCTTCATCACTTGAATGAAGTGAGGCCATCAATGCCTTGTTTGCATGATCTGCATCTGAAGACGAACTTATTTCATTGTCATTCCACGCAACATATGCTTTCTTTGGCCTTTTGTCCTTCTTTCTTTTGAAGTATTTATCCCTCTTTTTAAGTGTAGGGCATTCACTTTTAACATGACCTTTTTCACCACATTCAAAACATTTAATCTTTCTTGTTGGTGCTTCTTCCTTAATGATTTCCTTTTTCCTTTCTTTTCTTAGAAACTTTTCAAATTTCTTTATAATTTCATCATCTTCATCACTATCGAATTCATCCTCTTGATTGCTATCATCATTTTTTACTTTTGTCTTTAAGGCAACGTCTTTTGAATCTTTTACTTGTATTTCATGCTTCTCCAATCTGTCAAGTTCTAACTCATGCTCTTGAAGTTTTCCGAACAAGGAAGCGGATGTCATGGTAGAAAGACTCTTCTTTTCCGATATCGCCGTCACCTTTGGTTGCCATTCCCTGTTTAAAGATCTAAGCACTTTAAGATTTAATTCATTGTTAGTAAAAGTCTTACCGAGTGCTTTCAAATGATTTGTCAAGTGCACAAATCTTTTTTGCAAGTCGAGGATTGATTCTCGGGGCTGCATTCTGAACATCTCATATTCTTGACTTAATGTGTTCAACCTAGATCGTTTAACTTCAGCGGTTCCTTCATGAGTTTCCACCAAAGTGTCCCATATTTCTTTAGCAGATTTACATTGTGAAACTCGGAAAAATTCATCCATACTTAATGCACTTTGAAGAATATTAATAGCTTTCTTTTCATCGAGCACTTTCTTTCTATCATCTTCATTATAAGCAGTTTTAATCTTTGGAGTTGCAATATTGTTTACAACACTCATTGGTTGGTGTGGACCATTCTCAACAGTTTCCCATATTCCATCACCTTGTGCTTCTAAGTGTGCTCTCATTCTTATTTTCCAAAAATTGAAGTATTCACCGGAGAAGAGTGGGGGTTTGTTACTGCTGCCACCGTCTTTGAAAACCGGGATTGTGGAAGCCATTCTGGATCTTTAGGAACAAGTTACCTAAACTTGCTCTGATGCCAATTGTAAGTTATATGTGAGCCTAAGAGGGGGCGTGAATTAGGTTCTTAGAATATTATCCCGATTTTTGACGATTTTTTATCTTTACTTTCCTAGAGATTTCTAAGTGATGAATTGGTAAATGCGGAAAGTAAATGAACACCGAGACGTATAGTGGTTCCCCTCACAGACCGAGAGTACTCCACTCCCCTTTCAACATGAAAGAGAATTTCACTAATGTTATATCTTAGGACAAGACACACCTAGTCTTCCTATACAAGACTCTAACAATCCACACCAAGAACACCCTCTTGGATTTTACAAGTTTAAAGTCCAACCAAGAACAAATCTTACAATGGACCTCTTGTATCCACAATCCGGATAACAAGGATTCTAACAAACCCTATAAGAGAAACAATCCTTCCCTTATAGTCAACACCTAAAACCAAACAATTGTTGGACCATTAGGATTTTACAATAATTCTGAATTTTGAATAAGTAGATGAAACTTTGATTCTTCAATATATCAATCCAAAGATTGATCTTCTCCTTTTTGTAACAATCACTCTTGATGATATTATACAAGTGTTCGACTCAATAATAATGAAACTAATGCAATGATTATGAAAGTTTAAGTGCAGAAATTTCACTTAGAAAAGTTTGAAGAACACTTTGATAAAATGAAGGTTTTAGTAAAAGAATGATTGTTTGAAATTTTAGCAAGGAGGTTAAAAAAATATTTGAAAAATCATGTATTTATATGCACATAACACCCTTAGGAAACATGGTAAAAACTGTAAAAAATTCATGAACAAATGCCATTGCATAATGAAAAGGTTCCATGAAGAGAGGCATGAAGAGGTGTTATGAAAAATGATGATTTTTCAATTCTGTTCAGGTGCAAATCGATTGCACCTATATGCAAATCGATTGCACAAAGCTTAACGTAACAAAATATTCAAAATTACAACACGCTGTAAAATGTGGCGGTTATTTTGGTTAATTACGTCGGTTCAAAACGCCGTAATTAACTAAAAACTGAATGTTTAAATAAATTGAAAAATTAAAAATTTGTCTAAATATTTGAACCAATATTATGCAACATCTATTGATTTATCCAAGTCAATAGATTATATTTGAAAGTGATTTAACATGGTTCAAAAAAGAAAAATAAATTTTCAAATTAAAGAAATATTTTGAGAACTATTTTATCAATATATATTGCATGCTTGAGACACTTTTGAACACTTGTATGCACCCATATTGATAAGTGAGAGTTATACCTTGATTATACTTGAGAATTCTTCAAGACTTGTAAAAATTAAAAACTTTGTTCTAGCTTCAATGTCTTGATCCATTCTTTTTGAGCAAGCATAACATCTTGAATGAATAATGTTGTCTTCATCAAAACCATTGAGAAGCTTGCCTTCACATTCTCCCCCTTTTTGATGATGACAACCCAATTTTGAAAATTTGCTTTAATCTTGTTTCTCTAACACAAAAGGCTCCCCCTTGATCAATGCTCCCCCTAAATTCATGATTTAGAGAGTCTTTGCTAGCTGCATTTTGTTAGAGAAAAACAAACACAAACACATACATCTTCTCCCCCTTTGTCATTAGCAAAAAGGATGGGAAAAGACTTGAAATATATAAAGAAATCTTGAAAAATTAAAAATAATTTTTACCTATGAGTTTTACCTCATGAAATACTTCATCAAACATTTATCCTCGCCGAAACATGATTTTGAAGTCTTTGTCACAAAGTTGATTTATACTAGGAAAATTATGCTTTAGTTTGTCAACTTAAAGTACATCTTCAATGGATGTAAAAGTTAGTGCTTCAACTTTGCCAATGCCAAGAATTCTTTCTTTAAGGGAATCCTCATATGTGAAATAACCCTTGGACTTTGGAACTAGATTTGAAAGTTAGTTTATGCCTCCCATCAAGAACTTAGAACAACCACTTTATAAAAAAATAGATTTTGAAGTGGTCTCCACGTAAACCTACAAAACAATCAAGTTTTATTTGGTACCCAATGTGCTTTGGGTCCATCATAGTTAGTTCCTTTCTTGACCCACACATAATGCCCTTGTGCTACACTAAAATTTCTCACATAGCATGCATTAGGTGTATGGCCAATTATTCCACAATAAAAACAAGTAGGTTCAAAGTTGCTCTTATATCTTGAAACATAAGATTTCGTTTTATTTGGTAACCTTTTCCTTCTAGCTTTTTGATGCACAACTTTAGGATTGTTTATCTTCTCATTAGGAGTTTGATCCTTAGGCCTAACAAAGATGGTTTTATTAGACTTTGGTTTAGAAAACTTTGAATAACCAAGTCCGCTTTTATCGTTTGAATACCTTTGTTGCCTTAGGATTTCTTCCAAGCTAATTTGTCCTTTCTCATATCTATCAATGACTCTTTTGAGTTGGACAATTTGAAATGAGAGAGATTCACAATTCTTACATATATAATTTTGTCTTTCTTCACGTATAATCTTTTCTTTTACATCCTTAGCATCATTTTCCATATTAACAATTTTATCTTTCAAGGATGTTATTTGTTTCTTTTGACTTGAACATTTTTTAGAATATTTCAAAAGTTCATCATGTAATTCATGAAAGGCACTTTGTAATTCATCATAAGATGGAATATCATTAGTTTCGGAATCACTAACCTCATGTTCTTCATCACTTGAATGAAGTGAGGCCATCAATGCCTTGTTTGCATGATCTTCATCTGAAGACGAACTTATTTCATTGTCATTCCACGCAACATATGCTTTCTTTGGCCTTTTGTCCTTCTTTCTTTTGAAGTATTTATCCCTCTTTTTAAGTGTAGGGCATTCACTTTTAACATGACCTTTTTCACCACATTCAAAACATTTAATCTTTCTTGTTGGTGCTTCTTCCTTAATGATTTCCTTTTTCCTTTCTTTTCTTAGAAACTTTTCAAATTTCTTTATAATTTCATCATCTTCATCACTATCGAATTCATCCTCTTGATTGCTATCATCATTTTTTACTTTTGTCTTTAAGGCAACGTCTTTTGAATCTTTTACTTGTATTTCATGCTTCTCCAATCTGTCAAGTTCTAACTCATGCTCTTGAAGTTTTCCGAACAAGGAAGCGGATGTCATGGTAGAAAGACTCTTCTTTTCCGATATCGCCGTCACCTTTGGTTGCCATTCCCTGTTTAAAGATCTAAGCACTTTAAGATTTAATTCATTGTTAGTAAAAGTCTTACCGAGTGCTTTCAAATGATTTGTCAAGTGCACAAATCTTTTTTGCAAGTCGAGGATTGATTCTCGGGGCTGCATTCTGAACATCTCATATTCTTGACTTAATGTGTTCAATCTAGATCGTTTAACTTCAGCGGTTCCTTCATGAGTTTCCACCAAAGTGTCCCATATTTCTTTACCAGATTTACTTTGTGAAACTCGGAAAAAATCATCCATACTTAATGCACTTTGAAGAATATTAATAGCTTTCTTTTCATCGAGCACTTTCTTTCTATCATCTTCATTATAAGCAGTTTTAATCTTTGGAGTTGCAATATTGTTTACAACACTCATTGGTTGGTGTGGACCATTCTCAACAGTTTCCCATATTCCATCACCTTGTGCTTCTAAGTGTGCTCTCATTCTTATTTTCCAAAAATTGAAGTATTCACCGGAGAAGAGTGGGGGTTTGTTACTGCTGCCACCGTCTTTGAAAACCGGGATTGTGGAAGCCATTCTGGATCTTTAGGAACAAGTTACCTAAACTTGCTCTGATGCCAATTGTAAGTTATATGTGAGCCTAAGAGGGGGCGTGAATTAGGTTCTTAGAATATTATCCCAATTTTTGACGATTTTTTATCTTTACTTTCCTAGAGATTTCTAAGTGATGAATTGGTAAATGCGGAAAGTAAATGAACACCGAGACGTATAGTGGTTCCCCTCACAGACCGAGAGTACTCCACTCCCCTTTCAACATGAAAGAGAATTTCACTAATGTTAGATCTTAGGACAAGACACACCTAGTCTTCCTATACAAGACTCTAACAATCCACACCAAGAACACCCTCTTGGATTTTACAAGTTTAAAGTCCAACCAAGAACAAATCTTACAATGGACCTCTTGTATCCACAATCCGGATAACAAGGATTCTAACAAACCCTATAAGAGAAACAATCCTTCCCTTATAGTCAACACCTAAAACCAAACAATTGTTGGACCATTAGGATTTTACAATAATTCTGAATTTTGAATAAGTAGATGAAACTTTGATTCTTCAATATATCAATCCAAAGATTGATCTTCTCCTTTTTGTAACAATCACTCTTGATGATATTATACAAGTGTTCGACTCAATAATAATGAAACTAATGCAATGAGTATGAAAGTTTAAGTGCAGAAATTTCACTTAGAAAAGTTTGAAGAACACTTTGATAAAATGAAGGTTTTAGTAAAAGAATGATTGTTTGAAATTTTAGCAAGGAGGTTAAAAAAATATTTGAAAAATCATGTATTTATATGCACATAACACCCTTAGGAAACATGGTAAAAACTGTAAAAAATTCATGAACAAATGCCATTGCATAATGAAAAGGTTCCATGAAGAGAGGCATGAAGATGTGTTATGAAAAATGATGATTTTTCAATTCTGTTCAGGTGCAAATCGATTGCACCTATATGCAAATCGATTGCACAAAGCTTAACGTAACAAAATATTCAAAATTACAACACGCTGTAAAATGTGGCGGTTATTTTGGTTAATTACGTCGGTTCAAAACGCCGTAATTAACTAAAAACTGAATGTTTAAATAAATTGAAAAATTAAAAATTTGTCTAAATATTTGAACCAATATTATGCAACATCTATTGATTTATCAAAGTCAATAGATTATATTTGAAAGTGATTTAACATGGTTCAAAAAAGAAAAATAAATTTTCAAATTAAAGAAATATTTTGAGAACTATTTTATCAATATATATTGCATGCTTGAGACACTTTTGAACACTTGTATGCACCCATATTGATAAGTGAGAGTTATACCTTGATTATACTTGAGAATTCTTCAAGACTTGTAAAAATTAAAAACTTTGTTCTAGCTTCAATGTCTTGATCCATTCTTTTTGAGCAAGCATAACATCTTGAATGAATAATGTTGTCTTCATCAAAACCATTGAGAAGCTTGCCTTCACATTCTCCCCCTTTTTGATGATGACAACCCAATTTTGAAAATTTGCTTTAATCTTGTTTCTCTAACACAAAAGGCTCCCCCTTGATCAATGCTCCCCCTAAATTCATGATTTAGAGAGTCTTTGCTAGCTGCATTTTGTTAGAGAAAAACAAACACAAACACATACATCTTCTCCCCCTTTGTCATTAGCAAAAAGGATGGGAAAAGACTTGAAATATATAAAGAAATCTTGAAAAATTAAAAATAATTTTTACCTATGAGTTTTACCTCATGAAAGACTTCATCAAACATTTATCCTCGCCGAAACATGATTTTGAAGTCTTTGTCACAAAGTTGATTTATACTAGGAAAATTATGCTTTAGTTTGTCAACTTAAAGTACATCTTCAATGGATGTAAAAGTTAGTGCTTCAACTTTGCCAATGCCAAGAATTCTTTCTTTAAGGGAATCCTCATATGTGAAATAACCCTTGGACTTTGGAACTAGATTTGAAAGTTAGTTTATGCCTCCCATCAAAAACTTAGAACAACCACTTTATAAAAAAATAGATTTTGAAGTGGTCTCCACGTAAACCTACAAAACAATCAAGTTTTATTTGGTACCCAATGTGCTTTGGGTCCATCATAGTTAGTTCCTTTCTTGACCCACACATAATGCCCTTGTGCTACACTAAAATTTCTCACATAGCATGCATTAGGTGTATGGCCAATTATTCCACAATAAAAACAAGTAGGTTCAAAGTTGCTCTTATATCTTGAAACATAAGATTTCGTTTTATTTGGTAACCTTTTCCTTCTAGCTTTTTGATGCACAACTTTAGGATTGTTTATCTTCTCATTAGGAGTTTGATCCTTAGGCCTAACAAAGATGGTTTTATTAGACTTTGGTTTAGAAAACTTTGAATAACCAAGTCCGCTTTTATCGTTTGAATACCTTTGTTGCCTTAGGATTTCTTCCAAGCTAATTTGTCCTTTC
Source organism: Lathyrus tuberosus (assembly GCA_022829125.1). Taxonomy (NCBI): domain Eukaryota; kingdom Viridiplantae; phylum Streptophyta; class Magnoliopsida; order Fabales; family Fabaceae; genus Lathyrus; species Lathyrus tuberosus. Next base: position 13,843,806 of record JALAZF010000127.1, on the reverse strand, counting down.
TCATATCTATCAATGACTCTTTTGAGTTGGACAATTTGAAATGAGAGAGATTCACAATTCTTACATATATAATTTTGTCTTTCTTCACGTATAATCTTTTCTTTTACATCCTTAGCATCATTTTCCATATTAACAATTTTATCTTTCAAGGATGTTATTTGTTTCTTTTGACTTGAACATTTTTTAGAATATTTCAAAAGTTCATCATGTAATTCATGAAAGGCACTTTGTAATTCATCATAAGATGGAATATCATTAGTTTCGGAATCACTAACCTCATGTTCTTCATCACTTGAATGAAGTGAGGCCATCAATGCCTTGTTTGCATGATCTTCATCTGAAGACGAACTTATTTCATTGTCATTCCACGCAACATATGCTTTCTTTGGCCTTTTGTCCTTATTTCTTTTGAAGTATTTATCCCTCTTTTTAAGTGTATGGCATTCACTTTTAACATGACCTTTTTCACCACATTCAAAACATTTAATCTTTCTTGTTGGTGCTTCTTCCTTAATGATTTCCTTTTTCCTTTCTTTTCTTAGAAACTTTTCAAATTTCTTTATAATTTCATCATCTTCATCACTATCGAATTCATCCTCTTGATTGCTATCATCATTTTTTACTTTTGTCTTTAAGGCAACGTCTTTTGAATCTTTTACTTGTATTTCATGCTTCTCCAATCTGTCAAGTTCTAACTCATGCTCTTGAAGTTTTCCGAACAAGGAAGCGGATGTCATGGTAGAAAGACTCTTCTTTTCCGATATCGCCGTCACCTTTGGTTGCCATTCCCTGTTTAAAGATCTAAGCACTTTAAGATTTAATTCATTGTTAGTAAAAGTCTTACCGAGTGCTTTCAAATGATTTGTCAAGTGCACAAATCTTTTTTGCAAGTCGAGGATTGATTCTCGGGGCTGCATTCTGAACATCTCATATTCTTGACTTAATGTGTTCAATCTAGATCGTTTAACTTCAGCGGTTCCTTCATGAGTTTCCACCAAAGTGTCCCATATTTCTTTAGCAGATTTACATTGTGAAACTCGGAAAAATTCATCCATACTTAATGCACTTTGAAGAATATTAATAGCTTTCTTTTCATCGAGCACTTTCTTTCTATCATCTTCATTATAAGCAGTTTTAATCTTTGGAGTTGCAATATTGTTTACAACACTCATTGGTTGGTGTGGACCATTTTCAACAGTTTCCCATATTCCATCACCTTGTGCTTCTAAGTGTGCTCTCATTCTTATTTTCCAAAAATTGAAGTATTCACCGGAGAAGAGTGGGGGTTTGTTACTGCTGCCACCGTCTTTGAAAACCGGGATTGTGGAAGCCATTCTGGATATTTAGGAACAAGTTACCTAAACTTGCTCTGATGCCAATTGTAAGTTATATGTGAGCCTAAGAGGGGGCGTGAATTAGGTTCTTAGAATATTATCCCGATTTTTGACGATTTTTTATCTTTACTTTCCTAGAGTTTTCTAAGTGATGAATTGGTAAATGCAGAAAGTAAATGAACACCGAGACGTATAGTGGTTCCCCTCACAGACCGAGAGTACTCCACTCCCCTTTCAACATGAAAGAGAATTTCACTAATGTTAGATCTTAGGACAAGACACACCTAGTCTTCCTATACAAGACTCTAACAATCCACACCAAGAACACCCTCTTGGATTTTACAAGTTTAAAGTCCAACCAAGAACAAATCTTACAATGGACCTCTTGTATCTACAATCCGGATAACAAGGATTCTAACAAACCCTATAAGAGAAACAATCCTTCCCTTATAGTCAACACCTAAAACCAAACAATTGTTGGACCATTAGGATTTTACAATAATTCTGAATTTTGAATAAGTAGATGAAACTTTGATTCTTCAATATATCAATCCAAAGATTGATCTTCTCCTTTTTGTAACAATCACTCTTGATGATATTATACAAGTGTTCGACTCAATAATAATGAAACTAATGCAATGAGTATGAAAGTTTAAGTGCAGAAATTTCACTTAGAAAAGTTTGAAGAACACTTTGATAAAATGAAGATTTTAGTAAAAGAATGATTGTTTGAAATTTTAGCAAGGAGGTTAAAAAAATATTTGAAAAATCATGTATTTATATGCACATAACACCCTTAGGAAACATGGTAAAAACTGTAAAAAATTCATGAACAAATGCCATTGCATAATGAAAAGGTTCCATGAAGAGAGGCATGAAGAGGTGTTATGAAAAATGATGATTTTTCAATTCTGTTCAGGTGCAAATCGATTGCACCTATATGCAAATCGATTGCACAAAGCTTAACGTAACAAAATATTCAAAATTACAACACGCTGTAAAATGTGGCGGTTATTTTGGTTAATTACGTCGGTTCAAAACGCCGTAATTAACTAAAAACTGAATGTTTAAATAAATTGAAAAATTAAAAATTTGTCTAAATATTTGAACCAATATTATGCAACATCTATTGATTTATCCAAGTCAATAGATTATATTTGAAAGTGATTTAACATGGTTCAAAAAAGAAAAATAATTTTTCAAATTAAAGAAATATTTTGAGAACTATTTTATCAATATATATTGCATGCTTGAGACACTTTTGAACACTTGTATGCACCCATATTGATAAGTGAGAGTTATACCTTGATTATACTTGAGAATTCTTCAAGACTTGTACAAATTAAAAACTTTGTTCTAGCTTCAATGTCTTGATCCATTCTTTTTGAGCAAGCATAACATCTTGAATGAATAATGTTGTCTTCATCAAAACCATTGAGAAGCTTGCCTTCACATTCTCCCCATTTTTGATGATGACAACCCAATTTTGAAAATTTGCTTTAATCTTGTTTCTCTAACACAAAAGGCCCCCCCTTGATCAATGCTCCCCCTAAATTCATGATTTAGAGAGTCTTTGCTAGCTGCATTTTGTTAGAGAAAAACAAACACAAACACATACATCTTCTCCCCCTTTGTCATTAGCAAAAAGGATGGGAAAAGACTTGAAATATATAAAGAAATCTTGAAAAATTAAAAATAATTTTTACCTATGAGTTTTACCTCATGAAAGACTTCATCAAACATTTATCCTTGCCGAAACATGATTTTGAAGTCTTTGTCACAAAGTTGATTTATACTAGGAAGATTATGCTTTAGTTTGTCAACTTAAAGTACATCTTCAATGGATGTAAAAGTTAGTGCTTCAACTTTGCCAATGCCAAGAATTCTTTCTTTAAGGGAATCCTCATATGTGAAATAATCCTTGGACTTTGGAACTAGATTTGAAAGTTAGTTTATGCCTCCCATAAAAAACTTAGAACAACCACTTTATAAAAAAATAGATTTTGAAGTCGTCTCCAAGTAAACCTACAAAACAATCAAGTTTTATTTGGTACCCAATGTGCTTTGGGTCCATCATAGTTAGTTCCTTTCTTGACCCACACATAATGCCCTTGTGCTACACTAAAATTTCTCACATAGCATGCATTAGGTGTATGGCCAATTATTCCACAATAAAAACAAGTAGGTTCAAAGTTGCTCTTATATCTTGAAACATAAGATTTCGTTTTATTTGGTAACCTTTTCCTTCTAGATTTTTGATGCACAACTTTAGGATTGTTTATCTTCTCATTAGGAGTTTGATCCTTAGGCCTAACAAAGATGGTTTTATTAGACTTTGGTTTAGAAAACTTTGAATAACCAAGTCCGCTTTTATCGTTTGAATACCTTTGTTGCCTTAGGATTTCTTCCAAGCTAATTTGCCCTTTCTCATATCTATCAATGACTCTTTTGAGTTGGACAATTTGAAATGAGAGAGATTCACAATTCTTACATATATAATTTTGTCTTTCTTCACGTATAATCTTTTCTTTTACATCCTTAGCATCATTTTCCATATTAACAATTTTATCTTTCAAGGATGTTATTTGTTTCTTTTGACTTGAACATTTTTTAGAATATTTCAAAAGCTCATCATGTAATTCATGAAAGGCACTTTGTAATTCATCATAAGATGGAATATCATTAGTTTCGGAATCACTAACCTCATGTTCTTCATCACTTGAATGAAGTGAGGCCATCAATGCCTTGTTTGCATGATCTTCATCTAAAGACGAACTTATTTCATTGTCATTCCACGCAACATATGCTTTCTTTGGCCTTTTGTCCTTCTTTCTTTTGAAGTATTTATCCCTCTTTTTAAGTGTAGGGCATTCACTTTTAACATGACCTTTTTCACCACATTCAAAACATTTAATCTTTCTTGTTGGTGCTTCTTCCTTAATGATTTCCTTTTTCCTTTCTTTTCTTAGAAACTTTTCAAATTTCTTTATAATTTCATCATCTTCATCACTATCGAATTCATCCTCTTGATTGCTATCATCATTTTTTACTTTTGTCTTTAAGGCAACGTCTTTTGAATCTTTTACTTGTATTTCATGCTTCTCCAATCTGTCAAGTTCTAACTCATGCTCTTGAAGTTTTCCGAACAAGGAAGCGGATGTCATGGTAGAAAGACTCTTCTTTTTCGATATCGCCGTCACCTTTGGTTGCCATTCCCTGTTTAAAGATCTAAGCACTTTAAGATTTAATTCATTGTTAGTAAAAGTCATACCGAGTGCTTTCAAATGATTTGTCAAGTGCACAAATCTTTTTTGCAAGTCGAGGATTGATTCTCGGGGCTGCATTCTGAACATCTCATATTCTTGACTTAATGTGTTCAATCTAGATCGTTTAACTTCAGCGGTTCCTTCATGAGTTTCCACCAAAGTGTCCCATATTTCTTTAGCAGATTTACATTGTGAAACTCGGAAAAATTCATCCATACTTAATGCACTTTGAAGAATATTAATAGCTTTCTTTTCATCGAGCACTTTCTTTCTATCATCTTCATTATAAGCAGTTTTAATCTTTGGAGTTGCAATATTGTTTACAACACTCATTGGTTGGTGTGGACCATTTTCAACAGTTTCCCATATTCCATCACCTTGTGCTTCTAAGTGTGCTCTCATTCTTATTTTCCAAAAATTGAAGTATTCACCGGAGAAGAGTGGGGGTTTGTTACTGCTGCCACCGTCTTTGAAAACCGGGATTGTGGAAGCCATTCTGGATCTTTAGGAACAAGTTACCTAAACTTGCTCTGATGCCAATTGTAAGTTATATGTGAGCCTAAGAGGGGGCGTGAATTAGGTTCTTAGAATATTATCCCGATTTTTGACGATTTTTTATCTTTACTTTCCTAGAGATTTCTAAGTGATGAATTGGTAAATGCGGAAAGTAAATGAACACCGAGACGTATAGTGGTTCCCCTCACAGACCGAGAGTACTCCACTCCCCTTTCAACATGAAAGAGAATTTCACTAATGTTAGATCTTAGGACAAGACACACCTAGTCTTCCTATACAAGACTCTAACAATCCACACCAAGAACACCCTCTTGGATTTTACAAGTTTAAAGTCCAACCAAGAACAAATCTTACAATGGACCTCTTGTATCCACAATCCGGATAACAAGGATTCTAACAAACCCTATAAGAGAAACAATCCTTCCCTTATAGTCAACACCTAAAACCAAACAATTGTTGGACCATTAGGATTTTACAATAATTCTGAATTTTGAATAAGTAGATGAAACTTTGATTCTTCAATATATCAATCCAAAGATTGATCTTCTCCTTTTTGTAACAATCACTCTTGATGATATTATACAAGTGTTCGACTCAATAATAATGAAACTAATGCAATGAGTATGAAAGTTTAAGTGCAGAAATTTCACTTAAAAAAGTTTGAAGAACACTTTGATAAAATGAAGGTTTTAGTAAAAGAATGATTGTTTGAAATTTTAGCAAGGAGGTTAAAAAAATATTTGAAAAATCATGTATTTATATGCACATAACACCCTTAGGAAACATGGTAAAAACTGTAAAAAATTCATGAACAAATGCCATTGCATAATGAAAAGGTTCCATGAAGAGAGGCATGAAGAGGTGTTATGAAAAATGATGATTTTTCAATTCTGTTCAGGTGCAAATCGATTGCACCTATATGCAAATCGATTGCACAAAGCTTAACGTAACAAAATATTCAAATTACAACACGCTGTAAAATGTGGCGGTTATTTTGGTTAATTACGTCGGTTCAAAACGCCGTAATTAACTAAAAACTGAATGTTTAAATAAATTGAAAAATTAAAAATTTGTCTAAATATTTGAACCAATATTATGCAACATCTATTGATTTATCCAAGTCAATAGATTATACTTGAAAGTGATTTAACATGGTTCAAAAAAGAAAAATAATTTTTCAAATTAAAGAAATATTTTGAGAACTATTTTATCAATATATATTGCATGCTTGAGACACTTTTGAACACTTGTATGCACCCATATTGATAAGTGAGAGTTATACCTTGATTATACTTGAGAATTCTTCAAGACTTGTAAAAATTAAAAACTTTGTTCTAGCTTCAATGTCTTGATCCATTCTTTTTGAGCAAGCATAACATCTTGAATGAATAATGTTGTCTTCATCAAAACCATTGAGAAGCTTGCCTTCACATTCTCCCCCTTTTTGATGATGACAACCCAATTTTGAAAATTTGCTTTAATCTTGTTTCTCTAACACAAAAGGCTCCCCCTTGATCAATGCTCCCCCTAAATTCATGATTTAGAGAGTCTTTGCTAGCTGCATTTTGTTAGAGAAAAACAAACACAAACACATACATCTTCTCCCCCTTTGTCATTAGCAAAAAGGATGGGAAAAGACTTGAAATATATAAAGAAATCTTGAAAAATTAAAAATAATTTTTACCTATGAGTTTTACCTCATGAAAGACTTCATCAAACATTTATCCTTGTCGAAACATGATTTTGAAGTCTTTGTCACAAAGTTGATTTATACTAGGAAGATTATGCTTTAGTTTGTCAACTTAAAGTACATCTTCAATGGATGTAAAAGTTAGTGCTTCAACTTTGCCAATGCCAAGAATTCTTTCTTTAAGGGAATCCTCATATGTGAAATAACCCTTGGACTTTGGAACTAGATTTGAAAGTTAGTTTATGCCTCCCATCAAAAACTTAGAACAACCACTTTATAAAAAAATAGATTTTGAAGTGGTCTCCAAGTAAACCTACAAAACAATCAAGTTTTATTTGGTACCCAATGTGCTTTGGGTCCATCATAGTTAGTTCCTTTCTTGACCCACACATAATGCCCTTGTGCTACACTAAAATTTCTCACATAGCATGCGTTAGGTGTATGGCCAATTATTCCACAATAAAAACAAGTAGGTTCAAAGTTGCTCTTATATCTTGAAACATAAGATTTCGTTTTATTTGGTAACCTTTTCCTTCTAGCTTTTTGATGCACAACTTTAGGATTGTTTATCTTCTCATTAGGAGTTTGATCCTTAGGCCTAACAAAGATGGTTTTATTAGACTTTGGTTTAGAAAACTTTGAATAACCATGTCCGCTTTTATCGTTTGAATACCTTTGTTGCCTTAGGATTTCTTCCAAGCTAATTTGTCCTTTCTCATATCTATCAATGACTCTTTTGAGTTGGACAATTTGAAATGAGAGAGATTCACAATTCTTACATATATAATTTTGTCTTTCTTCACGTATAATCTTTTCTTTTACATCCTTAGCATCATTTTCCATATTAACAATTTTATCTTTCAAGGATGTTATTTGTTTCTTTTGACTTGAACATTTTTTAGAATATTTCAAAAGTTCATCATGTAATTCATGAAAGGCACTTTGTAATTCATCATAAGATGGAATATCATTAGTTTCGGAATCACTAACCTCATGTTCTTCATCACTTGAATGAAGTGAGGCCATCAATGCCTTGTTTGCATGATCTTCATCTAAAGACGAACTTATTTCATTGTCATTCCACGCAACATATGCTTTCTTTGGCCTTTTGTCCTTCTTTCTTTTGAAGTATTTATCCCTCTTTTTAAGTGTAGGGCATTCACTTTTAACATGACCTTTTTCACCACATTCAAAACATTTAATCTTTCTTGTTGGTGCTTCTTCCTTAATGATTTCCTTTTTCCTTTCTTTTCTTAGAAACTTTTCAAATTTCTTTATAATTTCATCATCTTCATCACTATCGAATTCATCCTCTTGATTGCTATCATCATTTTTTACTTTTGTCTTTAAGGCAACGTCTTTTGAATCTTTTACTTGTATTTCATGCTTCTCCAATCTGTCAAGTTCTAACTCATGCTCTTGAAGTTTTCCGAACAAGGAAGCGGATGTCATGGTAGAAAGACTCTTCTTTTCTGATATCGCCGTCACCTTTGGTTGCCATTCCCTGTTTAAAGATCTAAGCACTTTAAGATTTAATTCATTGTTAGTAAAAGTCTTACCGAGTGCTTTCAAATGATTTGTCAAGTGCACAAATCTTTTTTGCAAGTCGAGGATTGATTCTCGGGGCTGCATTCTGAACATCTCATATTCTTGACTTAATGTGTTCAATCTAGATCATTTAACTTCAGCGGTTCCTTCATGAGTTTCCACCAAAGTGTCCCATATTTCTTTAGCAGATTTACATTGTGAAACTCGGAAAAATTCATCCATACTTAATGCACTTTGAAGAATATTAATAGCTTTCTTTTCATCGAGCACTTTCTTTCTATCATCTTCATTATAAGCAGTTTTAATCTTTGGAGTTGCAATATTGTTTACAACACTCATTGGTTGGTGTGGACCATTTTCAACAGTTTCCCATATTCCATCACCTTGTGCTTCTAAGTGTGCTCTCATTCTTATTTTCCAAAAATTGAAGTATTCACCAGAGAAGAGTGGGGGTTTGTTACTGCTGCCACCATCTTTGAAAACCGGGATTGTGGAAGCCATTCTGGATATTTAGGAACAAGTTACCTAAACTTGCTCTGATGCCAATTGTAAGTTATATGTGAGCCTAAGAGGGGGCGTGAATTAGGTTCTTAGAATATTATCCCGATTTTTGACGATTTTTTATCTTTACTTTCCTAGAGATTTCTTAGTGATAAATTGGTAAATGCGGAAAGTAAATGAACACCGAGACGTATAGTGGTTCCCCTCACAGACCGAGAGTACTCCACTCCCCTTTCAACATGAAAGAGAATTTCACTATTGTTAGATCTTAGGACAAGACACACCTAGTCTTCCTATACAAGACTCTAACAATCCACACCAAGAACACCCTCTTGGATTTTACAAGTTTAAAGTCCAACCAAGAACAAATCTTACAATGGACCTCTTGTATCGACAATTTGGATAACAAGGATTCTAACAAACCCTATAAGAGAAACAATCCTTCCCTTATAGTCAACACCTAAAACCAAACAATTGTTGGACCATTAGGATTTTACAATAATTCTGAATTTTGAATAAGTAGATGAAACTTTGATTCTTCAATATATCAATCCAAAGATTGATCTTCTCCTTTTTGTAACAATCACTCTTGATGATATTATACAAGTGTTCGACTCAATAATAATGAAACTAATGCAATGAGTATGAAAGTTTAAGTGCAGAAATTTCACTTAGAAAAGTTTGAAGAACACTTTGATAAAATGAAGGTTTTAGTAAAAGAATGATTGTTTGAAATTTTAGCAAGGAGGTTAAAAAAATATTTGAAAAATCATGTATTTATATGCACATAACACCCTTAGGAAACATGGTAAAAACTGTAAAAAATTCATGAACAAATGCCATTGCATAATGAAAAGGTTCCATGAAGAGAGGCATGAAGAGGTGTTATGAAAAATGATGATTTTTCAATTCTGTTCAGGTGCAAATCGATTGCACCTATATGCAAATCGATTGCACAAAGCTTAACGTAACAAAATATTCAAATTACAACACGCTGTAAAATGTGGCGGTTATTTTGGTTAATTACGTCGGTTCAAAACGCCGTAATTAACTAAAAACTGAATGTTTAAATAAATTGAAAAATTAAAAATTTGTCTAAATATTTGAACCAATATTATGCAACATCTATTGATTTATCCAAGTCAATAGATTATACTTGAAAGTGATTTAACATGGTTCAAAAAAGAAAAATAATTTTTCAAATTAAAGAAATATTTTGAGAACTATTTTATCAATATATATTGCATGCTTGAGACACTTTTGAACACTTGTATGCACCCATATTGATAAGTGAGAGTTATACCTTGATTATACTTGAGAATTCTTCAAGACTTGTAAAAATTAAAAACTTTGTTCTAGCTTCAATGTCTTGATCCATTCTTTTTGAGCAAGCATAACATCTTGAATGAATAATGTTGTCTTCATCAAAACCATTGAGAAGCTTGCCTTCACATTCTCCCCCTTTTTGATGATGACAACCCAATTTTGAAAATTTGCTTTAATCTTGTTTCTCTAACACAAAAGGCTCCCCCTTGATCAATGCTCCCCCTAAATTCATGATTTAGAGAGTCTTTGCTAGCTGCATTTTGTTAGAGAAAAACAAACACAAACACATACATCTTCTCCCCCTTTGTCATTAGCAAAAAGGATGGGAAAAGACTTGAAATATATAAAGAAATCTTGAAAAATTAAAAATAATTTTTACCTATGAGTTTTACCTCATGAAAGACTTCATCAAACATTTATCCTTGTCGAAACATGATTTTGAAGTCTTTGTCACAAAGTTGATTTATACTAGGAAGATTATGCTTTAGTTTGTCAACTTAAAGTACATCTTCAATGGATGTAAAAGTTAGTGCTTCAACTTTGCCAATGCCAAGAATTCTTTCTTTAAGGGAATCCTCATATGTGAAATAACCCTTGGACTTTGGAACTAGATTTGAAAGTTAGTTTATGCCTCCCATCAAAAACTTAGAACAACCACTTTATAAAAAAATAGATTTTGAAGTGGTCTCCAAGTAAACCTACAAAACAATCAAGTTTTATTTGGTACCCAATGTGCTTTGGGTCCATCATAGTTAGTTCCTTTCTTGACCCACACATAATGCCCTTGTGCTACACTAAAATTTCTCACATAGCATGCGTTAGGTGTATGGCCAATTATTCCACAATAAAAACAAGTAGGTTCAAAGTTGCTCTTATATCTTGAAACATAAGATTTCGTTTTATTTGGTAACCTTTTCCTTCTAGCTTTTTGATGCACAACTTTAGGATTGTTTATCTTCTCATTAGGAGTTTGATCCTTAGGCCTAACAAAGATGGTTTTATTAGACTTTGGTTTAGAAAACTTTGAATAACCATGTCCGCTTTTATCGTTTGAATACCTTTGTTGCCTTAGGATTTCTTCCAAGCTAATTTGTCCTTTCTCATATCTATCAATGACTCTTTTGAGTTGGACAATTTGAAATGAGAGAGATTCACAATTCTTACATATATAATTTTGTCTTTCTTCACGTATAATCTTTTCTTTTACATCCTTAGCATCATTTTCCATATTAACAATTTTATCTTTCAAGGATGTTATTTGTTTCTTTTGACTTGAACATTTTTTAGAATATTTCAAAAGTTCATCATGTAATTCATGAAAGGCACTTTGTAATTCATCATAAGATGGAATATCATTAGTTTCGGAATCACTAACCTCATGTTCTTCATCACTTGAATGAAGTGAGGCCATCAATGCCTTGTTTGCATGATCTTCATCTAAAGACGAACTTATTTCATTGTCATTCCACGCAACATATGCTTTCTTTGGCCTTTTGTCCTTCTTTCTTTTGAAGTATTTATCCCTCTTTTTAAGTGTAGGGCATTCACTTTTAACATGACCTTTTTCACCACATTCAAAACATTTAATCTTTCTTGTTGGTGCTTCTTCCTTAATGATTTCCTTTTTCCTTTCTTTTCTTAGAAACTTTTCAAATTTCTTTATAATTTCATCATCTTCATCACTATCGAATTCATCCTCTTGATTGCTATCATCATTTTTTACTTTTGTCTTTAAGGCAACGTCTTTTGAATCTTTTACTTGTATTTCATGCTTCTCCAATCTGTCAAGTTCTAACTCATGCTCTTGAAGTTTTCCGAACAAGAAAGCGGATGTCATGGTAGAAAGACTCTTCTTTTCTGATATCGCCGTCACCTTTGGTTGCCATTCCCTGTTTAAAGATCTAAGCACTTTAAGATTTAATTCATTGTTAGTAAAAGTCTTACCGAGTGCTTTCAAATGATTTGTCAAGTGCACAAATCTTTTTTGCAAGTCGAGGATTGATTCTCGGGGCTGCATTCTGAACATCTCATATTCTTGACTTAATGTGTTCAATCTAGATCCTTTAACTTCAGCGGTTTCTTCATGAGTTTCCACCAAAGTGTCCCATATTTCTTTAGCAGATTTACATTGTGAAACTCGGAAAAATTCATCCATACTTAATGCACTTTGAAGAATATTAATAGCTTTCTTTTCATCGAGCACTTTCTTTCTATCATCTTCATTATAAGCAGTTTTAATCTTTGGAGTTGCAATATTGTTTACAACACTCATTGGTTGGTGTGGACCATTTTCAACAGTTTCCCATATTCCATCACCTTGTGCTTCTAAGTGTGCTCTCATTCTTATTTTCCAAAAATTGAAGTATTCACCGGAGAAGAGTGGGGGTTTGTTACTGCTGCCACCATCTTTGAAAACCGGGATTGTGGAAGCCATTCTGGATATTTAGGAACAAGTTACCTAAACTTGCTCTGATGCCAATTGTAAGTTATATGTGAGCCTAAGAGGGGGCGTGAATTAGGTTCTTAGAATATTATCCCGATTTTTGACGATTTTTTATCTTTACTTTCCTAGAGATTTCTTAGTGATGAATTGGTAAATGCGGAAAGTAAATGAACACCGAGACGTATAGTGGTTCCCCTCACAGACCGAGAGTACTCCACTCCCCTTTCAACATGAAAGAGAATTTCACTAATGTTAGATCTTAGGACAAGACACACCTAGTCTTCCTATACAAGACTCTAACAATCCACACCAAGAACACCCTCTTGGATTTTACAAGTTTAAAGTCCAACCAAGAACAAATCTTACAATGGACCTCTTGTATCCACAATCCGGATAACAAGGATTCTAACAAACCCTATAAGAGAAACAATCCTTCCCTTATAGTCAACACCTAAAACCAAACAATTGTTGGACCATTAGGATTTTACAATAATTCTGAATTTTGAATAAGTAGATGAAACTTTGATTCTTCAATATATCAATCCAAAGATTGATCTTCTCCTTTTTGTAACAATCACTCTTGATGATATTATACAAGTGTTCGACTCAATAATAATGAAACTAATGCAATGAGTATGAAAGTTTAAGTGCAGAAATTTCACTTAGAAAAGTTTGAAGAACACTTTGATAAAATGAAGGTTTTAGTAAAAGAATGATTGTTTGAAATTTTAGCAAGGAGGTTAAAAAAATATTTGAAAAATCATGTATTTATATGCACATAACACCCTTAGGAAACATGGTAAAAACTGTAAAAAATTCATGAACAAATGCCATTGCATAATGAAAAGGTTCCATGAAGAGAGGCATGAAGAGGTGTTATGAAAAATGATGATTTTTCAATTCTGTTCAGGTGCAAATCGATTGCGCCTATATGCAAATCGATTGCACAAAGCTTAACGTAACAAAATATTCAAAATTACAACATGCTGTAAAATGTGGCGGTTATTTTGGTTAATTACGTCGGTTCAAAACGCCGTAATTAACTAAAAACTGAATGTTTAAATAAATTGAAAAATTAAAAATTTGTCTAAATATTTGAACCAATATTATGCAACATCTATTGATTTATCCAAGTCAATAGATTATATTTGAAAGTGATTTAACATGGTTCAAAAAAGAAAAATAATTTTTCAAATTAAAGAAATATTTTGAGAACTATTTTATCAATATATATTGCATGCCTGAGACACTTTTGAACACTTGTATGCACCCATATTGATAAGTGAGAGTTATACCTTGATTATACTTGAGAATTCTTCAAGACTTGTAAAAATTAAAAACTTTGTTCTAGCTTCAATGTCTTGATCCATTCTTTTTGAGCAAGCATAACATCTTGAATGAATAATGTTGTCTTCATCAAAACCATTGAGAAGCTTGCCTTCACAGTTTTTTGGGAATCTTCATCAGAAGACATTTAAATGTCATGATGACTTCTCATAGGTCTAGTCTTTAGTGGAACATTACTTATATCTTCACCAGGTGCTATAACAGCCTTAACAACAGGAAGAATGTTGTGGAGAGGATTAGCAGTACTAGCTTTTTCAATCACCCTATCATGATTTTCACCAATCATATGAGAAGGAATTCTTGAGTCATAACTACTATTTTTATGAAACATTGTAGGTTATTCAAAATTGGGAGGACCTCCTGCCTGGCCATCAACCTTCCCTTTAATGACACAATCCTCATGAGATAATTCAGACTCCAAAGTACGATGTTGAGACATCTTGTCTGACATCTTGGAAGGTCTTTCTTTATGAATCTTGAAACCTTATAAGCCCTTGATATTTTCCTCAGATATGACCTTCTTCATAAGAACTTCTTTACCTTTGTTGGTGACATCACATTTAGAATTTTAGATGTTCATATTCCACTTTTGATCACTCATGTGGTTTACATTGATTCTTTTGGTAGATGTTCCTTTTCTCAGTAGCACCTAACTTGGATTGGCCAATGTCCTTAAGTCCTTGATTCTTCCTTTTGCTTTATTTCCAGGAGTGAAATGAACTTTATTTTCCTTATACATGTCCTTGGTACCCCTACTATTACAATACCACCCTTTCCTTGAGGAACCACTTTGCATTGTATGAACTATGTGGCTAGTTCAAGTAGAATTGGATGAAAACCTCTTCTTTTCTTAGACATTCTTGCATATTTTATTCATCAGCTTAGATGAACTATCAAGGCAAGGATATCCATGCATATCATAACAATAAAACTTTATATGTCCAGATTTTCCATAATGGTGACATTTCAGAGGCAGTTTCCCATTACTATTGTGAAGAGGTGACATATGTTTCACACAAAGCCTTGACATGTGGTCCGACCTTTGAACCTCAGTCTTTATATAAGGTAGAGAAATATTTATTGATGGAATCTTCAGGCATTGATCTTTCATGCTTGTTCCAAGATTTATCCTCTTCATGTCTTTAGATGCTTCTCCGCATACTACCATTTCATTAGGCATATTGCTTTCAGATTAAATCAAGTCTCCTAGTTTGGAGTTTAGAGAGGAAATCTCATTCTCTACACCTGTGATGGTTGAGGCAAGCTTATTTGTTTCCTTTTGAAGCACTCCTAAGGTTTCCTTCTTATTATTTATGGTTAATCATGCTTCTTCCCATTTGGAGAGTAAGAGTCTCTATGTTGTATCAAGATCTTCTTCATATAGGTCTTTAGTACTGGATTCACCATCAGACTCACATCGACCAGAATAATTCATCACAATGTTGGCAGTTTCTTCCCCCCTTTGAGAATCAGACCAAGTGGTGGAAAGTCCCTTACTTTTTTTCTTTAGAAACATAGGACATTTTGCTTTAATGTGTCGAAAGCCTTCAGAAATTCTGGCATAGCAGACAATAGATGTCCTAGCACATGTCAAGACATTGATCTACATAATTATTAAACAAGAACTAGAACAACAGACTGATATCTAGAATATCAGTAACTGTAGAAACACAAATGTTTCGACATCTATTCCAACATGTTAATCAAAACTGAACTGTAAATTACAGAATGATAAACAACACAGAATATGATAACCCAGTTCGGTGCAAATCACCTACATCTGGGGGATACCAATCCAGGAAGAAGAATCCACTATCAGTAGTATAGTTTTATGTAAACAACCTCAGGTTTACAGTAAACACCCACATTTACCTATCACTACCCAATGAAAACTTTATCCAAGAACTCCATCCTAGATAAGAGAAACCCATCTCACTCCCTAAATCACAACCCGTGATTATCTAACAGTTACAACAACTGTATCATCCTATTGAAAGACACCCCTTTCAATACAAAGTTCAGTCAAGCATCCTTGACTAACAAGTTAACTTGGATTTGCTTAAAAGCTTCATCCAAGAACAATACACGATTCATTACCTACGGGTTTCTGAATCTGTACAAGTACCTATGTCTACCATAGTGTATCAAATTGATATAAAGGGAGACTTACAAGATAAACCTACAAATCTCAAAACCTAAACCCTACTTTACAAAATAGGATTCATAAGTCTATGTAGTTCTCTCTCTCTGTTCTGCATTAGGTCTTGGTCCTCTTTTATAAGCTTCTGCTGCCTTGGGCTTCAGATCTTCTGTTTATTTCTTCCTTGATCCATGTTCTGATTGCTCCTTAGATCTTGGGCCAGATTAGCAACAACCTGCTATAGCAGGTCAAGATGTCGAGACATTTGTTAGGACATCATGTCTGATACGTTCTCTTTCACCAGACTTCTTCATGTTGGAACCTTGTGTTTGACATCTAGTTTTACCAAAATTTTGCTCAAATCTGTAGAGCCTTCAATCTCCCCCTTTTGACAAATTTTTGGTTAAAACTCCTTCGGTAGAAAAAGAAAGTCAGCATTTGGTGGATATGATTGGAACACTTCTGAGACTCCTTCTTACCCCTGAAATTCCTAGCTGTCTGTTGGTGTACATGAGGAAGAGTATGCAACACACTCCCCCTCAAACCTTTACTTGCCACGGAGGGATAAATCTTCCTCTTAAGGGGAATAAGAGAACCATAAGAAGATCCAGAAAGAGCTTAAGAGGAAACAGATGTATCACACGCAACACATAGTCCATTGAGAATGTAACTCAGGTCACAAGACACGACCTGCTTCATAACTCAGATCACAAGTCACAAGAGAAGAACTCAAGGATGTCAGAACATCTCATCCAACACCCCTGCAAAACACAACTTGCAAGAATGAGTATGTGTTGTAGAAACCAACACACAACTGAGATGAATCCATACCCCTTCTCCCCCTTTTTAGCCAAAAAATTGGCAAAAGTAGCCAACACAATTCCATACCCACATGGTACTAATCCATACCTTAACAAAATCCATGAAGAACACACCCAGAATACTAACTTTGAAAACCAGAAGCAGACTCCACCTTTAAATACCCAAACAGATTTTTCATGAAAACTATGGTCTATAGAAGTTGCCGCAGAGCAATTCATATGGAGACATAAATTTGGGTAGGTACACATAAATGACTGTGCACTGTCCAGCTAAAGTTTGACTATTTCAACTTTATGAGAGATCGTCCAAAGAATGCACTTGCATCAAGACACATGCTTAACACGTCTACACTCTCTCCCTCCCAAAATAGCTAATGAGGACGTACCCATACTGTCCTGACCTCTTGTCAGACTTTGTTTAGCACAGTTATCGTTCTTGTGTTTTGTCTATAGGATAATCCTTTCAACTAGAAGACCAAGAGTAACTGACCAAGATGTTAAGACATTTCTTTAAACATCTTCTAGTTAGCAGCAATAACTCTCATGATACTTGTATTCCTCCTGATTCAATCCATTGACACCCAATGACAGAATCAAAATAACCTGATAAGTTCACCCAGAACTCAACCAATAGAGCAATGTCACGACATCTTGTCTGACATATAAACCTCACCTGAGGAAATATATCACAAACTGCTTGAAACCACAAACAATCTTGATAATAAACTGCACCACTACAGCCATATATCCAAAACAGAAGTCTAACTCCCCCTGTTGTAGATAACCAGTGCTCCTTTGCAAGAAAAACACCCTGAATGAATGGAAAACATAAGACGCGTCTTCATGTCTTTAAGAGTGAACCCTCTGTTCAACCCACCTGCTGAATACATTCACCTAATGCTTGACCCTCAAGCAATCCATGTACCACACCAGTACATTTAACAGACATAAGTTCTCCCACTATCTTCCTCAAATGATGCTTCTTTAGCAAGAAACACCCAAAATCACCACATGATATCCCATGACAACTTCATGATCATATAGTTAGAGTACCATGAACGCATCCTTGTACCATAACCAACAAACTCTTAGATTAAGATCTAAACACCATTGATCCCTCTCGTTCAGAAACCATCCATACACCACACAAATTCCTCCTGAATTCTCATGTATAGATTGTGAGAGCAAGAGTTGTCTCTACAAGTCAATCTATGTTTTGATGATAACAATGCTTATTTGTGAAAGAACCATTTTATGTTCTAACGTGTGTTGTGTGAAGATCATATTCATAGAAGCTATCAGATCCAACAAGCACCAGCCAGATGAGCGTAATTGATAATATGCAAAGTTACTATGTGTGACACAAGTCGCAAGAAGCAAGAATGCTTCTGTGTCTGATCGTGATCAGTCAGATCCAAGGATGCCGATATTACTGTTGCAATGCTCTTGTGGATGCTCTCTGAAAGTGGCAGAGATTATGAAGATTGCGAAGCTTCTGAAGAAAAGAATCAAGTGCTGAAGACTCTGAAGACGGATTCCTAATGGACAAGTTCTGAAGTTTCGGAGGACTTGAAGACGTAAAGGATAATGTTCTTAAAGACAAGTGCTGAAGTTCTGAAGACTGATTCCTAATGGACTTCTTCAATAGACTGAAGACTTGACGTATCAGATATCCTATCAAGAAGACTCTACTCATGCTTCATCAAATTAACATCAGAAGCCTCTGAAGTTTGGAAGTCAAATGTTACCGTTGTGAACAACTGTACACACTGCTCCAGAAAATATCCCGTCACTTCTCCCACAGCAAAAAAGAGATGTGTCAGTACATCTCATTATTACACAACGTCTCTTTTCCAACAGCCAACAGTATTTCAAACGACTATATTTCTATTGGGCTATAAAAAGGAAAGAATACTCGCTTCTGAAGTAATCGATCAAGTCCAAAGACTGACCAAGTCCATGAATCGATTCACTCCATAAAAGATTGATTCATTCCATCAAAGGTGAATTGATCAAGTCATTTTGTGAAGATAGCAACAACGATAAGTTCTCGTTGTAACACTTAGAATATCCAAAGCTATCACTATTTACACATGGCCATTGTTGTTGAAGCTCAAAGATCATCATTCAACACAACAACAATGAATTGGTGCAGAAGCTGTTGATGAAGAAGACAACATTGCAAATCAGTCAAGTCATCAACCACCTTCTCGTCAGTGCTACATTGAAGATCTGAAGCAAGGTGTTGTTGCTTAAAGCTTACTCGCCCAAGAAGACGAAGAAGAAGAATATCTACAAGATGTCAACCACTGTCAAATCATTATACATCTCTGTAGTTTCTTAGGATAAAGCAAGGAGCTGTTGCTCACATCTTGCTCGAACACTTGATTGTTCTTTGTACTTAAACTTAGGAGTAATCTGCTTGTTAAGAAGCATCTTTGTAATCTCCTGTATAACTAATTCTTGGTGAATTAGGATTCCTTGAATGGTCAGTGTGACCGGAGACTCGAGAAGACAATGGCGATATGTCATTATGGGAAAAGCTTGAAATAGGGTCAGTAGCGTTATATTCATTGCGATGAATCCCTAAACGTCTAGCTGTGAAAGCCTAGCAGTAGATCTTATGAGATTGGATCCTGCAGGTCAATGTTCGTTATATTCATTAAATTGAATCCCTGAACGGTTCATTGCATGTTAGTCACAGTGCGACTGTGCAAGTTGTGAGTCACCGGCTGTTTCATGTGCATCTGTAATCGAGATTGATTATAGTGGATTAAGACCTTGTGTTCAAGGCGAAATCACCTGTGGAGGGTGGACTGGATTAGCCTTTGTGGTGAACCAGGATATATCGTGTGTTCTTTACTCTTATGATTAATGTCTTGTTTATGTTTCTATATTAAGCATCAGAACCTTACACAAGCAAGTCAGAACCTTGCAACTCTGATAAGCTTCCGCTCTGCAAGTTCTGAATGTTACTTATAGTGTTCAGTCTCTTGTAGGTTCTCATGCTTCATGCATTGCAAGTCTGAATGTAACTTCGTTAGTCAGAGTCTCTCAACGAACTCTGATGTTATCCTAAGTACTTTAATGACAAGAAGCGAAACGTTGTTAAACGAGTAAATACACAATTCAAACCCCCCATTTCTTGTGTCTTTCTCGCACCTTCAACTGGTATCAGAGCTCCAGTTCTGTTATTGATGGATATCAAACACTTAACAGTGTCAGAAAAAGATCCAGATGAGGTGCATAGAAATACTCTGGGTGAGAATGAAATCCACTTACAATTTCTGTAATAGCTCAGAAGATGACTGTGCACAGAATTGTAATTAATCTGAGTACTTGAGAAAATCACTGATTCTGAAAGTTTTGCAGTTGTCAAACAACTAAATCTTTCTCACTAAAGTTTTAATGAAGATTGAAGAATCAACTGATAAGATAGATTCATCAGATAAGAAGTAGTATCTGTTGAATGCTTATCTTGGAAGATATGAGTGGATGAACCACGTATTTGCTCAAAGTTGAATCATCAGAAAACAAGAAGTCTTGTTTGCTGAAGATTAATTCTTTATGAGTTTTTGAGATGTTTTCAAGAAATGGATTAGGTCCACCCTTGACTTTCTCGTATAAAAACTCATTCAGAACTTCTTCATGTAAAGAAGAAAGATTGTTGTTCTATGATTTTGAATTTCAAAGTGAAATTTGTGAAGTCAGAAATTTGAAGAATTCAAACTCTTAGAAATGATTCAACATCTGAATCTTGAAGGATCAAGAGGCCAAAGGAATCAATGAAGAACTGAATATTGTTTTCTAGAGAGCCATGCAGAAAACTGAAAGAATATTCAAGAAGAAGAAATTCAAAGATTCATCAAGTACTTAATCAAAGAACGGATTCTTAAGTCTTGATTGATTTAGCATAACTAAGTTCTGATGACTGGAGACTCTCTCAGTTGAACCAAATGTTGTTGATCTGATTGCTATCAGATAAGTGTCTCAGAACCTCTCAAGCACTGGAATCAGAATTTGATAAACCAGACACTTATGTTCTCTACTTGAAGTCAAAGGAACTTTAGTTAATGATTGTAGCGAGCGATTTTGGACGCGGTTCTTAAGCACTGGTTGCTCTCTGCGGTTTGAGCTTAAACTATAGGTCGATTCATTTTTTATCCTATTGTGAGCTGATGAAGGAAGGGAAATAGATGTCTCCAATTAACCCTGCTTTGCATACTGAGTTTAAACAGCGGTCTGTTAGGTTACGGATGCTATCAATGTGGGGGGGACTTTGTACTGGTTATTTGTATTTTCGCCAATACAGTTTCTTTCTTTTTATCTAGACAGAAGGTTTCTGGCGGGGAACAAGGATTAGGATGTTAGGACTGATGCTTTTTGATGTATATGTGAGAGTATGGGATTTTGGTTTTTTTGTTGATTGTGCTCGCTAAGATTTTTCTTTCAATCTTATGCCTACGTATTCCCGTTTACCGAAACAGGGAAATCAGAGCGTTCGTAGTTCCTCCTATTTTATGGGAGGAAATGGGTGTTTTGGTGTCTTGTTCAAAGCCCAAGACATGAAGGGAAAGGTGATTTATATCTTGTTCAAAGCCCAAGATATGAAGCTGAAAAGTCTATTTGTATCTTGTTCAAAGCCCAAGATATGAAGCTAAAAGGTCTCAACTTTAGAGAGAATTTGTCATCTCTAAAGAAGGGTTTGTCTGTCACAACTGTTGGGTGACTGGTTATAAAGGAGAATTACTTTAACCGGGATTTGTGAATCCGGCAATGCCATAATTTCCTTTATAGGGATTTTAACCAGAAGGGGAAGACTTTAACTCAGTGTAGAGAAATGCTATCTTTCCTTAGGAATTTCTCATGCTAAAAGAGGGACAGTGGCATGGATATAGATGATCCAGAGGCTTGCCGCTTACAGCGATTAGATGAAAGGGAAGGAGTTATTGATGTTTGTATACTGTGAACGAGGCCCAGCTTTGATGCTAAAAGGTTAATTGGATTAACCAGTGGTTTTCTTATATAAAGCCTAAGAGGAGGCTAATATGTGTCTCGTACAAAGCCCGAGAGAGAGGCTAAAAGGTTTTTGACTCAACGAGGGAATCTTTTGGTATCTCGTATAAAGCCCAAGATGGAGGCTAAAATTCGTTTGGCTCAGTAAGAACCCTTTTATATCTCGTATAAAGCCCGAGATAGAGGCTAAAGGGTGATTAACTCAACGAGGGAGTCCCTTATGTGTCTCGTACAAAGCCCGAGAGAGAGGCTAGTTGTTCGACTCCGCTGGGGAGAATCATTGTACAAAGCCCAAGAGGAGGATGTGGTTACTGTTTCAGTTAAGTGACAGGTCCAGTCTACTGATTTTAAAAGAGAAAATCAGTTCTTATATGAGCAATGCTGTACTCAAAGATTTGATCCAAGGATCCAGGTTATTCCTGTTTTTTAAGGAAGCGGGAAATCTAAAGGGTATTGAGACTGTTCGAGTCTGCGGGTTTCCTTCCTATTTAACGAAGGGGTCACTTGAGAATGTCTTTGAGACTCAAGGAGATTAGACAGTCCGAGTCTAGAGTGTCCTTTTTTATACCATGCTTTGAGAAACGGTAGTAGACTCTATGAAAGGACTGTTCTATGAAGGTGACTAAGTTGTTTTCCTATACCTCTAGGAGGTCGTCGGGACAATTTGTACAAAGCCTAAGAGGAGGCTGGAAACTTTTAAGAAGCCGACGGGTCCTTGTACTAAGCCCAAGAGGAGGCGATCATTCCCGGAGGAAGAGATCATTATACGAAGCCTAAGAGGAGGCTGTGAATACTTCTAAGAAGCCGTAGGGTCCTTGTACTAAGCCCAAGAGGAGGCGGGGTTGCTTTTAGGAAGCCTGTGGGTCCTTGTACGATGCCCAAGAGGAGGCCGATGCTTTTAAGAAGCCTGTGGGTCCCCAAACCCCAAGAAATTCAAGGCAACGATCGCGCCGTTTGTTTTTGACGGTATCGGGACTTATACAATACACTGAGGCCCAAAAAATGGTTTGGTCAAAAAAGGATTGGGTCTTACACTCTATTAGAGGCCCAAAGTGTTTTGAAAATGATTTATGAGGGTTGAATTAATCCAAAAACCCTAATTTGTTTTCAAAAATGTATTTAATTGAATAAAAATTCAATTAAAATGATCAAAATTGTTTAATATGTGAAAAACAAATTGTGATCTTGGATTAATGCTTCAAAAATTAAGTATTGACCTACAAAATAATTAGAAAGCATTAAAAGTTGCAAAATCAATGTGGAAAAAATATTTAAAATGTCAAAAACAATTAAAATATTAATTCTTTGCAAAAATATCAATTATATGAAATAAATAATATTTTTGGGATTTTTTGGGAAAATAAAATATTTTAACATTTTTGTGAATTATTAAAAAAAGAATCAACTCAAAATCATTAAAACTCAGAGAGAAATTAATTTTTGAATCAATTAAACAAAAATCACAAAATTCAAATATTTGAAAATTCAAAAAAGGCGCCAAGAACAGCTGAAGAACACGCGCGTGTTCTGGGTTTGGCTGATTTGCATTTTCTATCCAATCTCCCTGAATACTTGATTATAACATGCAATCCATATATCATTATGCTCGTCTCAACCTCACGATCATGTCTATGTCCATTAATTTCATTTAAATTAAACACATAACAAGAAATCATGAAAAATCCTCAAGAACCCTAATTTCTGCATGAAGGCCAGGATTTTTGATACACGATTGAAACAATGCAATTAATTGAGGGAAAACATTCCATGCATGATTATGAACATATGGCCAAATTATTGTGCAGCAAAAATTGCATGGATCATAGAGTTAGAAGAGCTCATGCTTACCACTTGCAGCTAGTGATCGTGATTTGTGTTGGAGGTGTTACAGCTAGGTTCCAATGATGTGTATAGCTTCCCTAGGTACCAAGTGATGTGACTGAGTGCTTGGAATGAATTGAAATGGTTTGGAGTTGAAAATGGCACCTCAACTGCAAAACTGTCAAGAACTTGAGTAATTGGCTGGTGATTTTGTGAAATCAGTGTTCCAGATGTTATGTGAGTGTTTGAATCACTTCTATATGATGTATGTGAGGTGTGTGAGTGATTGGTTTGATTGGAAAAGCTCTCAAACTCAAAACCCGATAACTACCTTGCTAAGAAAGGCATTTTTGCCAAGAGAAAGAGATTTTGAGGAAAGCATCTGTTAGATGGCTTTGGTGTACTCAAACTGATCACAATTGAGCTCTATTTATAGTATAGCAAGTTTGTTTTGCAAGGAATAGTGAATGGCAACTGGTAAGTAGGTTTGGCCAATGTTGGCAAATGAAAATCCAAGTCTCCTCTAGCCATTGACTAGAGGTTAGGGCACAGAGCTTTGGTTCCCTTGGTCTTGGATAAGTCTTGACTGATTTCAGATGAGAATGGCTCAGTCCATGCCACCTTGATGCTTCCATTGAATGCTTCAATCCAAATTTGGAGTCTTGTCCCTATTTTGGCCATTATAGGTTCAACATGCTATTTCTTGTTCCATGGACTTTGGAGGCTTGGCTCAGTGATTGTCCCCTTTAGATTCAATCCTCAGATGTGTCCAAGTGGATAGGAGCATTTGAATTTGGCTGATTTTGGCAAATTGAGCAAAGTTGCAAATTCTGCCTTGCCTTGGACAGATTTCAGCAAGGCAACTTTCCAATGTCATAACTCATGGTGTAAGTTGAATTTGGTAATGCTCTTGACCATTTTGGAAAGCCCTTACATGATACAACAACTGTTTGAACATGTTTGGTTTTGATCTCTTTTGAATCCAATTGAAAAATCCCTCTACATTTGGCAAAAAGTGATGGCAGATTCTGACTTAGTGAAAATTTCACTAAGTGTTGGAAAAAGTGATATTTTCACATTTCAGCCATTTTGATCACTCACTAACTTAAAATCCTTAATGAATTGGACTTAGGTCTAGTTGAAGTTTTTGTAGAGGGTAATGAGGGCTACAAATCCATCTTTGGATGAAAAAAAATGGCTTTGTGGTTTAGGAGTTATGATCCTCCAAAGTTGGTGCCCTTGTCACTTTATTTTTAACTTAGAAAATTTTCTAAGTTTTTATGGTTACCCCTTTTACAAGTTATCCCACTTTTCTTGATTTTTCTTGATGAATGATAATTCAAATCATACATTAACATCATTTTAGGGTTAAAAATCCATTTTGGTGAAAAATCTCAAAAAGTCAAAGTTGACTTTTGTGCACAGTTGACTTTTTATCAAATGAATTCCAAACTGTGCAATTCTTCAGGAAATCATGTCCTTGACCTAAATCAAACTTGATGGACATGGTCCATGGGTGTCAAAGGGTATATTGATGCATGTCATAGGGCTTGGGAGCATGTCCTGGTCAAAACTCAAAGTTACAGTTGACTTTTCCCTTAAAACCCTAACTGTGGTGCAGATGAAATTGAGACTTGTTGCTCAAGCTTCTTGGATTAATCCATTATTCCAAATGGATCAATATAGTTCATTTGAGACCCTCAAACCCTCTCTTGAGGTCTTGGCTCATGATTTGCCCTAAAAGTCAACTTTGGGGTGAATTAGGTCAAGAAACCCTAATTCCTGATTTTTGCTGAATGCATCCCCTGAGGCAAAATTGACTTGATGATTGGGTCCATGAGGTTCCATGGAGTATATTAGGTTATGTTTTGGATCATTGGCTTGTTCCCAGATGAAAAATTTCCATCTGGAGGCCCTGGTCGATCAAAACCCTAATTTGGTGACACTGTCGATCTTGAGACTTGATCCACCTAGAAGGGAGCATCCTTGTGCTTGATCCTTGAAGTGGGAGTCCTTTTTGATCCTTTGTGTATGTTTGAGAGGTTTAGACAAGTTGAAGATCATGTCATTCCTTGATTGATCCTTTGTCTAAGGCTCTGAGAGGGCTTGAAACCCTAATTTTGATTGTAGTGGATGCTCACCCATCTTTGGGGAGACTGATGAGGTATGATGGTTCCTCCATATTGTGATGATGAGTGACACAATGATGGGACATCTTAGTGGTCAAAATTTGGGGTATGACAGATGCCCCTATTTAATCTTCTTGGACCCGAAGGTGTGAATGACGAAGTTATTCGGGCATTCGAGGTGCAAGAGGATTAAATATCGGAATACCCGAAATTTTGATGGTGGTTATGAATGGTAGCTTGCACATTCATCTTCTTTAGCTAAGCAATGATGCTTAGAAAAGGTAAACTTCCCCTCGATCCTGGTCTTTAGCCAAGGAACTGGTCTCAGTGTTCTTTTGTCAACCTCCCTCCCGTTCCTGGTTTCCTACCAAGGAACTGGTCTCTGTTGCTGATTTAAACTTCCCCTCGATCCTGGTTTCCTACCAAGGAACTGGTCTTAGTTTCTGATTTAAACTTCCCCTCGATCCTGGTTTCCTACCAAGGAACTGGTTTCAGTTTCTTTTGTCAATAAACTTTACTGACAAGGGACGCTACTCGTAGCAGTTTTCCTCAAACTTCTCGCCGAATTTTCCTGGGGAGGTGCCATTTGAGTGGAAAAAGTTTTGATGTCAGACTTGCTGGGGAACCCAGTCGTCTGAGTTGTAGAGGTGTACAAACTTCTCTGTTGGAGATGCCATTTGTCGATTCTACTGGGGAAAGCGAGTCTCTTGAGAGACTGTTTTCGTTTGGGGGCTTACATCATATTTTTCTCGGGATCTTTCCAGAGAAATGCCATATGATGGGATCCAATTTTGAGGTGCCGATGACCTTTTCATCGGTGGGTTTTTCGGAGAATGGCAGCTGTACTGCCAAATCTCTGCTTAGGAGGCTTTCTCTGGGGATTTTCCTTAATCCAGGAAAGCAAGGATATCATCTTCAATGGCGAAGAGTGACATCGGTCGAAGGTTCTCTGGTCTTTCAGAGGTTCAAGTTATCAAAGTGGTCAAGGGCCAATTCTGATCCAGAAATAAACTGGAGGAGAGAGAATGTTCAGACGCAGCGTTTCCTGACGAGGTAAGAACTGACGACTCGATTGAGAGAACACGACTAGAGTGATAGTGATGCAATATGAAATGTGAATGCAAATCAATAATGCATGATGTGTATATGTTTATGCTGACAAAACTGACGCGACATACAAACTGACAGGTGAACACGACTGGATACTCGGCCATCGCGGGGCGAAGATGTACCATTGGTTCAGAATAGTAATTCCGCTTTGCTTAGGAGAGATAGTCCCTGTTGGGAGCTATGTTGATCGGACTTAGGAGATAAGAACTCGGCCGAGGTGTGTCAGACGAAACAAGGTCTCTGACACAGTCGATCCCTTCATTCAAGCGTACTAGGCCTAGAATGAGTACTTTGATTCTGCACTTTGAAGTTCGCTTACTTCTGGAGAAGCGACCGATGTTCCTTTGATGTTCAACAGTCAAAAGAAATTGCCGACTTTATTTTAAAAGCAGAAAAAGTTTTAATAGATAAATTCATTTTTGTTTTATTTCAAGAATCGTTAATCATGTTAACAACGTCGTTCTGTAAAGCTAAAACAAATAAGAATTACAAACAAAAGCACAAGGGCTCAAATTTTATTGATAAGATGGAGATCAGCCAAATGCGTGATTCCAAAGAGTATATACAAAGTTTGAAAATGGTAATTTACAGGGAAAAGGGCTACGTTGAAACATAACAACCACTATCCTTCTACCAACTTTGAATTCGGGGCATCCTGAGCTTCTGTCGAAGATGACCTTGACTGGAGTTTTCCTCCGATGGATGGTGTAACTGCTGCTGCTGAGGGACTTGCCTCTGTTGAACATAGTTACTTCCCACTATCCCTAACTTTTGCTTGGATTGTACTGTGATGTTTCCAATCCACCGGGATGATTTTTTTCTCTGTCTCTAACTTTTTCCTGGACCGCCCTTTCGGGTTTTCAATCCACCGAGACATTTTTTTTTTAGTTTAGGCGAAGTATTTCTTGACTACATCAACATTTGTGGGGTAGGTAAATTCCTCTCCGTCCATGGTTGCAAGTCTCAAGGCATCGCCTGAGAAAGCTTTCGTGACCACATAGGGGCCATCATAATTCGGAGTCCATTTACCTCGCGAATCAGTGAGAAATGATTGTATCTTCTTGAGCACGAGGTCTCCTTTCCTGAAGATGCGAGGTCGAACCTTTTTGTCGAACGCCTTCTTCATTCTCTGTTGATACAGCTGACCATGGCATAGTGCCGTGATTCTCTTTTCTTCGATCAGATTCAGTTCGTCGTGTCGGCTTTGACACCATTCAGCTTCGGTGAGCTTGGCTTCCATCAATACTCGGATTGACGGGATCTCTACTTCTATGGGGAGCACTGCTTCCATGCCATACACTAGAGAGAAAGGGGTTGCCCCTGTTGAAGTGCGGACAGATGTGCGATAACCGTGAAGAGCAAAGGGTAACATCTCGTGCCAGTCTTTGTAGGTTACAACCATCTTTTGAACGATCTTCTTGATGTTCTTGTTAGCCGCTTCTACCGCTCCGTTCATCTTTGGTCGGTAGGGAGACGAATTATGGTGTTCGATTTTGAACTCTGCACACAACTCTCTCATCATCTTGTTGTTCAAGTTAGATCCATTATCAGTAATGATCTCGCTTGGAACACCATAACGGCAGATGATATTGTTTTTGATAAATCGAACCACCACTTGCCGGGTTACATTGGCGAATGACTCTGCTTCGACCCACTTGGTGAAATAGTCGATGGCTACTAGGATGAACCGATGTCCGTTTGAAGCCTTAGGTTCGATCATGCCAATCATGTCGATTCCCCATATGGAAAATGGCCATGGGGAAGAAAGAACTTTGAGATGTGATGGCGGTACATGAATTTTGTCGGAGTATATCTGACACTTGTGACACCTCCTCATGTACTTGTAGCAGTCGGATTCCATGGTCAACCAGTAGTACCCTGCTCTCAAAATTTTTCTCGCCATTGTATGTCCGTTGGCATGAGTGCCAAAGGACCCTTCATGAATTTCTTTCATCAGCATTTCTGCTTCTGGTCTGTCGACGCATTGGAGCAAGACCATGTCAAAATTTCTCTTATAGAGAGTGTCACCGCTCAGGAAGAAGTTTCCAGCCAATCTTCTGAGGGTTTTCCTGTCTTTTCTGAGTTCCCCTGATGGGTACTCTTGTTTCTGAAGGAAGCATTTGATATCGTGATACCAAGGTCTGTCGTCTATGACTGCTTCAATTGTGAAGATGTAAGCGGGCCTTTCAAGGCGCATTATGTCGATCTTAGGTAGGTCGTTCCATTGACCTACACTAATCATGGAAGAGAGAGTGGCTAATGCATCAGCCATGTGATTCTCCTCACGAGGGATGTGATGAAACTCAACTCTGTTGAAGAAGGGTAACAACCTTCTTGCATAGTCTTTGTAAGGAATCAATCCTGATTGGTATGTGTTCCAATCTCCTTTTATCTGATTGATAACCAGAGCTGAGTCGCCATATACGTCCAAGTTTTTGATCCTTAAATCAATTGCTTCTTCGAGACCCATGATACAAGCTTCGTATTCGGCCTCGTTGTTTGTACATTTGAACGTAAGTCTAGCAGTGAAAGGAATGTGGGTACCCTGAGGGGTAACAATGATTGCCCCAATTCCATTTCCGTAATGATTAACTGCTCCGTCAAAGATAAGTCCCCATTGGGAAGCTGGTTCTGGCCCTTTCACTGGGTAACGGTTCATCGCAATCTTTCATTTTTAGATACATGACATCTTCGTCTGGGAAGTCAAACCCAATTGGTTCTTGATCGTCAATCGGTTGATGAGCCAAATGATCGGCTAAAATACTCCCTTTAACGGCTTTCTGAGTGTGGTACTCTATGTCATATTCTGATAACAACATCTGCCAACTGGCAATTCTTCCCGTGAGAGCAGGCTTTTCGAAAACGTACTTGATTGGATCCATTTTGGAGACCAACCAAGTAGTATGACGAATCATGTATTGGTGAAGACGTTTGGCTGCCCAAGCCAAAGCACAGCAAGTTTTCTCAAGCATCGTGTACCGAGTTTCGCAGTCGGTGAATTTCTTGCTTAAATAGTAAATGGCAGACTCTTTCCTTTTGGTTTCGTCTTGTTGGCCAAGTACACATCCCATTGAGTCCTCCAGAACTGTGAGGTAAATGATCAGTGGTCTTCCTTCCACTGGAGGTGATAGAATCGGAGGATTCAACAGATATTCCTTAATACTGTCAAAGGCGGTTTGGCAATCTTCTGACCAAAGGCAATCCTGGTTCTTTTTGAGTAATTTGAAGATCGGCGCACAAGTGGCGGTCATAAGGAATATGAATTTGGAAATGTAATTCAGACGTCCCAAGAATCCTCTGACTTGTTTTTCAGTTTTCAGAGAAGGCATTTCTTGAATGGCCTTGACCTTCTCAGGATCAACCTCAATCCCTTTCTGGCTGACGATGAACCCTAGTAATTTCCCTGAACGTACACCGAAGGTGCACTTGTTGGGATTCAAGCGGAGCTTGAATTTTCTTAAACGTTTGAACAATTTTGACAGATGTCCAACGTGCTCATTCTCTGTTTTTGATTTTGCAATCATATCATCGACATATACCTCGATTTCTTTGTGTATCATGTCATGAAACAGAGTAGTCATGGCCCTTTGATAGGTTGCCCCGGCGTTCTTCAAATCGAACGACATTACCTTGTAACAAAAGGTACCCCAGGGGGTAATGAACGAAGTTTTCTCCATGTCTTTCGGTGCCATTTTGATCTGGTTATAGCCCAAGAATCCATCCATGAAGGAGAATACTTTGAACTTTGCTATACTGTCTACCAGCATGTCAATGTGTGGTAAAGGGAAGTCGTCCTTTGGACTAGCCTTATTTAGATCCCTGTAATCAACACACATTCTGACCTTTCCGTCCTTTTTGGGAACGGGTACGATGTTGGCTAACCATTGAGGATATTCAGATGTAGCGAGGAAACCTGCGTCAATCTGTTTCTGTACTTCCTTTTTGATTTTGATGGCCATGTCCGGGTGAGTCCGTCTCAACCTTTGCTTTACTGGTGGACAATCCGATCTCAATGGTAAGTGATGTTCCACGATGCTGGTATCCAACCCTGGCATATCCTGATAGGACCAAGCGAATACATCGGGGAATTCTTTGAGAAGCTTTATCAAACTCTCTTTGGCAGTTGGACTGAGAAGTGCCCCAATCCTGATTTCTTTTCTCTCTTGTTCTGAACCCAAGTTTACCATTTCCAATGGTTCTTTGTGAGGTTTAATGGACCTTTCCTCTTGTCTGAGTAGTCGAGAGATCTCTTCTGGAATGTGGTCGTCATTTTCTTCTTCAGCCTCGAATACCGGGAACTCAAAGTTGGGAGAAGGCATCAGATCGTATGTTTCAACGGGGTTTAAAATAAGCAATCTGCATGACGTGATGATTCGTGTTTAGAAGAGATAGAGAAAATGCTAGTGTGTGCAGTGTTTTATTTTACTGCTTGTTTTTATTTGAATTGTTTTTTTTAGGATTACCATTTTCTGAAAAAGCAAAAAGAGAAAACAACAATTAATGCGGAAATTACAGAACGACATTTTTTATTTATGAACAAGTCGAATCTTGAAATTACAACCCTATAAAACAAAACTCTATCGCTTCGGGCAAAGCGAAGAGGGAAAATTTACAGAAAGCGAGCCCTATCAAAACATCCGTTTCACCTAGGCAGGGTGAAAGGTTAAAGATGGCAATTACTTTGACTGATGAACGATCTTCGGAACCTCGACGGCAACCCATTGGCGGAGAACTCCTCGGTGAATCACAAAGTTTGGTACCTTCCTTGATTTGTCTTTAGAAATAACGCTGAGTTCTGGTGGAGTAGGATCGTTGGAATCTGTCTCCCAGGCAGAATTGTCGTAGGAGAATTCCTCAGTTGCATTTTGCATAGTATTTGTGCTCTCAGCTGTATCTCCCTATCCAGTAGGCTGGATATCTTCGAGCCTGATACGAGAGCTTTCGGGAGCGGTGTACTTGACCATATAGTTGTATTTTCCACTCGGTTGTCCCAAGGTGTCCCACACTTCTTTCAAACTGGAGGAGTCATCTCTCTCGATGAGGTTGACCTCGAGAAAAACATAGTTGATGAATTCAAGTCCGGAAAACGTTGAAAATTCATCTTCATGTTGAGTAGTTTCTGAATGACCTGAGTGTTGATCCCATGACATGGTGGGGACATAAGTATTCTGTTCAATGACGGTCAGCTGATTTTCATTATTCGGCTGACTTTCTTGCCCCAAGTTTCCTGGGTAAGGTTGCCACATTGGCAAACCATCCATTGGGCCATAGTAATTGTGGTCAAAGTTGTCTTCCATCAGAGTGTCTTCCTTTAATGAATTGGGCGGAGCACGACATCCTTCTGGATCACAATCTCCGTAGATAATTTCGACGTCTGACCTTGGTATAAATCTCGGACTCTGTGCGGGATAGAAAAATGGCGTAGGCACCTCTTCCTGAGACATATAACCGTCTTCGTTAAGGTAGGACTTTCATTCTTCATCTGTGTCAGAGGGATCTTCCTCATTGATAGCATGTACTGCTTGAGACACCGAGTGAAGAAAACCTCCACTGTGGAAGAAGTTTTGAAGGGGATGAAGACTTTCATCGTTGGCAGCTGTCCGGGTACAGGTTGCAGAAAAACCAAGACCCTTCTTTGTTTTATTGTCAGTAGGAATGAGAAGCTGTCCCCATCCGGTTGTATCGGTACTCTCGACCGCTTTGATAGCATCTTTGTATGAGGAAATCGAGGTTCCTCCTTTGAACTGATTGTCCTTGCCCACCGACAGTGCTTGGAACTGAGTTCCAATAACCTCCTCGGGTTCTATACCAGCAGATGATGACAAGTTGCTTACAAGCAAGGCTTGTTCCCCACAAACTGTGACAAGTTGATCGTTCTTGACGAACTTTAGCTTTTGGTGGAAGTTTGAAGTAACCGTTCCAACCTGATGTATCCAAGGTCTTCCTAATAAACAACTGTACGTTGCCCGGATGTCCATGACCTGGAAAGTGACTTGGAAAGTATGAGGACCGATAGTTATAGGAAGATCAACTTCGCCGATAACTATTTTTTTGGATCCGTCGAACGCTTTGACGACGACCTCGCTGATTCTCATCGGAGGGCCTTTGAATGATAATTGCATCAAAGTGGACTTCGGCATAACATTCAGGGCTGACCCTGTATCTACCAGTATGTTGGCTAAAGCATCGTCTTGGCAGTTAACTGTGATATTGAGCGCCATGTTATGACGACGACCCTCTTCAGGTAATTCCTCATCACTAAATCCCAAATTGTTGCAGGAAGTGATGTTAGAGACAATACTATCGAACTGTCTAATCGTTACATCTTGTTCCACAAAGGCTTGCTCCAAGACTTTCTGTAGAGCCTCCCTGTGGGCTTCTGAACTGAGTAACAGTGATAATGCCGAGATCTTTGAAGGAGTCTGTAATAGTTGATCAACAATGTTGTATTCACTCCTTTGGATGAGCTTCAGCATCTCATCATCATTTTTAGAAAGGTCGGGATTACTGGATTGACCGACTGGTGGATCGGGAGCTTCCGTCTGAAGTTCCTTTTCTTTGTTATGTTCCCCAACTCCTCGGTTGAAGATTCGACCACTCCGTGTTACTCGACTGATGTCTGCAATATTCACGACGGAGGGTAATGGAATTTCCTTTCCATTTTCAATTATCGTTGCACCGTATTTGTAAGGGATAGCCTTAGTTGATTCATACGGTGTTGGTCCTGGCAGATAGATGACTATGGGAACCTTCTGATTTTTCTGACCATCATAATTAATCTCGATCCATTCCCGGTTGGGAACTTTAGATTCGTCAAGTAGAGGGATAATGGCAAAAACATCCCTGGTCTTGTGATGATCAGAGATCGTGACAACATCCTCAACTTGCTCGGCAAGGTAGTTCACCGTCCAGTTGATGGGTCTAGAACCCGGATATGGGCGAATCTCTCCACGATCCACCTGACCCTGAAGAGCTGCTCTCACAAGGTAACACCCTTAGTTACTTTCCGAACAGACGCCACAACGTTCATAGTTGTGTGGTTGCACTTGGCCACGCCCACTTTGAATACAATGTAACCTCACTAGGTTAGCTTCCACAGATCGGACATCCTGACTCTGACGCCGAGTGGGTTTCTGTTATTGATACTAATCTGCTGAGTATCTTCATCCATATAAATTGGCATCAACCAGTGATTTAACAAGTGCTGAAGTTCCTCCTGGACAAGGGTACAACCTCGATCGTTTTCGCAACCCGCTTTACAACTTTGATAGTCATGTGATGTTAAGAATCTGAGTCAGACCTGCTCAGCATGTAACTCTACCAGGTTGGTATTCATCACGCGAATATCGAAGATCTGAACCATGTTGATTTGATAGGAATTCCTATCATGGTAGTCTTGGATCCATCCAAGATCCATCTGACGCTGGAGGGCCTTGTGTATGAAAGAGGATCCCTGTTTGTTTACCGAGCAAATCAGACAGGAACTGTAATCGTGCCACGGCAGATTATGATACTGGCTTTTCCTTGAGTGCATTGCCACCAAGTTGACATTCATTGCACGGATATCGTGGTTCTGAATGACGTTAGAATTCGTGTAAACCATGTTAACTCCACGAACTCGGTGCTCTTGGATCCATCCGAGATCCATCTGTTCTTGCAGAGCTGCTTGCACCACAGAACATCCCTGATTGTTTTTAGAGCAGACATCACACTGATGATAGTTATGAGGTGGCACATGGCCATATCCACTCTGTCTACAATGCATCTTGACCAAATTGGTTTTCAACAAGAGTACCAATTTGACTGCAGCCTTCTATCAAATTGACTGCAGCCTTCTCGTGTTGAGGCAGCGGGTTCGTGAGAACATTAGGATTTGTATCCTTGAAGGATAAGACCCCTCTCCTAACAAGTTTTTGCACGTCGGACTTGAAATTGAGACAAGTCTCTATGTTATGCCCTGGACCTCCTTGATGATAAGGGCAAGTTTGATCCACCTTAAACCAAAAAGGCAAATTTTCCGGTATTGTAAGAGGAGATTTAGTTTGAATGTGCCCCTTAGCCAGTAGTAACGGAAACAGCTCTGCGTACGACACGGGTATAGGATCAAATCCTGGTGGTCGTGTTGTACGGTTGTTGTTGTATGGAGGACGAGCCTGCGGAAAAGGCTGTTGTGTCCTTTGTTGATCAGGTTGGCTTTGCGCAACCTGAGGTTGATACGTAGGAATAGACGCAGGGTTGATAGCAAGAGTCACAGCAGCTACCGGTTGATAATGTCACCTTTGCTTTCCGAGAGAGATATTCCCAATATCCTGCTCTTTTTTCTTAGGGAGAGCACTACTGTATTTTTTAGTACCACTCGTCGATCCAGTGTCTTTTACCAAACGTCCTTCTCGGACGGCTTCCTCAAGACGTACACCCATGCCCACCATCCCGGTGAAATCACTGGGTGCACTGGAAACCGTTCGGTCATAGTAAAATGAGCTTAAGGTCTTTAAGAAGATCTTTGTCATCTCTTTTTCCTCTAGAGGTGGACAAATTTGAGCGGCAATCTCATGCCACCTTTGAGCATACTCCTTAAAGGTTTCCTTGTCCTTTTGCGACATCGATCTGAGTTGATCTCTGTCCGGTGCCATGTCCAAATTGTATTTGTATTGTTGGACGAAGGCAGTGCCAAGATCTCTGAATGTGCTGATCGTGGCACGGTTTAAACCCGTGTACCATTTTAATGCGGCACCGCTTAAACAATCCTGGAAGTATTGAATCAGTAGGTCCTGATTCTCCGTCTGAGCTGACATCTGCCGAGCGTACATTACCAGATGGCTTTGAGGGCAAGAGTTAGCCTTGTACTTTTCAAAGTCGGGCACTTGAAATTTGTGCGGGACTTTCACATTTGGGACCAAGCAGAGATCTGCGGCGTCCTTTCCAAATAGATCCCGACCGTGAATGGCTTGCAGTTCCTTCTGCATTTCCAAGAACTGCTCCTGGAATTCCTCCATTCTGTCAAACATAGTTTCCTTCTTACCAGAAGGTGTCTGTGGAATCTATCCTTCCGGGACAGTGTACACCACAGGGGGTGGTACCGTAACTACGGCAGTAAGTCTTGGCGTCTCCCGAAGTTTGTAACCTTCAGGAGTCTTCAGTTTGCCCCTGGTATCTTCGCTTTCCCGAAGTTTGTAACCTTCAGGCCCAGCGGCTTCTGTTGTGATTCCCTGATCTTCAGTGATCGGCGGAACATATCCCTCCGGGATATAGTTAACAGGCATGCCCCAGGGACGATCTTTCGGCATCTGATACCTAGGATCATACTTCTCCACTATGGGCGTTGAGGTGATCTCTAAGATCACAGTTCGTTGTAGCTGAGCTTCCGCCATGGCTTGCATGTCGTTACGAAGCTTTCTCATATCCTCTCTCAGAGCGTCGATCTCTTCCTTCAACTCTCTGTTTTCTTCCTCAAGATCATCCATCTTTTTCTGACGATTGGCCCGAGTATTGTACGAATGAGACAGTTTGACTCTAGAACCGAGACACAAACGTGAGATTCGTAGGTAAGAAGAATACGCGATGTGAGAATGAGGAATGCAATGATTATATTAATTATTTTTTGGTTTAATCAAAATAAACT
Organism: Lathyrus tuberosus; assembly: GCA_022829125.1. Taxonomy (NCBI): domain Eukaryota; kingdom Viridiplantae; phylum Streptophyta; class Magnoliopsida; order Fabales; family Fabaceae; genus Lathyrus; species Lathyrus tuberosus. The sequence goes on along the minus strand of JALAZF010000127.1, from coordinate 13,807,176 downwards.
TCGACAATTAGATTGCAAATATCAAACGGTGGGGAAACCCCTTTTTATTGAATTCAAAGGATTACAGAAACGGAAATACAGTAGATTACAAAGTGCGGAAACAGAAACCTAAGCTAATGGGTCCCGAGTCCTCTCTGAAGAGAAATCGGGTGCTGATTCTGGTATCTTCCTTTTCTTTGACTGGGGCTCTTGGGCTGTTGTCGGGTTGTCATTCCTTTGCCAAGTGAAAGGAGCGAGAAAATTCCTTTGGTCATCTTGATTCTCTACAGCATGCTACTCCAAAATTCCAATCAGAGCATCTTTTTCTTTCAGTAATTGCTGTATTTTGATGCACTCTACGTCGAGGGTGCGGTACTTGTTCTTCCAAGACCTTCTCTCCTTTTGAACTTTGTTGAGAGTAACTTGAAGCTTTTAGTTTCCGTCATGAAGTACATGACAGATTCCTTCGGCGGAAGAATTCCGTAACGAGGATAAGGCATTTTTAGCTTGAGAGCTCTAGTTTGTACCCAAAGGAGATAAGGCTCCACCGAGACACAGTCCGGTTTTCCTAGAGACTCCCGTCCTTTCTTATGAACATGCTTCCAAGCATGCACTATTTCCATCTTTAGTGCTCTGTCGTTTTCTCCTTCCTTGAAGAAAAGACCTTCCAGATGAACACCCAGTGGGATGTGTCTCATCAGGTATCCAAATTGACGGCGAACCAATACCGGATGGTAGTTGATTCCTCCTTTAGTTCCTATGAGGGGTACGTTGGGGAAGTTTCCACAACGGTCAATGATTCTGATTCCCTCATAAATCCTATTGCACTAATCTATATCAGAGTTGGTAAGAGACATGATCTTCTGCGACCAACGTAAGGCACTCTTGCAATCCCAAAAAGCAGCAGACTTGGGCAAATGAGAGATAAACCATTTGTAGCGCAGAGGTACACAACATGTGATCTCCCATCCGCTGTACAAATTTCTCAAGTGTAAAGAATGATACGCATCTGCGAGCAAAGTCGGCACAGGGTTTCCAATTAGAAAAACCTTAATGGAGTTAATATCGACGAAGTTATTGATGTTGGGAAACAAAAATAACCCGTAGGTGAGCAAGACAAAGATGCTTTCAAAAGCAGTCACGTTTCCTATACTGGCAAAATACATGGCTTTCTTTGTCAAGAAATGGGTTGGCAAGCCTTGGATGCCACCCTTGGTAGTTAGGAGAGTCCTGACCTCAGACTCGTCCAAATGAATTGCTCTTGCAATAGTCTGATTCTTTGGAATTTCTTCCAGTCCAAAAAATGGAGCTCGATCTGTGATGTGTAAATCGATCAGATGAGAATACTCCTCCCGCGTTGGTGCTAGTTGGTAATCCGAGAATGTGAAACAGTGATAAACTGGATCATAAAACTGAATGAGCGCATCCATGATTCCCTCAATCACATGGACTCTTAACAGTGGTAGCAAACCTCCGTGCTTGGCTCTGAAAGCCTCTGGGTTAGTGATCATCCTTGCTAACCTTCTCAAATCCTCTAGTTTTGGAACCTTGAAGGTGTACGTATGAGTTCTCCTTCTACCGAAATCCATTAGTGCAATCCCTTTCTCTGATATTTGCAATCACAGTCTTAGTTTAATTTGAAAAACAGAGAGACTAGAAGAGAAGATTATTTGAATGTTTTAATATTTTTTTAAATGAATGCATGAATGCAGCACACAAAAACATAGAAAAAACATGGGGTCAAAGGGTCGTTGTCATGAAGTCAAGGCTCTACCCATCCCCCAAAGGTTTATACTAGGGTGATTTTTGTACCTGTACTCATTATCCTCAGCTCCTCCCAGGAAAGCAAAACAACAAGCGGGTCGCCAGCGAGTTGTAGAGCGATCTTAGAGTAAGTGCCATTCACCGAGAATAGATCACCAGCCTCAAATGAGGGTAGTATCGCGTAACAACTATTTCCGATAGTTTCCGCACTACGAAAGGGTTTGGCTCCTCAGCTTCTCAGACTTAACAACCGGCCCATTGTCTAGGTGAGAGAATAGGTTGCGTTGGTCAGCCTCCACTGAGGTTAATGGTCGACCCCGTCGCCATCACTTATCTTAAGTGTATACTCAATCTTTCCACATACGGCATCACCCGCATTCCCATTAGCAGAAAAATAAACACGTATAGCAATTAGGAAAAATGGTATATATATTTGTCCTAATCATCCTAGACCTTTAAAGCTATGAATCTTAAGTTCCTGACAGAAATTGGGTTCCCCGGCGGAAGCCCTAATCTGTGGTATTCACTCAAGAGATGAAAAGGAAGACCGAGCCTAGATCTAACTTTGAACGGCCCCACGGTGGGCGCCATTTTTCTGTAGCGAGCGATTTTGGACGCGGTTCTTAAGCGCTGGTCGCTCTCTGCGGTTTGACCTTAAACTACAAGTTGATTCATTTTTTATCCTATTGTGAGCTGATGAAGGAAGGGAAATAGATGTCTCCAATTAACCCTGCTTTGCATACTGAGTTTAAACAGCGGTCTGTTAGGTTACGGATGCTATCAATGTGGGGGGGCCTTTGTACTGGTTATTTTATTTTCGCCAATACAGTTTCTTTCTTTTTATCTAGACAGAAGGTTTCTGGCGGGGAACAAGGATTAGGATGTTAGGACTGATGCTTTTTGATGTATGTGTGAGAGTATGGGATTTTGGTTTTTTTGTTGATTGTGCTCGCTAAGATTTTTCTTTCAATCTTATGCCTACGTATTCCCGTTTACCGAAACAGGGAAATCAGAGCGTTCGTAGTTCCTCCTATTCTATGGGAGGAAATGGGTGTTTTGGTGTCTTGTTCAAAGCCCAAGACATGAAGCGAAAGGTGATTTGTATCTTGTTCAAAGCCCAAGATATGAAGCTGAAAAGTCTATTTGTATCTTGTTCAAAGCCCAAGATATGAAGCTAAAAGGTCTCAACTTTAGAGAGAATTTGTCATCTCTAAAGAAGGGTTTGTCTGTCACAACTGTTGGGTGACTGGTTATAAAGGAGAATTACTTTAACCGGGATTTGTGAATCCGGCAATGCCATAATTTCCTTTATAGGGATTTTAACCTGAAGGAGAAGACTTTAACTCAGTGTAGAGCAATGCTATCTTTCCTTAGGAATTTCTCATGCTAAAAGAGGGACAGTGGCATGGATATAGATGATCCAGAGGCTTGCCGCTTACAGCGATTAGATGAAAGGGAAAGAGTTGTTGATGTTTGTATACTGTGAACGAGGCACAACTTTGATGCTAAAAGGTTAATTGGATTAACCAGTGGTTTTCTTATATAAAGCCTAAGAGGAGGCTAATATGTGTCTCGTACAAAGCCCGAGAGAGAGGCTAAAAGGTTTTTGACTCAACGAGGGAATCTTTTGGTATCTCGTATAAAGCCCGAGATGGAGGCTAAAATTTGTTTGGCTCAGTAAGAACCCTTTTGTATCTCGTATAAAGCCCGAGATGGAGCCTAAAGGGTGATTGACTCAACCAGGGAGTCCCTTATGTGTCTCGTACAAAGCCCGAGAGAGAGGCTAAACGTTGTTCGACTCCGCTGGGGAGAATCATTGTACAAAGCCCAAGAGGAGGCTGTGGTTACTGTTTCAGTTAAGTGACAGGTCCAGTATACTGATTTTAAAAGAGAAAATCAGTTCTTATATGAGCAATGCTGTACTCAAGGATTTGATCCAAGGATCCAGGTTATTCCTTTTTTTTAAGGAAGCGGGAAATCCAAAGGGTATTGAGACTGTCCGAGTCTGCGGGTTTCCTTCCTATTTAACGAAGGGGTCACTTGAGAATGTCTTTGAGACTCAAGGAGATTAGACTGTCCGAGTCTAGAGTGTCCTCTTTTATACCATGCTTTGAGAAACAGTAGTAGACTCTATGAAAGGACTGTTCTATGAAGGTGACTAAGTTCTGTTCCTATACCTCTAGGAGGTCGTCGGGACAATTTGTACGAAGCCCAAGAGGAGGCTGGAAACTTTTAAGAAGCCGACGGGTCCTTGTACTAAGCCCAAGAGGAGGCGATCATTCCCAGAGGAAGAGATCATTATACAAAGCCTAAGAGGAGGCTGTGAATACTTCTAAGAAGCCGTAGGGTCCTTGTACTAAGCCCAAGAGGAGGCAGGGTTGCTTTTAGGAAGCCTGTGGGTCCTTGTACGATGCCCAAGAGGAGGCCGATGCTTTTAAGAAGCCCGTGGGTCCCCAAACCCCGATAAATTCAAGGCAAGCTATTCACAAGGAATAGATTAAGTCAGGAAAGTTTGAGAATTTGGAAGAAACTCAAAGATGCCATTCACGGAGAATACATTCATCTCTGGGAATAGAGTTTCTTGACAATTCCTAATGAGGACAGCCGAAGAGAAGACTGTATCTGGTGATCCTATTGAGGATCTAGTTGTCTATTTCTACGAATAAACGAAACGGCGTCACCTAGTTCTAGACGTAGTTGCCGGGGAAACTCTAAATATCTATACTATTATTACACAGTTGATATGAGTTTATGAAAGAAGACTTACAGTGAAACAGCCCCACAATACAATTATATGTATATGAAAGCGGTAAATGAAAGCAATAACCACTTACTCGGTTGTAGAGCTTCCATGCTGTTTGGTTAGTTGTTCAACAAAGAAAGATTGAAAACAATAGTATATTTCAAAATCAAAGGAGAAAGTGCTTTGAAAAAGAAAGATTTGGGGCTTACAGCTCAAGGAGAGGCCCAGGGTTTTATCAGTGAGTGCACTGTTTGAATATGTACAGAGGGACTTATACAAGTGACTGAGGCCCAAAATGTTTTTCTGTACAAAGGGATGGGTCTTACACTCTTTCAAGAGGCCCAAAAAAGTTTAAAGAAAAAGTGTGGGGCTTATAACACGAGAGTAGGCCCAGATGATTTTTCCGTTTAAAAATGGCGATCGCGCCGAGGTTTTCTTTTAACGCGGAGGGACTTATACAATAAGTGAGGCCCAAAATGTTTGGTTAAAAGGGGGTTGGCTCTTACACTCTATTAGAGGCCCAAAAGTTTTGAATGGGTCTTATAGCTCGAGGAGAGGCCCAAAAGGTTATTTTTCAAAAGGCGACAATCGCGCCGTTTGTTTTTAACGGTATCGGGACTTATACAATACACTGAGGCCCAAAAAATGGTTTGGTAAAAAAAGGATTGGGTCTTACACTCTATTAGAGGCCCAAAGTGTTTTGAAAATGATTTATGAGGGTTGAATTAATCCAAAAACCCTAATTTGTTTTCAAAAATGTATTTAATTGAATAAAAATTCAATTAAAATGATCAAAATTGTTTAATATGTGAAAAACAAATTGTGATCTTGGATTAATGCTTCAAAAATTAAGTATTGACCTACAAAATAATTAGAAAGCATTAAAAGTTGCAAAATCAATGTGGAAAAAATATTTAAAATGTCAAAAACAATTAAAATATTAATTCTTTGTAAAAATATCAATTATATGAAATAAATAATATTTTTGGGATTTTTTGGGAAAATAAAATATTTTAACATTTTTGTGAATTATTAAAAAAAGAATCAACTCAAAATCATTAAAACTCAGAGAGAAATTAATTTTTGAATCAATTAAACAAAAATCACAAAATTCAAATATTTGAAAATTCAAAAAAGGCGCCAAGAACAGCTGAAGAACACGCGCGTGTTCTGGGTTTGGCTGATTTGCATTTTCTATCCAATCTCCCTGAATACTTGATTATAACATGCAATCCATATATCATTATGCTCGTCTCAACCTCACGATCATGTCTATGTCCATTAATTTCATTTAAATTAAACACATAACAAGAAATCATGAAAAATCCTCAAGAACCCTAATTTCTGCATGAAGGCCAGGATTTTTGATACACGATTGAAACAATGCAATTAATTGAGGGAAAACATTCCATGCATGATTATGAACATATGGCCAAATTATTGTGCAGCAAAAATTGCATGGATCATAGAGTTAGAAGAGCTCATGCTTACCACTTGCAGCTGGTGATCGTGATTTGTGTTGGAGGTGTTACAGCTAGGTTCCAATGATGTGGATAGCTTCCCTAGGTACCAAGTGATGTGTCTGAGTGCTTGGAATGGATTGAAATGGTTTGGAGTTGAAGATGGCACCTCAACTGCAAAACTGTCAAGAACTTGAGTAATTGGCTGGTGATTTTGTGAAATCAGTGTTCCAGATGTTATGTGAGTGTTTGGATCACTTCTATATGATGTATGTGAGGTGTGTGAGTGATTGGTTTGATTGGAAAAGCTCTCAAACTCAAAACCCGATAGCTACCTTGCTAAGAAAGGCATTTTTGCCAAGAGAAAGAGATTTTGAGAAAAGCATCTGTTAGATGGATTTGGTGTACTCAAACTGATCACAATTGAGCTCTATTTATAGTAGAGCAAGTTTGTTTTGCAAGGAATAGTGAATGGCAACTGGTAAGTAGGTTTGGCCAATGTTGGCAAATGAAAATCCAAGTCTCCTCTAGCCATTGACTAGAAGTTATGGCACAGAGCTTTGGTTCCCTTGGTCTTGGATAAGTCTTGACTGATTTCAGATGAGAATGGCTCAGTCCATGCCACCTTGATGCTTCCATTGAATGCTTCAATCCAAATTTGGAATCTTGTCCCTATTTGGGCCATTCTAAGTTCAACATGCTATTTCTTGTTCCATGGACTTTGGAGGCTTGGCTCAGTGATTGTCCCCTTTAGATTCAATCCTCAGATATGTCCAAGTGGATAGGAGCATTTGAATTTGGCTGATTTTGGCAAATCGAGCAAAGTTGCAAATTCTGCCTTGCCTTTGACAGATTTCAGCAAGGCAACTTTCCAATTTCATAACTCATGGTGTAAGTTGAATTTGGTAATGCTCTTAACCATTTTGGAAAGCCCTTACATGATACAACAACTGTTTGAACATGTTTGGTTTTGATCTCTTTTGAATCCAAGTGAAAAATCCCTCTACATTTGGCAAGAAGTGAAGGCAGATTCTGACTTAGTGAAAATTTCACTAAGTGTTGGAAAAAGTGATATTTTCACATTTCAGCCATTTTGATCACTCACTAACTCAAAATCCTTAATGAATTGGACTTAGGTCTAGTTGAAGTTTTTGTAGAGGGTAATGAGGGCTACAAATCCATCTTTGGATGAAAAAAAATGGCTTTGTGGTTTAGGAGTTATGATCCTCCAAAGTTGGTGCCCTTGTCACTTTATTTTTAACTTAGAAAATTTTCTAAGTTTTTATGGTTACCCCTTTTACAAGTTATCCCACTTTTCTTGATTTTTCTTGATGAATGATGATTCAAATCATACATTAACATCATTTTAGGGTTAAAAATCCATTTTGGTGAAAAATCTCAAAAAGTCAAAGTTGACTTTTGTGCACAGTTGACTTTTTATCAAATGAATTCCGAACTGTGCAATTCTTCAGGAAATCATGTCCTTGACCTAAATTAAACTTGATGGACATGTTCCATGGGTGTCATAGGGTATATTGATGCATGTCATAGGGCTTGGGAGCATGTCCTGGTCAAAATTCAAAGTTACAGTTGACTTTTCCCTTAAAACCCTAACTGTGGTGCAGATGAAATTGAGACTTGTTGCTCAAGCTTCTTGGATTAATCCATTGTTCCAAATGGATCAATATAGTTCATTAGAGACCCTAAAACCCTCTCTTGAGGTCTTGGCTCATGATTTGCCCTAAAAGTCAACTTTGGGGTGAATTAGGTCAAGAAACCCTAATTCCTGATTTTTGCTGAATGCATCCCCTGAGGCAAAATTGACTTGATGATTGGGACCATGAGGTTCCATGGTGTATATTAGGTTATGTTTTGGATCATTGGCTTGTGGCCAGATGAAAAATTTCCATCTGGAGGCCCTGGTCGATCAAAACCCTAATTTGGTGACACTGTCGATCTTGAGACTTGATCCACCTAGAAGGGAGCATCCTTGTGCTTGATCCTTGAAGTGGGAGTCCTTTTTGATCCTTTGTGTATGTTTGAGAGGTTTAGAAAAGTTGAAGATCATGTCATTCCTTGATTGATCCTTTGTCTAAGGCTCTGAGAGGGCTTGAAACCCTAATTTTGATTGTAGTGGATGCTCACCCATCTTTGTGGAGACTGATGAGGTATGATGGTTCCTCCATATTGTGATGATGAGTGACACAATGATGGGACATCTTAGTGGTCAAAATTTGGGGTATGACAATGATGTCCTTCAGAATGAAGAAATTAGTTAACATTCTCTTCAGAAGTAGATAAGATGGACCAACCTCAACATGTTGATTAACATTGTGAGATTAAGAAGTATCAGGCAATTCATGACTAGTGCTATACACATGTGTGATGATACTTAGTTCTGAACAAGATTCGAATCTGGGTGAAGGAACAAGTCAGAATCTGTTATGTGATGTCATAACCTCTCAAAGGTTCATGTTATTGCCTTGAACTCAATGACACTCTGAAAATAAGATGCCCTTATGAACAAGGACTTGGCTCCGATTATGGGAGAAAAACTTAATCAGTTCTCAAAGAATGATGTTTTGGATTTAGTTCCATAACCTAAGAATGTTTATTTGAACCAAGTAAGTTTTCAAGAACAAGCCAAATGAGAAGGAAGAAGTTGTCAGAAACAAGGCACGACTTGTTGCTCAAGAATACAGTCAACAAGAATTTGTTACAACAAAGCTTTTGCTCCGGTCGTCAGATCTAAAGTTTTTGAAAATACAGAAAAATCAGATGAAAACCAGAAGGCAAGTGATTCTTGAAGAATCCAAGAACCAAAAGCAGTTTACTCAAAAGCTAGCAGAATCTGAAAGATGATAATCAAGAACTCAGAAAGGAATGCACTCATAAAAGGTATAGCATGGAGACTTCAAATCTGCGAGAGAAAAGGATCAGAGTCAAGATGGAAAGCCCTCAGATAAGACTGAAAAGATATCAGTATCTTTAAGGTACCTTTCCTCCCTCATTTATGACTTATTAGACCTCATGATAAATTATTTGAAATGCTTTAAAAGAAATTAACTCAAACTGTCATAACATGTTAAGTTTCGTGAAATAAGGTTAAAAACATTTAGAAACTCTCATGTCATTCTATGCATGTTTTGTGAAAGACTAATGAACAGTTAGAATAAAATAGTCCCATATAACTAAGTTGAACATTAATGAAAGAATTTAATCTGATGAGAATAAATGATCTGAAAAGAAAATTCTTTTAACAAAACTCACACTCAAAGTAATAATAACTACGAATCTTTGGGAACTATAACATATCTCTGACAACATAATCAATTCTGAAATCTTATTAAAATCCTTTTTGTACTGATCTAAAATTTTTCCCTAGACTAGGCACAACTTGATAACGCGAAATTATATCGTGTATTTGACTTGACATGCATGAATTTATACTATGTTTTATCTGCTTTTGCCCAATTTATGCTTTATTTTACCCATATTTGTTTATGTTTTTCAGGCACTCGAGTCGAACCGGAATTTAATGGAAAATAAAGATTTATTGAAGGAAATGAGAAGAAAAGAAATGAAGAGAAAATAAAATGAAGAGAGAGAAAGGGGATGGAAAGAAAAAAAAAGAAAGAAAAGAAAAAAAATAAAAATAAAAAGGGTGGGCCCACCACCACTCACACATGTGGCACAAGCCACATTGTGGGGTGGCGCCCACCACTACTACAAAAGTGGCGCAAGCCACATGGAAGCAAGGAAGAAGGTGGCGCGAGCCACCTATTTTCTGGGGGAAAATAACTTCCCACTTTCCTACATTTTCTAGGGTTCTCCACTTTTCTTCCGGTCTTCTCTCAACTCGAATTCCACGCACACCTTCTGCTCAACTGCCAAGATCACTGATTATAAATTGAACTGAAGACCTCCAATGAGGGGGTCGGCGAATTTTTAAGAGAGTTTAGAGTGAATTAAATTTTTCGGGACTTTCAAGCAAACCATTTTTATTTCCTCTGCACTTCCAGTTTCTTTATTTCTTCTTGTAATCAAGCTTTGCCAGATCACTTCAAGTCTGTAACCAGATTTATTTACAAGTTAATTTCAATTCCAAGTTTAATTACATGCTTTTATTTATCGTTTCTCGCAGCATGCTTAGTATTATTAATCTAGACTGTGTTAGCATGTTTACTTTTCCAACCATGCCTGGCTAGATTAATTGGTATCAGTATGTAAACGACTTAATCAGATGGAATTAGATAATAATCGGTGTTAACTTTTACAAATTAGTTTTTAGGCTTTGGTTTCTTATTTTTAATCGATGAGCTTTTCTTACGAAAGTAAAAAGGTAATTAAGGTTAAGGTCAAGATAAACGAGAGTTTGAGAGTTTAACTAGATAGCTGAAACTAGGCATTGATTTTAAATACAGCGGAAGCACTTTAGAATCAATTAGGACTTATTTATTTTCAAAAAGTATTTTTAAATGCAAATGATACAGCGAGAGCGCTCATTCTGATTTAACAGTATAGTCTGAATCAATAAACACGAGAGTGTGAGATAAGGTCTTTTAAATGGGTATTTTCTACTGAAAAATAATTTGGCACTTAAACCTACACCGATGACTTATTAAATTCCCAACGATTAATGCGTTGCATACTGATATCTCGTTATTAATTATTCTTATTAAAAGTTTAGCATTCTTAGATTTAATTTCTGTCGCCCATAATTTCCTTAGAACGATTAGCCTTAGCTAAACATAGTAACATTCAAATAGCACTAGTTTGATTATCAGGTCCCTGTGGGATCGATATCTTTTTAAAACTACGCGATAGAATGTGTGCTTGCAGTTAGTAACCCCGTTAGACTCACAAAGTCACGCGATCACAACTCATCCTATCTATTTATGTGTATAAAAATAGCTTCTCCTCGTCAAATATTTTCATACCTAAATCCTTATTTCATAAAACATAAGGGTTAAAACTCTGTTGTCCATCCATCATCATGCCTCCACTAACCTTCCTAGGAAACCAAGATCTCCTTGAACTCATTCCTAAAAAAAAGTTTGTAATCAACACCTCTCATCTTTCGAGTTACGTTGCTTGCAGTCTAGCAAATGTGTTGTACACTCAACAATGGACTAGGTACTCCATGATGCTAGAAAAACCTATCTACGTAAATCTTGTTAAGGACTTCTAGAAGCATGTTGATCTTGATCTTGAAAGCAAGTGTATCACCTCATTTTTTTTTTGAAATCCCAATCACCATCAATCCGTTCTCAGTCACTCTTGCAACTGGGTGTGAGAATGTTGGAATTCCTGTTGATTTTGACAAAAACAAATTTTTTGCTGCTCAAAATTTTGCATCCCTCCATGACCTAACTTTAGGATACATACCCTTCAATCCTGAAAATCTCCTACCTATTCCCAAAGCTTGGTACAAGCTCATGTTGTCCAATTTTCTTCCTAGAGGAGAAAGCCATGACATAATCAGATTTCATGACCATGAATTCATTTTTTTACTAATGAATGAATTTCAAATAAATCTACCATACACTATTTTCAACTGTCTCTGGAAAACCATCTCTGAGTCCAAAAACCTCACAAAGTCCTACATTCCTTATGGAAGAGTTTTGTCTGAGATTTTCTTTAGAGATGGAATTGTGGACATGATCAAAGAGAAAATTAAAGAAGATGGTCCTAAAAGCCTTCTAGATAACTGCTTGTTGAAGACTAAATGTGAAATCTTTAGCAACTAGAAAAACAAATTATTTTATCTCTGTTTATTTTATGTCTGGATTTTATTATGTATGGGATAAATCGTATTTGGTCTAGGTAGTTGTACTTGCATCAAAGTTGGTTCTGAGCTATTTAGGGGAAGTGAAGTGTCAAGCTTATTATCTAAATCAATACCTCTTCTTTGTTATTCTAAGAATATGAAATTCTATCGCACATGACTAACCATTAATTGGAATTAAGAAAATCAAGTATCTGACAAAGCATTAATTGATATTATCTATTGAAAGATATTTGAAAGATCTTTTAGTGGCTTAAGAAATCGTCATTATTAACTTATCAGCCCTTTGGCCACTCGCTGTAAAACAAGTTGTTAACACATTTATTCTTCCCAAATAAATCAACTGTTTCGATTTCTTTTCCCACACGATTACGTTTTTTAGCATACCCTAAGTAATCATGACTACCTTGGGAATAGTAAACCCAAATCCTCATGTACCGATTCTGTCCTCACCTTCACTCTTCGATAAATACTAGGAACCGATACTTCAACCTCATTCCATTCCTAATCTAAACTGATATTCATATAAAGCCTCCTGTGTGCTAAATCAATGGCCTCCCCAACATTTAGAGGAAATGTAGAAACCCTAGAAGTTATCCTAGAGAAAAGACCAAATCTAGCTAGACTTCAAAATAATGGTCTGGAAATTGTAAGAAGCATGCAGATTCAATCATGGCATGGTTATTACTCATTGCTAAGTGGACCTGTCTTTCCAGTTCTTGTGAAAGAATTCTGGATTTACGCCAGAATCAGTAATGATGGCAACACTATCTGGTCTGAAGTATATCGCTTCCAATCACTATCTCCATTCCCTCATTAGAGAAGATCACCAATTGTGTCGCCTCCGGAGTCACTGTTGAAGACTTTCAATCTGACTTGGGCTTAGTAGAGAGATGCAAGGTTTTATTTGATGATTCGGTTCCTTATGAACCAAACAACCATGAGAAGCTTCTTCCTTCAACCAGAATATGGTTCAGATTCTCTCTAACCAACCTTCGTCCTCGTGCAACTGCAAGAAGCACGCTGTCCCAAGATGACAGAGTATCCGTCTTCCACCTAACACACCACTTTAGGATCGATCTTCCCAAAACTATCTTCAATCACCTGAAACATTCTATTAGAGTTTCAAGAACTCAGTTGAACTCTTACGTTCCTTACGTGAGGATAATATCTGAAATTATGCTGAAAGAAAAATTCTGGGGGTTAATAAGCAGACTCGGACCAGAACCCTCAGTAACTGAGACCAGATGTGATAGAGTGGACAATGTTGAGGATTTTGATGCTTAAGTCTTTGTTGTCTCTTCAGTAGTGTGTCACTTATCGTTTTATGTTATTTTATTGATATATTTCCGTTTCATGTATGATCATGTCGCTCCTGGGATTTTCATCCTAGTACAAACGCGAAAGTGGCACCAAACAGAGTCGCCAGCAATATGTATTTATCCCATGAGAGGGAAAGGAAACACTGCATAAACCTGAAGGAAGGAAAAAGCATGGTCTTGCGACCAAGAGAACTGGATAAGGGAGTCGGTTACGCGAGAGGAAGGTATTAGCACTCCCTCGCGTCCATCGTACCCGATGGGATCCACGCTTGCTTGTCTCAATCAAAGGGTGTAAGAAAAGAATACTGAGAAAAGGAATTGAAAAGAGAATGGAAAAGGAAAGAGAGAGAAAGAGAAACAAATGTAGGGAAAATAAAAGAAGTGCTCGCATGGGCCCTACCCCACTGCCTACGTATCTCATCGGGAGCATGAGAATCAGAGCGACGTAGTTCCCCTCAATAGGGATGTATTGTTTTTTTAGAGAACGGCTTACGTTCTAGCTCAGGTGTTGCAGGCTCGCTGGTCCGAGTGCGTTACCATCTTGCAAGAGAACGAGTAGAAGCACGTTCGTACGTTTAGAATGAATGAGATGAGAAAAGAATTCCCGAAGGAAAGACGTTATTGTTTGTTTTTGCTTTTTAGAAGGAAGTGTTTTGGATTTGTTTGCATATAACAGTGTATTTGGATCTTAGTCATTGGAATGTGTACATTCTCACATTCCAAGATGGAATGGGTAAGAAAGCACACTAAGAGTGAAGAAGACCCCCACACTTAGTTCCCATTGTCAAGGTTCAAACACACTAGCATACTTGTGTTTATTAAGTGTTTTTGTTGATTAAGAAATGAAGAAGTGTTTTTTATTTGTACCTTCAACAAGTATTGCATTTAAGTCCCTCATACAAGATCAAATGTTTAACACATTGACCCAAGATGGGCTATATGCTATACATTCTAAGATTATAAGAGAAGACCCCTTGTAATCTTTTCTTTATATGAAAGGCCTAAATGCAATAAATGCCTACCTTTATTATATGTTTTGAATTTTCTTTGAGATGAGAAAAGAGACTCAAGAGAGGATAAAGGTAAAAATCTATATGGACTAAGACTCAATCCTAATTGATTAGTTAAGGGAGTGATCCTAAGGTTTGCGAGGTTTCAACCTATAGTCTAAGGAAAGAAAGAATTAAACAATTCACTTCTAAAGTAGAAGATGAATTGTAATTCACAAAGGGAAAGTGATGAGTTACTAAAAGAAAGCACATAAGTGCTTAACAAAACACAAAATGGAATTGTAAAAGAGAAAGGATAGAAGTTGAATGTGGATTCCTTATCCACACTCAATTGAAACTTACCAAAGCCCCTACATGGTTAGTAAACATGTATAAGAAGTATAAGAAGTAAAAGAACATGTAATGCATCATAAAACTCAAAAGAATTAAATGAGAAACCAAATCCTAGAGCCACAACCAGAATGTACATCATATGGAAAACCAATGATTACTATCAAGCAAACTCAAGTGGATAGGCAACAAACATCATCCATGGCATTAGAACATGCCACCATAAGAAAAAAGGGAGAATGAAAGATGAAAGGAAAAAGAAGAAATGCATACATGGAACATGTAATCCATGGATCAGAAATGAAATGAAATGAAAAATGATTCACAAACCTCTCACAAGTATTCATGAAGCACATCAAGACATTTAAGAAGTAATAGAAGAAGTAGAATTGAAATGGAAGTTCAAAAGAAAACACAAGTACAAACACCACATGTTAAAGGTGCACAAGGTTTAAATGAAAGTCAACATGCAAGGATGACATATAATATGTACCAATGACCTATAATGTCACGTGAATGGTTCACCAAAGTAGGCAAATGATCATGCAATTATGTACAAAAGAAATCATGTAAACATGCACAAAGATCACAAGGATGTGACATGTTGTAATGCTTCAAATGAAATGTCTTAAAAAAAAATCAAATGAGTTCATGAAAATTATTCAAACATGGTATTGAGGTACACAAAACAGAAATGAATCACTTATCAAAGTATCATGTAAAAATTCAAGGCAAAATGATGTCAAACAATGCACTTAGGTCAAGTATGCACATCATACAAAGTAGCACAAAAATGAACACCAAACATGCCATAAACTAGCCTAAAAAATCAAATAAAAATCATTTAACATACCTCAAGATGATAATGACTCAATGCAAAAAGAAGAGCATCAAAACAATTTTTAATGATTGAGAACAAAATTAAACAAAATCATGTACCACATTAAGAATGCATACAAAAGAAATTCAAAGAAAATTAAAGAACAGGGGCAAAAATGTCATAAAATCAAGAAATAAAATCATGAAAAATTTTCTAAATGTTTTATTGATGTTCATGAATTTTTGTGGAATTTTATGGTACTATTTGATATTTTTAAAAATTAAAAAGCAAACGTGTATAAAAATGGAAAATAAAATGAAATGGAAATAAAGAAAGGGGGTGCAAGCATAGCAATCCATCAGTTCAAAATCATTGGGCTTGAAAAACATAGGGTGCAAATATCAATTCAGAGCCTGGTCCACACACGCGCTATCCACAACAACTAGCATGCACTCTCAGTCAACAAAAGTCAATCAATTCAAGCCATTGGATCAAGTCAAGTCAGCATAAAAGTCAAAGTAGTTGAATCTAACGCACACACATGAATGTCCACGCACACTACCATGCACTGCACCACACGTTGATTAATTGAATTCAGAAATAAAACACGTGAGGTGCATGTGCATTTTAATGTGCTGGCGCACTCTTAACCACACGATGATGAAAAACCAACGGCCACGATTAAAACGAACACAAACCCTAGCATCTGAAACCACCGGCCGGAGATGACTTCCGGTCATCTTCTCCGGCTAACCACCATTGTCTACAACCTCAAATTTTCCAGAATTCCACAAATGATATACCAAAATGAAGAGGAAGTAAAGGAGAACACGGATCCAGTGATAAAACACACAAACAGTTCATGAAATGATAGAATCGAATAGAGGAAAATTTGCCCTAACTTTTCAACTATGCCTCTAAAGGCCTATCAACTAGCCAGACAAGTTCTTGAGCTTATAAGAAGCTTCAAGAACCTGAAAACATCCTCACATCAGCTCTATAATGGTGGAAATTCGTACCTGAAGATTTGAGACCTTGAGGTATTCTTCAGAAAACCAGAGATCCTGCTTCCTCTTTGAGCTACTTTTGGCCAAATAAAGGCTTAGATGCAATGGTTGATGATGATTCAGTGGAAAGAAAATGGAACCAAACTTCAAAACCAGTTGCAATGTGATGAAAATGAGAGAGAATCAGAGAGAGTGTTGAATTGAAAAGGAACAAAGTGAGGCTCGAGAATCAGTTGAAATGGTGAGATTGAGAGAGAAGAAAAGAAAGCTTCTGAAGTGAATGTATGAAAAGATGAAGTTCTCTCTGAAATTTGAGAGTGAGGTTTTTATTTATAATGTGAGTTAACCATGATTTAGTGAGTCAGTTAAGTGAGTCAATGCTTGGTTAACTGAGTGCACCCTAACTAACTGAGTCAAGTTAGTTAGGGGCGAGTGAGGTTGGCTATGATGTGGTGATGGTGATTCATGGTGTGCTATGGTGGAAGTGAGGGTAAAACAACAAAGCTGCTGTGGCAGAAACTTGCTTCATAAGTTTGCCCTTTCCATTTTCATGCATGGCACGTGCTGGTGTATGATATTTGTATCAAGTATGCTTGGTTTAATGTGGAAAGCAGATGTTATGAAGTGTTTGTGGTGTGTGTGAACCAAAATCGTGCACCAAGCTGTCAAAGCATCAGTGCCAACATAGGGCTGTTTGCAGGTGAAATACTTTCTAACCATTGAACAATTTGATGAGATTTTGGAGTCTTTGGAAAGATGACACATTGGAGCATAATGTTGATGTGAAAATTGAAGTGAAATGAGGTTTGGAACAGGTTGAAAAATGACTTAGAACATCCACATTGGGAAATGGTATAAGGGTGTGGCATGTGGTCGGTCGACCTGGCACCTTGGCACCTGGGTTTTCAGCACAATCACCATGACTTGAGGCCACTACTTCTCCATCATAACTTGATCAGACGAAATTTTGCCCAACATGAACATTGGAGAGGGCACTACAAGGAACATTTTTTATGTTGAAAAGTTTTTCATTTGGAGCTTTCTTCTTGGAGAAATTAAGCTTGACATTTAGCACACCAGGTGTTTGTAGAAATGACATGCGCGTGACCTGAAACTTGCCCAAGCTGACTTGCATTTTGCCCAAGTTTCCCTCAACTTTGATCATCCATAACTCTCTCAATTTTTATCCAATGGAGATGTTCTACATATGGATGTGAAGCTTAAAACAAGATCTTTTGTTTTGGCCGAGTGGAATTTTCATTTGGTGCTTCAATTTTAAATGGCCTTGGTTCAAACTCTGATGCAAAATGGCCAAAACTTGCTATTTATAGTAACCCTTCCTCTTCCAAAAATGGCAACTTTCCACCTCTTGATTTTTTCATGATTCCTTTGGAGTTTCTTGATCAAATTTTGCACATTGGACACATATAGCATGAATTTTATGAATTTGGCCTCAAAAAGTCAAGAGTTGACTTTTTCCTCTGATTATTTGACTTGGCCCCAAATTTCCTGATTTTTTATCTTTCTTCCAATTGAAACACCTCTAAAACCAATTGAGGGGCAATTCTCCATACACATACACTTAAGAACATGTAGAATACCATGACATCAAGTTTTGTCCAAAAAATCAAAGATTCCCTGATTTAATGGGAAACCCTAGTTTTGGTGCCCACCTCCTAGGAGAAAAATGTGCAGTCTTCAATTTCAAATTCCTCAGAGTATGTTGTGTATCCTCTTAAAGGATGATGAGATATACCATTTGAGGACGATTTTGGATCAATGAGCTATCTCTTTTGAGGGTTTTCCTTCAGTTTTTGAACCTCTTGCATAGTGAAAGATGTAATGCCTCAATCTCCCATTGTATCTCTTATCCCTGAGGTTGTGGATGATCAATTGAGATAGTATGAGACATGAAAGGCTTCTTGGCCTGCCTTGAGGCAACTTGACTGACCTTTTTATGCTTTGAATGATCCCTTGATTGTCCACCTTCCACCTGATCACATGCCCTGATGGTAAGAAGGATGCTATGCTTCATTTTTCTATGTTAAATGCAATGCAATGCTAATGAGATGGATATGGTATGATAAATGATAATGCCATGCTATGATGCCAAAAGGGGAGAGCAAATTTTGGGGTATTACAGCTGCCCCTATTCAAGCGCTGTAGACCTGAATGCCTGAAAGCAATTGCTTTCGGACTTTCAAGGTATATAGTGATTGAATACCAAATATAACCAAAAATTTGCTCTGGATGATGAAGAAGAAACTCCCACGACATTGCTAGCTTGAATCTTCAATGAAACATTGTCAGAGAATTCTGTCTTTTGAACGACGCCAGACGACTACTGGCTTGCCATACTGTTGATGGACTTTAATAATGTCTTTTGAACGACGCCAGACGACTACTGGCCTGCCACACTACTGATGGACTTTGATAACGTCTTTTGAACGACGCCAGACGACTACTGGCTTGCCACGCCACTGGTGGACTTTAATAATGTCTTTTATGCAGTTCCAGACGACTACTGGCCTGCCACACTACTGGTGGACTTTGCAGCTTCGTGCCACCCGAAGATGGACTTTTGCCAATCCACTGTTGGACTTTTGCCACCCGAAGACGGACTTTTGCCAATCCACTGTTGGACTTTTAGAATATGCCACCCTTAGATGGACCTTTCGCCAATCCACTGTTGGACTTTTGGCTGCTTTGCCACCCGAAGATGGACTTTTTGCCAATCCACTGTTGGACTTTTGCCACCCGAAGACGGACTTTTGCCAATCCACTGTTGGACTTTTGGAATATGCCACCCTTAGATGGACCTTTCGCCAATCCACTGTTGGACTTTTGCCACCCGAAGACGGACTTTTGCCAATCCACTGTTGGACTTTTAGCTGCTTTGCCACCCGAAGATGGACTCTTGCCAATCCACTGTTGGACTTTTGCCACCCGAAGACGGACTTTTGCCAATCCACTGTTGGACTTTAAGAATATTCCAATAACGGATTGCACTCTGCATCCGTGTCAGATATCTCTGCCGGCTTTGCTGAGGAACAATGATCAATGACTTGACTTTAGAGGTTCCTGAGAGGATAGCATCTCTGCTGGATAATGAATGAACAATCCGTCTGCTCCGAATTGTCAAGTTTGCCAAAAATAAATTGGACTTGAAGAATAATAGATCTGCCAGTAATCACTTCATCCGCTGGGGGAATGAATTCTGGTCACAGCGACTCCGCTGGGGATGAGAATTTCTTTGCATGGCGTCTTGCTACAGAAGAAAAGTCATAAAAAACTCTGCTTGGGGATCTATCCAATCCAAGACCCTTCGTAGGGGTTATCCACCTTCTGACCCGGCTGGGGAAAGACTGTACCATCCTTGTTGAGGAATAGATTCTGCCGATCTTATAAACCTCTGCGGGGAGAACAACAACTCAGCTGGGAGTTGCTGACAAGATTCGATGCTGACCTCTGTGGGGATACCATTACCAGAGACACAATCTTGCTGGGGATCAGGGTTACTCTGCCAGGGATACGCAAATCCTGATTAGAACATTCCACTGCAACTTGCTAGGAAAGAGTCCTTAGAGATCTGTTGGGGAAACCCAAAGCAAATCTACAGTAGTCTGCTGAAGAATATGACTGTCGAGCTTAGGATAAGTACTACAATGCCCCATGTTAGGCGAGCTTTCCTTTAGACAATTCTGTTGGGGATGACGAGTTTATAACAAACTCTGCTGGAGAAAACTGCTTTAAAGCGTCTCGTGTTGGGGAATGCCTTTTGAGAGGATTTTACAGAAGACCAACTGTCCTCAAACTCTACTGGGGATGATCAACACTTCATGCTGGGGAAACAATCATGCCCCATGCTTGGACAAAACAACAATTCGTCCCCGAAGAGGATGTCATAAGAGGATTTTACAGAAGATTTAGCCTCTTCAAACTCTTGTGACTTCGCTGGGGATAATGACCATCAGTTTCGGTGTCGACGAGACCACTCTTTTGGGGAACCTGTGACCGTTATCGACACAGAAAAGCTTGTAGCTGTTGGAAGTACTGTATGAGAGAATCGACTTAATAAGATACAACGGTACCCAGTTGAGCTTAATTCACTGAGATCGACCCGTTATGAACAATCGTCGACCGAACGACGAACGCCGACCTCCTTACCCATAATTGCCCCAGTCTTTTGCGTGGGGTGATTTATTGCTGGTCTTGTGCTTAACATCATCTGCACCTACCACCTGCAACAAAAGAATATGCCCACATGCCCCGCATATTGCGTGGCTAGAATCCACCATCCGGGATTATTCAACATTCAAGGTAATTTCAAATGTTTTTTTCCGCATGTTATTGCAAGGCCGCCATGTTTTCAAATGCAATGTTTTATCAAAATTAGGACGTTTTTGCAAACAAAGCAATAAAACAAAAATAGAAAGCTTTTTATTGAGATTCAATTTATTGACTGAGAGCCCAGAATAGGCAATTACATCTGGAAGCAATCCCTGGAAAGAGGTGATCGCTGAAAATTGAGAAAAGAAACTATCCTAATGGCAATGTGAAAACGGACTTCCACTGAGTTTCCATTCTGTTATGACCAGTATGTCTTCAAAACTCCCCGACCTTGCCTTCTGAGGAACGATCAGACCGATCCCTATCTTTCAGAACGTCAGTTGTTCAAACGGCAATGGGATACAGATAACTCAGACCGTAGTCATTCGCTTAAATCCCTCTTTTGTGTGGACCGCCCTTTCAGGTTTTCGATCCACCAGGATACCCTTTTTTGCCTAAGTTGCCCTTTCGGGTTTTCAACTTACCGGGTGTACAATCTTTTTTCAATTATATCCCTAATTTTTGCCCGAACCTTATTCTGTTTTTGGTTCGCCGGGATGCCCTTTTTTGCCTGGATTTTTTTTATTTTTATTATCCAGCGGGTCTATTCATGCGAAGTATTTTTTGACTACGTCCGAGTTGACAGGGGATGAAAAGTCTTCGCCATCCATGGTTGTAAGCAATAAGGCTCCGCCTGAAAAGACCTTTTTAACCACGAATGGACCTTCATAGTTAGGAATCCATTTGCCCCTGTGATCTGTATTGGGAGGAAGGATCCTTTTGAGTACCACATCTCCGACTTTGTAAACCCGAGGACGCACCTTCTGGTCAAATGCCTGCTTCATTCTGCGCTGATATAGTTGCCCATGACATACAGCCGCTAATCGCTTTTCCTCAATAAGGCTCAACTGATCAAATCTGGCTCGTACCCATTCAGCCTCATCTAGCTTAACATCCATCATGACTCTGAGGGACGGAATCTCTACTTCAACTGGTAGTACTGCCTCCATGCCATATACAAGTGAGAATGGGGTTGCCCCAGTGGATGTGCGTACCGACGTTCGATACCCATGCAAAGCAAATGGTAACATCTCATGCCAATCTTTGTACGTGACAACCATCTTCTGCACAATCTTCTTGATATTTTTGTTGGCCGCTTCGACCGCGCCATTCATCTTTGGGCGGTACGGAGAAGAATTGTGATGTTCGATTTTGAAGTCCCGGCATAACTCAGCCATCATCTTATTATTCAAATTAGAACCATTATCAGTAATGATTCTTTCGGGAACTCCATATCGGCAAATGATATCCCGTTTTAAGAAACGAGCGACCACTTGTTTTGTAACATTGGCATAGGATGCGGCTTCAACCCATTTGGTGAAATAATCAATTGCCACCAAGATGAAACGATGACCATTAGAAGCTGTAGGCTCAATCTTTCCAATCATATCAATGCCCCACATGGCAAACGGCCAAGGCGACGACATGATACTCAACGGATTTGGAGGCACATGCACTTTATCTGCATAGATCTGGCATTTATGGCATTTGCGGGCATACTTGCAATAATCGGACTCCATAGTCAACCAATAATATCCCGATCTTAACAACTTTTTAGCCATTGCATGTCCTCCAGCATGGGTACCGAAAGAGCCTTCGTGCACTTCAATCATCAACAAGTCTGCTTCATGTTTATCCACACATCTAAGCAGGACCGTGTCAAAATTTCTTTTATACAGCACGCCATCTTTGTTCAAGAAGAAACTACCAGCTAACCTTCTCAACGTCTTCCTGTCTTTGGACGATGCCCCGGGCGGGTACTCTTGACTTTTCAAGAAACACTTAATGTCATGAAACCATGGTTTGTCATCAGACGCTGCATCGACCGCAAACACAAATGCTGGTCTGTCAAGGCGGGATACCTCAATCTTAGGTACATGGTTCCATCCTTGCACCTTGATCATGGAAGACAAAGTGGCCAAGGCATCAGCGAACCTATTCTCATCTCGAGGAATATGGTACAGTTTCACTGTTGTGAAGAATGTCAGCAATCTCCTCGTATAATCTCTATACGGCACTAGATTTGCTTGGTGCGTATACCAACTCCCTTTCACTTGATTGATTACCAAAGCTGAATCACCGAATATATCAAGGGTTTTAATCCGTAGATTAACCGCCTCCTCGATCCCCATTATACAAGCTTCGTACTCTGCTTCATTGTTGGTGCATCCGAAAGTTATTCGGGCAGTGAAAGGCATATGAACACCTTCCGGCGTGATAAGAACTGCTCCAACTCCGCACCCATTCATATTGACAGCCCCATCAAACATCAGACTCCATTTGGATTCAGGGTCTGGCCCCTCCTCCGGGAGTGGTTCCTCGCAGTCTTTAGCTTTGAGAAACATGATGTCCTCATCAGGGAAGTCAAATTTCATGGGTTGGTAATCATCAATCGGCTGTTGCGCAAGATAGTCGGACAGAATACTTCCTTTGATGGCCTTTTGTGAAGTGTACTGAATGTCATACTCTGTCAAGACCATTTGCCACCGTGCAACTCTGTCGGTCAATGCTGGTTTCTCGAAAATGTACTTGATAGGATCAATTTTTGAAATCAACAAGGTTGTGTGCCTGACCATATATTGCCTCAATCGCTTAGCGGCCCATGCAAGTGCACAGCATGTCTTTTCAAGCATTGAGTATCGGGACTCACAATCATTGAACTTTTTGCTCAGGTAGTAGATAGCATGCTCCTTCCTACCTGTCTCGTCATGTTGACCGAGAACACAACCCATGGAACCTTCAAGCACTGTCAGATACATTATCAGCGGTCTCCCTTCAACTGGAGGCATTAGAATCGGAGGTTCCTGCAAGTATTCTTTTATCTTATCGAATGCCAATTGGCAATCGTCATTCCACCTGACCGTTTGATCTTTCCTTAAAAATTTAAATATTGGTTCACACGTGGCTGTTAGGTGAGATATGAACCTTGCAATGTAGTTCAATCTACCCAAGAAACTACGAACCTCTTTCTCTGTTCTCGGTTCAGGCATTTCTTGTATTGCTTTCACCTTGGCAGGATCAACCTCGATTCCTCTTTCGCTCACAATGAAACCCAGTAACTTTCCAGAACGCACCCCAAACGTGCACTTGTTTGGATTTAATCTCAGACGGAACTTTCTCAACCTTTCAAATAGCTTTTTCAGGTTAATCAGATGTTCCTCTTCTGTTCTCGACTTGGCAATCATATCATCTACATAACATTCGATCTCCTTATGAATCAAGTCATGAAACAATGTCACCATCGCCCGCTGGTACGTTGCCCCTGCGTTTTTCAACCCAAAAGGCATTACTTTATAACAATATGTACCCCACGGAGTAATGAACGTGGTCTTCTCCATATCTTCAGGTGCCATCTTGATCTGGTTGTACCCGGAGAAACCGTCCATAAAAGAGAACACTGAAAACTGAGCTGTATTATCGACCAGCACATCAATATGAGGTAGTGGAAAATCATCTTTCGGGCTAGCTTTATTAAGATCTCGATAATCCACACACATTCTCACTTTTCCATCTTTCTTCGGTACTGGCACGATGTTGGCTACCCATGGAGGATACTTTGTCACAGCAGGAAAACCAGCATCCCACTGCTTCTGGACTTCCTCCTTAATCTTTAAAGCCATGTCGGGGTGAGTCCGACGAAGTTTCTGCTTGACTGGCGGACATTCTTCTCTTAATGGCAGCCTGTGCATGACAATATCCGTATCCAACCCCGGCATGTCTTGATACGACCAGGCGAAGATGTCAACATACTCGCGCAACATTTCCGTCAAAGTTTGCTTCACATCTGCTTGCAAACTGGCACCAATCCTGATCTCTTTCTTGGCGTCCTTGGTACCAATATTGATGATTTCTACAGTCTCCTGATGAGGCTGGATGACCCTTTCCTCTTGTTTCAACAATCTGGCCAGTTCTTCAGGGAGTTCACAATCTTTCTCATCCCCTTCTTCGGCTTGATAAATCGGATTGTCAAAGTCATACATAGTCATATCAAAATCGTTATCAGTGGTATCCGGAGGATCAAGTCTGCATGAACGGGTTCATGCCTTATTTTAGAATTTTATTTTTAAGCAAAACAAAAGAAAATGAAACATTGCCATTTTATTTTTTTGTGCAAAAATAAAAACTGAAAGACAGAGAACAAAATTTGATTGCAAAACGTCCTTTATTAATGATTAAACATTGCAAATGCAACCATGGTGGCCCTACAAATGAATCTATACGCCTTGGGCAGAGCGCAAGATTTTGACATGCATTATGGTTAGAAAAAACAAAGAAAAATTACTCTGTTTGAAGAGTAACCCGGATGACTTCTTCAACGGACCAGTTTTGCACTTGTTGTCCCGGAGCATGAGGGCGTACCCAGTTGTCCAGGTCACAATCACTGTCAACACTATCCTCTGTGGCTGCACAAGACTGGTCC
Organism: Lathyrus tuberosus; assembly: GCA_022829125.1. NCBI lineage: Eukaryota > Viridiplantae > Streptophyta > Magnoliopsida > Fabales > Fabaceae > Lathyrus > Lathyrus tuberosus. The sequence continues at coordinate 13,782,144 of JALAZF010000127.1, read as the reverse complement.
GTGTAGATAATTCCCCCACTATTGAAAGTAATGGGTCCCCTGCTCCCCGCATCTAAAGTTGTAGAGGGATGATAACCAATACCAAATTTGTCTTCCTTCATTGGGGTCTCTATCAACCTGCCCCAACCCTGGGCGTTGCCTGCCCTGACGACTTCGACAGCTTGTTTGTAAGATGAAATGGAGGTACCAGCCCCAACTGGTACAGAAGAAGACTCAGGTGCATCGTCAATATTGACTGCTTCAAATGATTGGCACAACATCTCATGAATTTCCCCATCCATTTCAATGTACTTGAACGTGGACAAGTGACTCACAAAGATGTCTTCTTCCCCACACACTGTCACAACCTGCCCTTCAAACTCATACTTCAGCTTTTGATGTAGAGTAGAGGTAACAGCCCCGGCTCCGTGAATCCAAGGGCGTCCCAATAGGCAGCTATATGCAGGTTGTATGTCCATTACATGGAACGTGGATTTGAATACCTGTGGTCCAATTTGTACGGGCAACTCCACCTCACCAAACACAGATCGTCTAGTTCCATCGAATGCTCTGACCACCAATTCACTAAGCCTTAAGATCAAACCATCAACTTCCAGCTTCATTAAAGCCTTCTTGGGCAAGACATTGAGTGATGAACCAGTGTCTACCAGTACATGAGATAACACTGCGCCCTTACACTCCATCGTGATATGCAAAGCCTTATTATGGTTTCTTCCTTCAACAGTCAAATCTCTACTTGTAAAGCCCAAGCCATGGCTAACATTAACATTGGAGATTACGCCCTCGAGCTGATTAACAGTAATTTCTTGTGGCACGTATGCACTCTTCAACACTTTCAACAACGCCTGCCGATGCGCATCAGAGCACATCAATAGTGACAAGATTGAAATCTTTGAAGGGGTCTGATTCAATTGGTCCACAATCTTATAATCGCTTTTCTTGATTATCTTCATAAATTCTTCCATTTCCTTATCAAAAGTAATCTTTGTCTCTGCTTCAGGTGTAGGCGCATTCTCAACCACCTGTTTACCCTTAGCCTTTGCTGCAGCTTCTGCCTCTTTATCACTTCTCAAGGTTTGGGGAGCGAACAACCTTCCACTCCTTGTAAAGCCCCCTACACCCCCTACGTTATCAATATTTGGGCTGACTGACGACCCAACTTCCTGCTTTTTACCTTCGTAATATACATCTGGCCCATAGTGCCATGGGATAGCCTTCGTAGACGTGAACGGAATTGGTCCTGGCACCGTGATAGTGACAGGACTGGGTATTTCTGGCGCAACACTCGCCACGGGAACTGCATTGACCGGCATTTGAATCTCAACGGGAGTGTAATAGATGGTCACGGTTGATATCTCATCAGTGTCTTTCACGACTCTGTCGAACTGTAGACATCCTTCATCGATCAGATTCTGTAAACCCATCTTCAACTTATCACAGCCGTTCTCCTGATTCATACACTCAGAGCAATCTTGATTACAGCCCGGGAACACCTGTCCCTTCAATAAACGATCTTTTACAACCAACAAAGAAGTTTTCACTTGATGGATATCTGTCACCAGATTCAATCTCCTCCCCTCTTCAATAGCGTACACATTTGCAGCACTATGATCAGGCATGGGATGCTGAGTAATATTAGGAGCGGGAGAGAAATTGATGGCTTTAGCATCAATCAAATCTTGTACTTTATGATGGAAAGCCCAGCATTTTTCAATGGAGTGCCCCTGAGCACCTGAGTGGAACTCACAACGAGCATTAGCATCGAAGTTAGGTGGCAGGTTTCCAGCAACCGGAGCTTTCATAGTACGGAGTTCTACCAACTTTAACTCGAGTAGCCGGGGCAACAGCGCGGCATAAGTCATAGGGAGAGGATCCATCTTACGATCCCTCTGCCTAGACCTTTGCTGGAAAAAAGGTTGTTGCTGTTGAACTTGTTGTTGGGGTTGTTGTTTCTGAACAGACGGTGTGGGGATTGTTACAGCATCTACCTGATAATAAGCTTGAGAACGCCCTCTGCCTCGTCCTCTAAACACAGCATTCATATCACCTTCTCTTCTTTTCTGGTTACTAGCAAACGGTTTCTTCGTCCCCGAAGAACCAGCCCCACTCACATCCTGGATCTTTCCAAGCTTTAACATACTTTCTATTCTTTCTCCCACAATCACAATATCAGCAAATCCAGTTGACGGACAAGCAGCCAATCTATCAAGATAGGCCCCTTGCAAGGTGCCCATGAACATATCTGCCATTTCTCTGTCTGACAAGGGAGGTTGAACCTGGGCAGCCATTTCCCTCCACCTCTGTGCATATTCTTTGAAACTCTCCTTGGCATTTTGTGACAACCCCTGCAACTGAGTGCGGTTGGGTGCCATGTCAATATTATACTGGTATTGCTTCAGGAACGCTTCTGCCAGATCTTTCCAACTCTTCACAGCAGCTCTATTCAACTTCATATACCAGGTCAAGGACGCCCCAGCCAGACTGTCCTGAAAATAGTGCATCCATAGCTTCTCGTCATCCGTATGGGCTGAAATCTTCCCAAAGTAAGCTTGAAGGTGCGTTTGGGGACACGCATTGCCGTGATACTTATCAAAAGCGGGAGGCTTGAATTTAGGGGGAATTCTGACTCCTGAGACCAGCCCCAAGCTGGTAACATCAATACCCATAGAGTTCTTGCATTCTATGGCCCTGATCTTTTCTGCTAACTCCTCATACCTTCGATCACCTTGGTTACCCACATCAGCATCTAGTAGAGTAAATTGGTCTTCCAGAGTATCTTCAAGAGTAACACCAGCATGCCTACCATTTCCATTACCCCGATTGTTACCACCAGGAGGAGGGTTGCCACCGGGAGGAGGAATGCCATGTCCCTGTGAATTGTCATGTTGATCACCTTCGGGCCCATTGTCTGGACGCTCGACCAGAAGCCTCAACCTCTCCTGATTTTGCGCCATGCCAGTCATGAGGGTCATGAACTGGTCCCTACGCGCCCTCATTTCGGCCAAATCACTTTGCACTTAATCCATGATTCTTACTTGATTTCTTCGCGTCGAATATCGGTGAATATGATTCTCCGCTATACTGCCTGAAACCAAATAAAGGTTAGAGACCCTGCAACGAGTACCTGAAAAGCAAGTAACAAAAATGCAAAATGATATGCAATGCCATGTAGTGCCATGTTTGTCATTTCCTAGGTGCTTTACACCCTGATTCCAATCCAAACCACGGAAATCTGAAGACCAGAAATCGTGATATAAAGAGACGTGTAGTGGTCATGTGCTTGTGTGCAACTATCTGATAAGGAATAATTCTGAATAAAACTGCTCATACTCATTCAACAAAGTATTCAAGTACATTTAAGAAAGGTTCAACCGCAAATGCAATACAAGGAAAAATGGATCCATCAACAAGCCTGATGGTAACCATTAATAACAAAATATAAGGAAAAGGACATCAATCTGACAACTCCACATCCTTCAGCCTGTCACTTGAGTATTTGATCTCCTAAAAAAGTATACGGGTACGCTGGTGATTCGGCTTTTCAATCATTTCTTTGATCAAGACATCCCTTTTCTCAAGAGCTTCAGTTAAAGAACCCATATGCAGCATAAGAGCTTCGTCATCATGTACTCCTTTGTGTCTCTTTATGCCAGCTTGCGTCTTGAGTATCTCTCTTTCTATCATGGCTTCTTCAAGCTCTTTCTTGGTATTCTTCAGCTGGCTTCTAGCTTCTTCTAACTGTTCTCGACTTTTACCGAGACTTTCCCGATACTTTCTCCTCTGCTCATGTGCCTTTTTAAGCTCCTCGTCTTTAGTCTTCGACTGATCCTTTAACTCGGCATTTTCAATTCTGACTTCATCCCAAGCTTGACGAAGTTGAGCTAATGAATCCTTGCTTCGGGCTAAAGCCTGTTTTGTAATCTTGTGAGCCTGACTAGTGTCATCTGCTCCCAAAGTAAGTTTCCGAAAGTACCGAGCTCTGTCATCAAAATCTTCCTCTTTGTCAGCCAAGGTTTTTTCTGCTTTCAAGGCTCTCTTTTCCAACTCTTTGTTGTCAGCTAGAGCTTTCTGAAGACATCTGCTCATTCCAGAATTTTCTATCTGTAGCTCTCTGACCATTTTCTTCCACTTCTCACATTCTTCAATAGCCACCATAGTGGGTTGTTCTGGCTGTACTGAACATAAAGAGGTCCCCTTGAAAAGGGTAAAAGCAATTCCTTTACTTTCGTCTCAATCCATCTATCATATTCAGGATAAGACCTACAATCTCCTTTCCCAAAAACTGCTTTTCCAATTTTGTGCTTATCTTTCCAAGCATTCACTACTTCTACCACCTTCGCATCTTTAGTTCCTGTAAAGAATAAAGATTCTTCCACATCTTGCTCTGTAGGAGGATCCCTGGAAGCATACCCAAACTGTCGGATGGCCAAAACTGGATTATAATTGATCCCTCCTTTTCTGCCAATCAAAGGCACATTTGGAAAATTTCCGCATCTTGTGACAAGCTCTATTCTCAATAACCGGTGGTCAAACCATACAATGTTATCAGCAGTTAAACCCATCAATCGTTTAGACCATTTCGCCACATCTTTGGTTTCCACAAAGGCACCTGTCTGAGGCAAATGTTTGAAAAACCAATGACTCAGCAGTGGAGTACAACAACTAACAGATCCTCCCCTCCTTTTCTCATTCTTATAGTACACGGAATGATAAAATCTCCTAACAAAGTAGGGACTGGATTTTTAAGGACGAAAACTCTCGTTGCTTGCATATCCACAAAGTCTTGCTGATTGGGAAAGAGAACTAGGCCATATATGCAGAGAGCCAGAATGGAATTGTAAATCGTCCAATTTTTAGCACTTGCAGCCTCTTGGGCTTGTCCAGACAGAAATTCTAAATGAAATCCGCTAACTCCATTTTTACTGCTCACACCACTCTTTACCACTGCCTGATCCATTTGTAACGCAGCAGCAATTTCTTTTACGCTAGGAGAACTACCAGAGAAGAATGGTATTGCCGGCGTGATCGAAATTCCCAAAATAAATGAGAATTCTTCCAGTGTTGGCATCAAAATGTAATCTGGAAAAAGAAAGCATCTCAACGAAGGCTCGTAGAACTGCAGTAGAGTGTGCAAAGCATCATGTTCATACTTGGTGATTGTACGGACCATCCCAACCAAATTCCCGTAGCTCTTCTGAAACCTATCAAGAATACCCGGACCAGCCATATCTATAACTTTGAGCAATGAATCCAAGACAGGATCTGGAAACTTGTAAGACACATTGTTCTTTCTCTCGGCAACGATCTCTGTTGAACCCATGGATTGGAATCAGAAATGTATTATGCACCTGAAAATGACAAACATAACTGTTATGATATGATAATGCAATGCAGAAGGGCATGTGATCAGGTAATCAAGTGTCGGTGTCTGTATTGAACTGTGTGTACTGTGTCTCTGTACTGAATCTGGTAATATCTGATATGAACACTTAAATCACTATCATAGGATACAATGTCTGAAATCATCATAGAATCACAAGTAAGGTAGGTAGGAGGCTGGGTTTCCTGCAAACCTGTAAACATCCCGCCCATGCTCACATGTGGTTCCTAGAAAATAAGGCTTGTCAGCTTCGGAGGTTTGAGAAGCAATAGCACATTCAGCCCGTAGGATACAATGCTATGCCAATCAAAGAGGTCGTCCACTGACTCCCCTTAGAAAATAAAAGTCATCCTATGCAAGTTCCAAAGTGGGCCCTCGGGTGCGAATGGGTTTGCCACAGAATGTGGTCTGCCATTGTCACCGCTAAAGAGGGATGTTTCCACTAAGGTCCTCATGATCGGTCACTAGAGTCGACAGCTCTCTAGATCTACATCCTGGAATACGCAAGATGCGCATGCCACGACGTGTCCCAAGATAGCCTCGTCTAGCTGTGAATTTCGTGAACACCCAACGCACTCCAAACGGCACGTAGGTCCCACTACTCTCCACTCTAATTCTAAGTGTATACTCAAGCCTGTGTAATGGGCTTATCTCTCAGAAATCCCATCCTGCCAAACAGACAAAGCAGTGCAGCACAATATAATATACGATATGTAATGCTAAAATGCAGTAAATACTGTAAAGTAAATAAACAGCAACATAAAGCACAACAAAAACACCCAATGAAAGAAAAGCAAACAAGCGCTAGGATTGACTCGCTTAGGATGGACCAGCAATAGGTCAATCTGTTCCCCAGCAGAGTAGCCAGCTGTCGCTCCTGGGATTTTCATCCTAGTACAAACGCAAAAGTGGCACCAAACAGAGTCGCCAGCAATATGTATTTATCCCATGAGAGGGAAAGGAAACACTGCATAAACCTGAAGGAAGGAAAAAGCATGGTCTTGCGACCAAGAGAACTAGATAAGGGAGTCGGTTACGCGAGAGGAAGGTATTAGCACCCCCTCGCGTCCATCGTACCCGATGGGATCCACGCTTGCTTGTCTCAATCAAAGGGTGTAAGAAAAGAATACTGAGAAAAGGAATTGAAAAGAGAATGGAAAAGGAAAGAGAGAGAAAGAGAAACAAATGTAGGGAAAATAAAAGAAGTGCTCGCATGGGCCCTACCCCACTGCCTACGTATCTCATCGGGAGCATGAGAATCAGAGCGACGTAGTTCCCCTCAATAGGGATGTATTGTTTTTTTAGAGAACGGCTTACGTTCTAGCTCAGGTGTTGCAGGCTCGCTGGTCCGAGTGCGTTACCATCTTGCAAGAGAACGAGTAGAAGCACGTTCGTACGTTTAGAATGAATGAGATGAGAAAAGAATTCCCGAAGGAAAGACGTTATTGTTTGTTTTTGCTTTTTAGAAGGAAGTGTTTTGGATTTGTTTGCATATAACAGTGTATTTGGATCTTAGTCATTGGAATGTGTACATTCTCACATTCCAAGATGGAATGGGTAAGAAAGCACACTAAGAGTGAAGAAGACCCCCACACTTAGTTCCCATTGTCAAGGTTCAAACACACTAGCATACTTGTGTTTATTAAGTGTTTTTGTTGATTAAGAAATGAAGAAGTGTTTTTTATTTGTACCTTCAACAAGTATTGCATTTAAGTCCCTCATACAAGATCAAATGTTTAACACATTGACCCAAGATGGGCTATATGCTATACATTCTAAGATTATAAGAGAAGACCCCTTGTAATCTTTTCTTTATATGAAAGGCCTAAATGCAATAAATGCCTACCTTTATTATATGTTTTGAATTTTCTTTGAGATGAGAAAAGAGACTCAAGAGAGGATAAAGGTAAAAATCTATATGGACTAAGACTCAATCCTAATTGATTAGTTAAGGGAGTGATCCTAAGGTTTGCGAGGTTTCAACCTATAGTCTAAGGAAAGAAAGAATTAAACAATTCACTTCTAAAGTAGAAGATGAATTGTAATTCACAAAGGGAAAGTGATGAGTTACTAAAAGAAAGCACATAAGTGCTTAACAAAACACAAAATGGAATTGTAAAAGAGAAAGGATAGAAGTTGAATGTGGATTCCTTATCCACACTCAATTGAAACTTACCAAAGCCCCTACATGGTTAGTAAACATGTATAAGAAGTATAAGAAGTAAAAGAACATGTAATGCATCATAAAACTCAAAAGAATTAAATGAGAAACCAAATCCTAGAGCCACAACCAGAATGTACATCATATGGAAAACCAATGATTACTATCAAGCAAACTCAAGTGGATAGGCAACAAACATCATCCATGGCATTAGAACATGCCACCATAAGAAAAAAGGGAGAATGAAAGATGAAAGGAAAAAGAAGAAATGCATACATGGAACATGTAATCCATGGATCAGAAATGAAATGAAATGAAAAATGATTCACAAACCTCTCACAAGTATTCATGAAGCACATCAAGACATTTAAGAAGTAATAGAAGAAGTAGAATTGAAATGGAAGTTCAAAAGAAAACACAAGTACAAACACCACATGTTAAAGGTGCACAAGGTTTAAATGAAAGTCAACATGCAAGGATAACATATAATATGTACCAATGACCTATAATGTCACGTGAATGGTTCACCAAAGTAGGCAAATGATCATGCAATTATGTACAAAAGAAATCATGTAAACATGCACAAAGATCACAAGGATGTGACATGTTGTAATGCTTCAAATGAAATGTCTTAAAAAAAAATCAAATGAGTTCATGAAAATTATTCAAACATGGTATTGAGGTACACAAAACAGAAATGAATCACTTATCAAAGTATCATGTAAAAATTCAAGGCAAAATGATGTCAAACAATGCACTTAGGTCAAGTATGCACATCATACAAAGTAGCACAAAAATGAACACCAAACATGCCATAAACTAGCCTAAAAAATCAAATAAAAATCATTTAACATACCTCAAGATGATAATGACTCAATGCAAAAAGAAGAGCATCAAAACAATTTTTAATGATTGAGAACAAAATTAAACAAAATCATGTACCACATTAAGAATGCATACAAAAGAAATTCAAAGAAAATTAAAGAACAGGGGCAAAAATGTCATAAAATCAAGAAATAAAATCATGAAAAATTTTCTAAATGTTTTATTGATGTTCATGAATTTTTGTGGAATTTTATGGTACTATTTGATATTTTTAAAAATTAAAAAGCAAACGTGTATAAAAATGGAAAATAAAATGAAATGGAAAGAAAGAAAGGGGGTGCAAGCATAGCAATCCATCAGTTCAAAATCATTGGGCTTGAAAAACATAGGGTGCAAATATCAATTCAGAGCCTGGTCCATACACGCGCTATCCACAACAACTAGCATGCACTCTCAGTCAACAAAAGTCAATCAATTCAAGCCATTGGATCAAGTCAAGTCAGCATAAAAGTCAAAGTAGTTGAATCTAACGCACACACATGAATGTCCACGCACACTACCATGCACTGCACCACACGTTGATTAATTGAATTCAGAAATAAAACACGTGAGGTGCATGTGCATTTTAATGTGCTGGCGCACTCTTAACCACACGATGATGAAAAACCAACGGCCACGATTAAAACGAACACAAACCCTAGCATCTGAAACCACCGGCCGGAGATGACTTCCGGTCATCTTCTCCGGCTAACCACCATTGTCTGCAACCTCAAATTTTCCAGAATTCCACAAATGATATACCAAAATGAAGAGGAAGTAAAGGAGAACACGGATCCAGTGATAAAACACACAAACAGTTCATGAAATGAGAGAATCGAATAGAGGAAAATTTGCCCTAACTTTTCAACTATGCCTCTAAAGGCCTATCAACTAGACAGACAAGTTCTTGAGCTTATAAGAAGCTTCAAGAACCTGAAAACATCCTCACATCAGCTCTATAATGGTGGAAATTCGTACCTGAAGATTTGAGACCTTGAGGTATTCTTCAGAAAACCAGAGATCCTGCTTCCTCTTTGAGCTACTTTTGGCCAAATAAAGGCTTAGATGCAATGGTTGATGATGATTCAGTGGAAAGAAAATGGAACCAAACTTCAAAACCAGTTGCAATGTGATGAAAATGAGAGAGAATCAGAGAGAGTGTTGAATTGAAAAGGAACAAAGTGAGGCTCGAGAATCAGTTGAAATGGTGAGATTGAGAGAGAAGAAAAGAAAGCTTCTGAAGTGAATGTATGAAAAGATGAAGTTCTCTCTGAAATTTGAGAGTGAGGTTTTTATTTATAATGTGAGTTAACCATGATTTAGTGAGTCAGTTAAGTGAGTCAATGCTTGGTTAACTGAGTGCACCCTAACTAACTGAGTCAAGTTAGTTAGGGGCGAGTGAGGTTGGCTATGATGTGGTGATGGTGAGTCATGGTGTGCTATGGTGGAAGTGAGGGTAAAACAACAAAGCTGCTGTGGCAGAAACTTGCTTCATAAGTTTGCCCTTTCCATTTTCATGCATGGCACGTGCTGGTGTATGATATTTGTATCAAGTATGCTTGGTTTAATGTGGAAAGCAGATGTTATGAAGTGTTTGTGGTGTGTGTGAACCAAAATCGTGCACCAAGCTGTCAAAGCATCAGTGCCAACATAGGGCTGTTTGCAGGTGAAATACTTTCTAACCATTGAACAATTTGATGAGATTTTGGAGTCTTTGGAAAGAGGACACATTGGAGCATAATGTTGATGTGAAAATTGAAGTGAAATGAGGTTTGGAACAGGTTGAAAAATGACTTAGAACATCCACATTGGGAAATGGTATAAGGGTGTGGCATGTGGTCGGTCGACCTGGCACCTTGGCACCTGGGTTTTCAGCACAATCACCATGACTTGAGGCCACTACTTCTCCATCATAACTTGATCAGACGAAATTTTGCCCAACATGAACATTGGAGAGGGCACTACAAGGAACATTTTTTATGTTGAAAAGTTTTTCATTTGGAGCTTTATTCTTGGAGAAATTAAGCTTGACATTTAGCACACCAGGTGTTTGTAGAAATGACATACGCGTGACCTGAAACTTGCCCAAGCTGACTTGCATTTTGCCCAAGTTTCCCTCAACTTTGATCATCCATAACTCTCTCAATTTTTATCCAATGGAGATGTTCTACATATGGATGTGAAGCTTAAAACAAGATCTTTTGTTGTGGCCGAGTGGAATTTTCATTTGGTGCTTCAATTTTAAATGGCCTTGGTTCAAACTCTGATGCAAAATGGCCAAAACTTGCTATTTTTAGTAACCCTTCCTCTTCCAAAAATGGCAACTTTCCACCTCTTGATTTTTTCATGATTCCTTTGGAGTTTCTTGATCAAATTTTGCACATTGGACACATATAGCATGAATTTTATGAATTTGGCCTCAAAAAGTCAAGAGTTGACTTTTTCCTCTGATTATTTGACTTGGCCCCAAATTTCCTGATTTTTTATCTTTCTTCCAATTGAAACACCTCCAAAACCAATTGAGGGGCAATTCTCCATACACATACACTTAAGAACATGTAGAATACCATGACATCAAGTTTTGTCCAAAAAATCAAAGATTCCCTGATTTAATGGGAAACCCTAGTTTTGGTGCCCACCTCCTAGGAGAAAAATGTGCAGTCTTCAATTTCAAATTCCTCAAAGTATGTTGTGTATCCTCTTAAAGGATGATGAGATATACCATTTGAGGACGATTTTGGATCAATGAGCTATCTCTTTTGAGGGTTTTCCTTCAGTTTTTGAACCTCTTGCATAGTGAAAGATGTAATGCCTCAATCTCCCATTGTATCTCTTATCCCTGAGGTTGTGGATGATCAATTGAGATAGTATGAGACATGAAAGGCTTCTTGGCCTGCCTTGAGGCAACTTGACTGACCTTTTTATGCTTTGAATGATCCCTTGATTGTCCACCTTCCACCTGATCACATGCCCTGATGGTAAGAAGGATGCTATGCTTCATTTTTCTATGTTAAATGCAATGCAATGCTAATGAGATGGATATGGTATGATAAATGATAATGCCATGCTATGATGCCAAAAGGGGAGAGCAAATTTTGGGGTATTACAGATCACTAATGAATCAATGACATTGCCTTATATGTTGGGTACTCTAAACTAGTTTAATTAAGGTTGTGCTATTAATATCTATGTTTTGATTACCTTAAACTCTTTACGATTAAGCTCACCTAAGCCTTATGTTCTTAAAACTACTTTGTGGTTCTGAGTTGAAATTTCATTGATAACGCCGTATCTGATCTCTACAATGATATATCACTGTTCTTTATCATTTTGACCTAAATATGCGTAATACTTAAATGATACATCCCTTGAGTCTATTTATGTTCACCATCTTATCAATCTAGTGCTTAAAGCCTAAATGCTCAGATGCTCTATAACTTTTTGATGATGTCAAAAAGGGGGAGAAATAATATGATTTTGATTGATGAATATGAATATTGATTGAAAAGGAAGAAGAAAATCTTAAAACAAAAAGAATGTAACTCAAACAAGTAATCTATCATATAAAATGCGTTACTACTAACGTTTGTTGTTTGATGTTATCCAAGGAACTCTAAACAAGTTCACTAGGCATTCTAAGACAGGTCAAAGAAGAACTCTGTTAGTCATATGATAGAAGTTGTACACTTCTTGAACATGTGTTCAGAATCAGATCTACCCAGTACTGTTGAGAAGTTGAGAGCTGTCTGTAAGTCAAAGTTTATCGTGATCTCTGTAACGCCCCGATTCCAATTATTCCCATTTTGTTGAGTCTTTTATTTAATTTGGGTGATAAATTATTTTATTTGTGAAATTGGTGTGTTAATATGCTATGTTGATGTGTTATGATATTTGACCATTTTGAGAGTTTTCGGGGAAATTATCATGAAGGGTATTTTGGACATTTCTCATTTATTGGTAAGTTAGAGATTTAGTAAAAATTGTTAGAAAAATGATTAAGTGTAGAATTTTGTGAGAAAATGAATTAATTAATTTGGAGTGGAAAATAGAAAAGAAATAGAAAAGAAAAGATAGGAAGAAAGAGGAGAGAAAGAAGAAGGAAGAGGAGAAAAGAGAAGGAAAAGAGGAAAATCAAGAAAATCAATTTCTAGGAATCGGCTTAATCGGGTAAGGGTGTGAAATCTTGTTATCTTAATAATGTATATCATTATGTATGATTATGTATGTGTGTATTGGATTGTTGTTGTGTTTTTCAAAGTTTTCTATTCTAGGTCGATTTTGAGAAATCGATGTTTTCGCGGTTGGAAATCGACGTAAATGTGGTAGAATATTGGTTGCCATGATTGTATTGGGTTCTGATTGATATAAGGTGTTTTGGAAAGGTTTTGATTGGAAAAATGTGGATTTTTGGGGTTTTGACAGCGCAGGAAAATTTTGGGTTTTCCTTGGTTCGCCTAGCGAACCTGGGGCGAAGCGGTGGCGAGTGAGGTTTTCGCGGGTTCGCCTAGCGAACCAGTTGGTGAAGGTCAGCGAAGGTTCGCTGAGTTGTTCGCCTAGCGAAGTTTGGGTGTTTTGAATGTGGGTAGTTGCTGCCTTGGTTCGCCAAGGGGTTCGCCTAGCGAACTTTGTGTCTGTTTTTATCTAACAGTTGGTTCGCTGGAACATTCGCTTAGCGAAGGAGCTAGCGAATGCTTGCGAGGGATGTTCGCCTAGCGAAGGAGCTAGCGAATGCTCGCGAGGGAGGTTCGCCCAGCGAACAGTGCTGTTCGTGTAATTTTGTTTTCTGCATAACTTTTGATCTGTGGTTCAGTTTGAGGCGTGGTTTATTGCATTAGGAAGCTTATGAAATGCTTTTTCTTATTATGGTGATTTGGAGATTGTTAGACGATTATATAAGTCGGAAAAGTCAGGAATAGTGTTATTTAGCGACTTTTACCGTTTTGAACGTGTGTTTGGATGTGAACCATGCAATAGTGCATTGATGTGAATGTATATAGATTGTATGTACTTGTATGAGAAGAATGCATGGATATATTGTGAATATGTATGCATTTCAAGAATGTCTTGAGTCATTTGCGTGTGAAGCATAATGATGTGCATTCTTGTGTTGAGGGATTCTTATGAGAATCCGCTATAACATCGTGTGCCTTAAAAATAAGGGGTGTGAGCGATCGGATGGATCGTGTGCCTTAAAAATAAGAGGTGTGAGCGGTGGGTATAGGCGATCGTGTGCCTTATACAAAGAGGTGTGAGCGATCGGGTCGTGTGCCTTATACAAAGAGGTGTGAGCGATCCATAAACATCGTGTGCCTTAAAAATAAGAGGTGTGAGCGATCATATTGGATCGTGTGCCTTAAAAATAAGGGGTGTGAGCGATGGGGAACATCGTAGGCCCGACGGGGAGTTACAGTGATGTAACGAGCGATGGTTCCAGCAGAGTTCCTGAATGAACTTGAGATGATTGAGTCGGTACCCGCATTGCATTTGCATAGAGTCGTGAGTCGGTCTCTATGATTTGCATTTATCATCTTTATAATGGGCATTGATGAATAAACATAAACGTGTATGTTTATGTGGAACGATAGGAGTTGAGAAAGTATGCATGATGTATATACTTGGTTGTGAATATATATATATATATATATACATTGTGATGTATATGAGTGAGTTGTGATGAATTGTGGTGAGAATGTGGGATATGTGTATTTTTATGCTAATATATATAATTTTATGCATTGTTATTATGATAATATTTCTCACCCTTCTACTGTTTTATAATGCTCTATGAGGCATTGCAGAGTAGGTATGCTGGTGGTCTTTTGTGGAGCGTGTCTTCATTCTTTTGGTCGGTCGGCTCTGATATGTAGCACCGGGTAGCTAGGATGGCTAGGATTCTTTTGTGATACATTTGTATATGTATCTTGTTGATGAATGTTTATGTGAACATGTATCATGCTGGTGGATAATACTCGATGATTCATGTATATATGTATATATGGCTGTTGTTATTCAATGTTTAGATTTTTCGATTTTATTCTAAATATTGAGATGTGGGTGTGAGGACTAAGTTCCTCTGTTGCAAAGTTACCCCACTGTTGCATATCAATGGTTGAGCAGGTGTTGTATGTTTTAATTTAATGTATAATGTGACCTACCTCTTTTATACTATGTGATAATTATACTCTGACGAAATTTTAAATAAGTGCCTAAATGATTAATTGTGATTATTTGGGGGTATAGAAAGGGGGTGTTACATTAAGTGGTATCAGAGCCAGAGTTGAGTCAGTTGTGTCTCACTTGTTGTTGTGTTGGTTGAACTGTTGTTTAACTTTGTTGTTATTTTTGGGAATGATCAGAATATGGCTGGTAGAAACGACAATGCAATGGCTGCTGCTTTGGAAGCAATGGCTAGGGCGGTGGAAGGTGCGCCGAATGTGAATGCTAATGAAGAGTTCAGGAAGAATCAACCACCAGTCTTAAAAGGAAGATTTGATCCCGATGGTGCTCAACTTTGGTTGAAAGAGATTGAAAGAATCTTCAGAGTCATGGACTGTGCGGAAGAGAATAAGGTGAGGCTTGGGTCTCACATGTTGAAGGAAGAGGCCGACGACTGGTGGGTCGGTATGCGTCAAATTCTTGAGGTGGATGATGAAGAGATAACTTGGGATTTATTTCGTACTGAGTTCTTGAGGAAGTATTACCCAGAAAGTGTGAAAGGGAAGAAGGAGATGGAGTTCCTTGAATTGAAACAAGGTAATATGTCCGTGGTGGACTATACTGCTAAGTTTGTGGAGTTGGTTCAATTCCATCCTCATTATGCCGCGATTACTGCTGAGTTCTCAAAGTGTATTAAGTATGAGAATGGTCTGCGTCCTGAGATTAAACAAGTTGTGGGATATCAAAGGATAAGCAGGTTTTCGGATTTGACGGAATGTTGTAGAATCTTCGAGGAAGATAACAAGGCTCGTTCTACACATTATAAAAGTTTGAATGAGAGGAAGGGAAAGCAACAAGCTAGAAGTGGACCTTATGTGACACCCGCTGATAGGGGCAAGCATAGGGGAAACTTTGAGAAGAGATCTGGAGGAGGAGGTTCCGGTTCCATTAAGTGTTACAAGTGTGGTGAAATGGGTCATAAATCATTTGAGTGTGGGAAGACTGTGGTGAAATGTTCTAACTGTGGAGGCCTTGGGCATGCTGCTAATGATTGTAGAAGGAATGTGGTTAAATGTTTTAATTGTGGGGAACCTGGTCACATTAGCGCGAAGTGTCCGAATTCAAAGAAAGCTCCAACTGGTGGGAAAGTATTTTCTTTGGCGGGAACTCAAACTTCCAGTGCAGACCGTCTGATTAAAGGTACTTGCTTTATTAATAGTACACCTTTAGTTGCTATTATTGATACAGGAGCGACTCATTCGTTTATTTCGTCTTAGTGCGCGAATCGTTTGAACCTTGTGTTGTCTCTGATGGATGGTAAGATGGTTATTGATACTCCAGCAATGGGGTCAGTAACTACTTCTTTGGTTTGTTTGAGCTGTCCTTTAACCATTTATGGTAAAGACTTTGAAATGGATTTAGTGTGTTTGCCGTTGGAAGGGTTGGATGTGGTCTTGGGTATGAATTGGTTGCAATTTAATATGGTTCATATTGATTGCTATCACAAGTTAGTGAGGTTTCCTTCTTTGGAAGAGGATGAAGAAGAGAGTTTCTTATCCACTAAAGAGTTGAAGAGACTTTTAGCGGACGAAGCTCAATTGTTCGGGTTGTTTGCATCATTGTCTGTGGATAGTCAAGTGTCACTTAATGTGTTTCCTGTTGTTTGTAATTTTCCTGAAGTGTTTCCTGAGGATATTAAGGATGTACCGCCGGAGAGAGAAGTTGAGTTTTCTATTGATCTAGTTCCGGGTACTAGACCGGTTTCGATGGCACCGTATCGTATGTCAGCATCGGAGTTGGTAGAATTGAAGAAGCAATTGAATGACTTGTTGGACAAGAAATTTGTAAGACCAAGTGTTTCTCCTTGGGGTGCTCCGGTATTGTTGGTAAAGAAGAAGGATGGAAGTATGCGGTTATGCATTGATTATCGACAATTGAACAAGGTGACAATTAAGAACAAGTATCCGCTTCCAAGGATCGATGATTTGTTGGACCAATTGGTTGGTGCACGTGTTTTTAGCAAGATTGATTTGAGATCGGGATATCACCAGATTCGTGTGAAAGAAGAGGATATTCAAAAGACGGCCTTTAGGACACGGTATGGCCATTACGAATATTCCGTGATGCCATTCGGGGTTTCTAATGCGCCGGGTGTGTTTATGGAATACATGAATCGTATTTTTCATGAACAGTTGGATCTTTTTGTGGTTGTGTTTATTGACGATATTTTGATTTACTCTAAGTCTCAAGAGGAGCATGAAGAGCATTTGAGGATTGTGTTACAAATTTTGAAGGAGAAACAATTGTATGCTAAGTTGTCGAAATGTGAGTTTTGGTTATCGGAAGTAAGTTTTCTTGGGCATGTTATTTCCGGTAGTGGTATTAGTGTTGATCCATCCAAGATTGATGCGGTGATGCAATGGGAGGCTCCTAGATCGGTTACGGAGATTCGAAGCTTTTTAGGCTTTGCGGGTTATTATCGGAGGTGTATTGAGGGATTTTTGAAGTTGGCACTTCCGTTAACGCAATTGACTTGTAAAGGAAAGGCTTTCATTTGGGATATTCATTGTGAAGAGAGTTTCAATGAGCTAAAAAGAAGGTTGACAACGGCTCCGATCTTGATTTTGCCAAATCCGACGGAACCATTTGTTGTGTATTGTGATGCTTCTTTGGTTAGTTTAGGTGGTGTTTTGATGCAAGATGGAAAAGTTGTGGCTTATGCTTCAAGACAATTGAGAGTGCATGAAAAGAATTATCCTACACATACTTGGAGTTAGCGGCCGTGGTGTTTGTTTTGAAAATTTGGAGGCACTATCTTTATGGTGCAAGATTTGAAGTTTTTAGTGATCACAAGAGCTTGAAATATTTATTTGATAAAAAAGAATTGAACATGAGACAGAGAAGGTGGTTAGAGCTTTTGAAGGATTATGATTTTGGTTTGAATTACCATCCGGGTAAGGCAAACGTGGTGGCCGATGCTTTGAGTCGGAAGTCGTTACACATGTCCTCATTGATGATGAGAGAATGGGAACTTTTGGAGAATTTTAGAGACTTGAGTTTGGTTTGTGAAATGACGTCGAGAAGTGTGAGACTTGGTATGCTACATGTTACGAATGACTTTCTTGTAACCGTGTGTGAAAAGCAAAAGTTGGATTTGAAGTTCGTTGATTTGATGATGAATGAGAATGAGGATTTCAAGGTTGATCATTTTGGAGTTTTGAGATTCCGTGGTCGTATTTGTATTCCCGATGATGCGGAGTTGAAAAAGATGATACTAGAAGAAGGGCACCGAAGTAACTTAAGTATTCATCTGGGAGCGAATAAAATGTATCAAGATTTGAAGAAGATCTTTTGGTGGTCCGGATTAAAGAGAGATGTGGCTCAATTTGTGTATGCGTGCTTAACTTGTCAAAAGTCGAAGGTGGAACATCAAAAGCCTAGTGGATTGATGCAACCATTGGACATTCCGGAGTGGAAATGGGATAGTATATCGATGGATTTTGTTACGGGATTGCCAAGTACGCAAAGAGGTCATAATGCCATTTGGGTAATCATTGATAGGCTTACTAAATCTGCTCACTTCATTCCAATTGATATTAGTTATCCTTTGGAGAGGTTAACCAAGATTTATATTCTTGCAGTTGTGAAGTTACATGGAGTTCCTAAGAGTATTGTATCGGATAGAGATCCTAGATTCACATTGAGGTTTTGGGAGAGTTTACAAAAGGCTTTGGGTTCTAAGCTAAGATTGAGTTTGGCTTATCATCCGCAGACGGATGGTCAAACCGAGAGGACAATTCAATCATTAGAGGATTTATTGCGTGCTTGTGTGCTCGAGCAAGGTGGTGCTTGGGATAGTTATTTGGCATTGATTGAGTTTACCTACAATAACAGTTTTCATTCAAGTATAAGTATGGCACCATTTGAGGCTTTGTATGGTCGGAGATGTCGAACACCTTTGTGTTGGCATGAAACCGGTGAGAGGAAAATAGTGGGACCGGAGATGGTACAACAAACGACGGAGAAAGTGAAGTTTATCTGTGAGAAGATGAAAGCTTCTCAAAGTAGACAAAAGAGCTATCATGACAAGAGAAGAAAAGATATTGAGTTTCAAGAAGGCGACCATGTGTTTTTGAGAGTTACGCCGGTTACGGGTGTGGGTCGTGCTTTGAAGTCGAGGAAGTTGACTTCTCGTTTTATTGGTCCGTATCAGATTTCTGCACGAGTTGGTGTTGTGGCTTACCGTGTGGCGTTGCCTCCGAATCTTTCGAATTTGCATGATGTATTCCATGTTTCGCAACTTCGGAAGTATGTTCTGGATCCGTCACATGTTATTCCTATGGACGAGGTTGAAGTGAGAGATAACCTTACGGTTGAAACTTTACAGAATAGGATTTTGGACCGTGAAGTTAAGAAACTAAGAGGCAAAGATATTGCACTCGTGAAAGTAGCGTGGGGAGGCGCTGCGGAAGGCGATATGACTTGGGAGCTAGAGAGTAGGATGCGAGAGTCGTATCCGGAGTTGTTTGAATCAGGTAATATTTTCGAGGACGAAATTTTCTAAAGTGGGGGAGAGTTGTAACGCCCCGATTCCAATTATTCCCATTTTGTTGAGTCTTTTATTTAATTTGGGTAATAAATTATTTTATTTGTGAAATTGGTGTGTTAATATGCTATGTTGACGTGTTATGATATTTTACCATTTTGAGAGTTTTCGGGGAAATTATCATGAAGGGTATTTTGGACATTTCTCAATTATTGGTAAGTTAGAGATTTAGTAAAAATTGTTAGAAAAATGATTAAGTGTAGAATTTTGTGAGAAAATGAATTAATTAATTTGGAGTGGAAAATAGAAAAGAAATAGAAAAGAAAAGATAGGAAGAAAGAGGAGAGAAAGAAGGAGGAATAGGAGAAAAGAGAAGGAAAAGAGGAAAATCAAGAAAATCAATTTCTAGGAATCGGCTTAATCGGGTAAGGGTGTGAAATCTTGTTATCTTAATAATGTATATCATTATGTATGATTATGTATGTGTGTATTGGATTGTTGTTGTGTTTTTCAAAGTTTTCTATTCTAGGTCGATTTTGAGAAATCGATGTTTTCGCGGTTGGAAATCGACGTAAATGTGGTAGAATATTGGTTGCCATGATTGTATTGGGTTCTGATTGATATAAGGTGTTTTGGAAAGGTTTTGATTGGAAAAATGTGGATTTTTGGGGTTTTGACAGCGCAGGAAAATTTTGAATTTTCCTTGGTTCGCCTAGCGAACCTGGGGCGAAGCGGTGGATAGTGAGGTTTTCGCGGGTTCGCCTAGAGAACTAGTTGGGGAAGGTCAGCGAAGGTTCGCTGAGTTGTTCGCCTAGCGAAGTTTGGGTGTTTTGAATGTGGGTAGTTGCTGCCTTGGTTCGCCAAGGGGTTCGCCTACGAACTTTGTGTCTGTTTTTATCTAACAATTGGTTCCTTGGAACATTCGCCTAGCGAAGGAGCTAGCGAATCCTCGCGAGGGATGTTCGCCTAGAGAAGGAGCTAGCGAATGCTCGCGAGGGAGGTTCGCCCAGCGAACAGTGCTGTTCGTGTAATTTTGTTTTCTGCATAACTTTTGATCTGTGGTTCGGTTTGAGGCGTGGTTTGATGCATTAGGAAGCTTATGAAATGCTTTTTCTTATTATGGTGATTTGGAGATTGTTAGCCGATTATATAAGTCGGAAAAGTCGGGAATAGTGTTATTTAGCGACTTTTACCGTTTTGAACGTGTGTTTGGATGTGAACCATGCAATAGTGCATTGATGTGAATGTATATAGATTGTATGTACTTGTATGAGAAGAATGCATGGATATATTGTGAATATGTATGCATTTCAAGAATGTCTTGAGTCATTTGCATGTGAAGCATAATAATGTGCATTCTTGTGTTGAGGGATTCTTATGAGAATCCGCTATAACATCGTGTGCCTTAAAAATAAGGGGTGTGAGCGATCGGATGGATCGTGTGCCTTAAAAATAAGAGGTGTGAGCGGTGGGTATAGGCGATCGTGTGCCTTATACAAAGAGGTGTGAGCGATCGGGTCGTGTGCCTTATACAAAGAGGTGTGAGCGATCCTTAAACGTCGTGTGCCTTAAAAATAAGAGGTGTGAGCGATCAGATTGGATCGTGTGCCTTAAAAATAAGGGGTGTGAGCGATGGGGAACATCGTAGGCTCGACTGGGAGTTACAGTGATGTAACGAGCGATGGTTCCAGCAGAGTTCCTGAGTGAACTTGAGATGATTGAGTCGGTACCGCATTGCATTTGCATAGAGTCGTGAGTCGGTCTCTATGATTTGCATTTATCATCTTTATAATGGGCATTGATGAATAAACATAAACGTGTATGTTTATGTGGAACGATAGGAGTTGAGAAAGTATGCATGATGTATATGCTTGGTTGTGAATATATATATATACATTGTGATGTATATGAGTGAGTTGTGATGAATTGTGGTGAGAATGTGGGATATGTGTATTTTTATGCTAATATATATAATTTTATGCATTGTTATTATGCTAATATTTCTCACCCTTCTGCTGTTTTATAATGCTCTATGAGGCATTGCAGAGTAGGTATGCTGGTGGTGTTTTGTGGAGCGTGTCTTCATTCTTTTGGTCGGTCGGCTCTGATATGTAGCACCGGGTAGCTAGGATGGCTAGGATTCTTTTGTGATACATTTGTATATGTATCTTGTTGATGAATGTTTATGTGAACATGTATCATGCTGGTGGATAATACTCGATGATTCATGTATATATGTATATATGGCTGTTGTTATTCAATGTTTAGATTTTCCGCTTTTATTCTAAATATTGAGATGTGGGTGTGAGGACTAAGTTCCTCTGTTGCACAGTTACCCCACTGTTGCATAATAATGGTTGAGCAGGTGTTGTATGTTTTAATTTAATGTATAATGTGACATACCTCTTTTATACTATGTGATAATTATACTCTGACGAAATTTTAAATAAGTGCCTAAATGATTAATTGTGATTATTTGGGGGTATAGAAAGGGGGTGTTACAATCTCTGTCTCACTTGGTTCAGAAGCTGTAAGCTGTCTGAGAATATGAAATTTAGAACGCAAGAATCAAAAGAAGAAAACTCTGAAAGCAGTCAAGACAAAGTCTACATCTCAAGATGCTTGTTCAGAAGAATTGTGCAAATCAGAAGTCAATAACTGTTTGAAGATCCGGATTGAAGATCCAAGAAGAAGTAGTTCTGATGTCTACCAAGAACTCAATTAAGAAGAAATGATTTGGTATCAGACTAAGTCAACAAATGGTAATCAGACTCAGTACACACAAAGATTGGTATCAGACTCAGTCTGCAGTAATATCAATCAGAGCTAAGCTGTATAATGCTTTCAACACCTTCACTGGTATCAATTTCAGCATTCTAAGGAAATACCCTTCAAGCGGTATAAGAAGAATACATTCAGTTGGTATCAGACTCAACTTACTCTGGTATAAGACTCAACACATCACTTGGTATCAGACTAAAATCAAATCAAGTGTACCAGATTCAGAATCAAGCGTTGATTAATCACAAAAATTAACCTTCAATTGGTATCTGATCAAAAATAAGCTTTGATGAACCACTAAGTTGTGACTGAACAAGGTTCTGAGATGAAGACCTGTGTTCAAAAGTCAAACTCTGAAATGATCCATATTGGTGATTAAAATCTCATATTCCTGAACTACGTTCTGAAGATCCCAATATCCGACTTATAGAAATTAGGGGGAGACTACCCAGAAGATTCAAATGATAAATCCTATAATCTTCACAAAGTCTGAAACTCAGGGGGAGTTTCTTAAAAGGCAGTGTCTGTTTCTGATGAATAGCGATGCTATGTTATTAAATGAGAACTATTCTGTTTGTGCTTAAATGAATCTGCTGAAAAGTAGAAATGCTTCAGAAGTCTCTGAAGATTACAAGCTCTGATACGACCACAAAGGAACTGAGTTCTGAAGATCTGAAGATGGAAGTTCTGATGAACTAGTCCAGATACTGAAGACTCTTGGTTTTCTTAAAGACGAGATAAAGGAGTAGTCCTTTTCTATTCTTCGTTCTGACAACTCAAGTTGTTATTCTATATATCTTTGGATCATATAAGATTCAAGATGATCACAGATAAAACTTTGAGGATAACACATTCAGGGGGAGCTGTTGTTCCGAACTCTGAATATGTTTGTTTTGGTGATTACCTTGTATAAAATGTTCAATCAAAATAATTGGTTTTGTCATCACCAAAAAGGGGGAGATTGTGAGAGCAAGAGTTGTCTCTACAAGTCAATCTATGTTTTGATGATAACAATGTGTATTTGTGAAAGAACCATTTTATGTTCTAACGTGTGTTATGTGCAGAACATATTCATAGAAGCTATCAGATCTAACAAGCCCTAGCCAGATGAGCATAATTGATAATATACGAAGTTACTATGTGTGACACAAGTCGCAAGAAGCAAGAATGCTTCTGTGTCTGATCGTGATCAGTCAGATCCAAGGATGCCAATATTGCTGTTGCAATGCTCTTATGGATGCTCTCTGAAAGTGGTCAAAATTTTGAAGATTGCAAAGCTTCTGAAGAAAAGAATCAAGTGCTGAAGACGGATTCCTAATGGACAAGTTCTGAATTTTCGGAGGACTTGAAGACGTAAAGGACAATGTTCTTAAAGACAAGTGCTGAAGTTTTGAAGACTGATTCCTAATGGACTTCTTCAATAGACTGAAGACTTGACGTATCAGATATCTATCAAGAAGACTCTACTCATGCTTCATCAAATTACCATCAGAAGCCTCTGAAGTTTGGAAGTCAAATGTTACCGTTGTGAACAACTGTACACACTGCTCAAGAAGATATCGCGTCACTTCTCCCACAGCAAAAAGGAGATGTGTCAGTACAACTCATTATTACACAACGTCTCTTTTCCAACAGCCAACAGTAGTTCAAATGGCTATATTTCTACTGGGCTATAAAAAGGAAAGAGTACTCGCTTCTGAAGTAATCGATCAAGTCCAAAGCCTGACCAAGTCCATGAATCGATTCACTCCACAAAAGATTGATTCATTCCATCAAAGGTGAATTGATCAAGTCATTGTGTGAAGATAGCAACAACGATGAGTTCTCGTTGTAACACTTAGAATATCCAAAGCTATCACCATTTACACATGGCCATTGTTGTTGAAGCTCAAAGATCATCATTCAACACAACAAAAATGAATTGGTGCAGAAGCTGTTGATGAAGAAGACAACATTGCAAATCAGTCAAGTCATCAACCTCCTTCTCGTCAGTGCTACATTGAAGATCTGAAGCAAGGAGTTTTTGCTCAAAGCTTGCTCACCCAAGAAGACGAAGAAGAAGAAGATCTACAATATGTCAACCACTATCAAATCATTATACATCTCTGTAGTTTCTCAGGATAAAGCAAGGAGTTGTTGCTCATATCTTGCTCGAACACTTGTGTATTCTTTGTACTTAAACTTAGGAGTAATCTGCTTGTTAAGAAGCATCTTTGTAATCTCCTGTATAACTAATTCTTGGTGAATTAGGATTCCTTGAGTGGTTAGTGTGACCGGAGACTCGAGAAGACAATGGCGAGATGTCATTGTGGGAAAAGCCTAAAATAGGGTCAATAGCGTTATATTCATTGCGATGAATCCCTGAACGTCTAGCTGTGAAAGCCTAGCAGTAGATCTTGCGAGATTGGAACCTGCAGGTCAATGTTCGTTATATTCATTAAGTTGAATCCCTGAACGGTTCATTGCATGTTAGTCACAGTGCGACTGTTCAAGTTGTGAGTCACCGGCTGTTGCCCATGCATCTGTAATCGAGATTGATTATAGTGGATTAAGACCTTGTGTTCAAGCCGAAATCACCTGAGGAGGGTGGACTGGATTAGCCTTTATGGCGAACCAGGATATATCGTGTGTTCTTTACTCTTATGCTTAATGTCTTGTTTATGTTTCTATATTAAGCATCAGAACCTTACACAGGCAAGTCAGAACCTTACAACTCTGATTAGCTTCCCCTCTGCAAGTTCTGAATGTTACTTATAATGTTCATACTCTTATAGGTTCTCATGCTTCATGCATTGCAAGTCTGAATGTAACTTTGTTAGTTAGAGCCTCTCAATGAACTCTGGTGTTATCCTAAGTACTTTAACGACAAGAAGCGAAGAGTTGTTAAACGAGTAAATACACAATTCAGACCCCCCATTTCTTGGGTCTTTCTCGCACCTTCATAGATCTCCTTGTTCCCTGAGATACAACCCAATTGAATCTGGAATACTTCACATTCCTCAAAGAGACATACAGAGCCCCCTAGTTTGCTAGCTCGCCCAGATGTTCTTCACGCTTGAAGGACATCAAACACATGCTCTAGAAATCCTCAGCTTATTTGCTCCACAAGCACCAAACTGATCCACTTCTCTCTAGCATGACTTGTAGCAGAAGAAACCACTTCTCCACAAGTATTCTGACTTCAGCATGACTCAGTCTTCTAGATAAACACCCCACGATCCAAGATAGTCTTCAATCTATCATTCTCCCATATAATAAGATATAATACATCTAATTCAACTAGTGAATATCAACTTCCATATTCTGAACACATCAGAATCCAGACCTTCATGCAATTAACCTATGATCCACTTCAGTCTGATACCACATTCACATCAGACTTCCAAGACAGTCCTTTACCCATCATTCTCCCGTGTGACAAGATAAATACCTCTTAGACAAGATGTGAGTGTCAAGTTCCGCACTCAGAACTTAGAATCCTACTCCAAGGATAACCAACCCAGAAAATGTTTTAACATCAGTTTGGACATCCTTCACATATCACAGACACCAACCAACATGGTTCTTAATATGCTCCACCACTGGACTTACTATCTGCATAGTAATCCAACTAAAGATCTTCAAACAATACTACGCCACCAGCTTGATCAACAAGAACTCCAGATAACCAAAGAGAGAAATAAACTCTCATCCACCAAAAGAAGGTAATCTTCCATAGTCAACTTAGATCTCCTACCACAAGCTCCAAGATAAAACTGAACTAGAACCTCCTTAAGTCTTCAACCAACTACCCTTCTGCCCAAGAGTAATTAGTTCCAAGCTCCCTGCTTGAATACACAATAAAGATCAACTAAATGCCACTGTTTGGTTAATCTTAACTTTCCTTCAGAGTTTCAGACAATCTTCTGATCCTCCAATGAAACCTAATCTTCAAGCTACATGATCTACTTACTCCATAGGATGCCATCTAGGATACATTAAGCCTTAGACATGTAACATCTTCTCCTTCCACAGCTCCCGCAAACTACATGAGATAGACCTTTTTGAAGCATTAATTCCATTTATTTCTGAGAAGATCAACTTATCTTACGATGATGCGCCACAACATCAACTAAGACCCTGAAGTTTCTGCTTGATGTTATGACATCTGATCAGACATCCAGCTGAGGAATTTAGCCCTTCCTTCTGCCACTTAGAAGAACCTCCTCGCTATAACAGAACAAGAGTTCCATGTTCTAATAGACTTGATTCAACAACCAAGTTTGAGTAGACAACCTCCATCCTGCTTAATCATATCACAGGTATTCAATTCAAGCTCACACCTTGATGAATATCTGCTTCACAACTCCAAAGAACTCAAATGTGCCAAGTCTAATTCTTCAGAAAAGAAGTAGTCATAGACTACACCACAATTGTACCAAAGGGTGCCACTTTCCTTAAGTAGAGCAGTCTGTAGAAAGTCAGAGATAACTGCCACTTAACCTTAACTTCCAAGATGAGCAAGATCACATGCTCCTATATACCTAGATCAGAAATAAACTGACCCAAGCTATGCTATCACCAGCATCATATTCTGACAAGTCTCTTGCCAAGACACTTTCTAGATAAACGTCAGATGCAACTGGAACACACTTGCTGCACTCCACTACTCCTAGATCAGAAATAAACTGATACTAGAAATATTCATCAAGATTATGATGTCTTATTCTTCATCTTCAACATCACCATTGTCTGGACCAGTTTCTTGCCAGGAAACTCTCTAGAGATCAGATGCTTCTGCCACACCAAACTGAAGCAGATTCTTAGATCAACACCCAAGAGAAATAGATCCAAAAGTGTATGCAGTACCCCTCCCGTGATTCTGCACAAACCCAGATGAAGAGAGGTTTCAACATCTTGTTAAACATCAGCAAGCTTGAACTTCACATACAAGGATAATCAATTAAATACTTGTGAGTATCACAGATAACAATTAATCTTAAATCCTTGTTCAATAACCCTTCTTCACTGTTGAAGCCATACTCCAACAGATCCCTCCATGAACACTTATCAAGTATTCAATCTTTGCAAGTGTCTTCAAGGTGTTGAGATACTAAGGCGGCCACCCTTGACTCAAGTAACTAAGATTCTCTCTGAACGGACCTTATTTACCTCAACAGTTTTGAAATATCCATTCAGATTGGATTCATCCTTAGGATTAAGAAAGATGAATCCTTACTTGCACTTTTGGATGGTGAAAATAAATCACCTCCACTTTCTTCAGGTTTATGTTTCACAGAAACACCCTCTAGTCAAAAGAATAACTAGAAAACTCTAGATGCACGACTGATATGCCTTTACGAGTGGACTTGAAAGAATTCTCAAGTATCTTTGACAACTTAGGCGATCAATAATTTATCAAATTCCTAGAGCAAGAACTTGATAAACCTAATCTCAACTCCCTTTCTCTTCAACTGACTTCAAGATGCACAATGGAACCAAGCTTCCAAGTACCAAGTCACCATAACAGACATCTACCAATAACTCTCTCCATTCCATCGCTCCCGACTTTGGAATAAAAAGATGCAGATATCTTCAAATATAGAGGCCATTGATTGAGATATTCCACCATCTGTCTTCAGTAACAACTCCAGAATCCCATAAATACCAGAGTTCTTCCATCAGAAACATATGCAGCGGAACCACCAAGGAACAAATTCAACATGCCCTGATAATATGTCAAAATATCTTATAAGACACCCCAACAAGAGAACTAGCCACTTCTCCTATAGTTGTTGTAGAACCTCCTTAGAAAACATGAACAACCACCAAGTTGTTACCTTCGATCCAGAACATCCATCCCATTCATTAATACCCTTGAGTATGTCTAAGTGAATGATCTTATCTCCAAAATTCCTCCTTGTTTAAAATGCCAGAAAGTATCTCCCAAAGATCTCATCTAGAAACAGACAGGATGCCTACTCTGATACCAAATAAAATTCTGGCATGGCAGACAACAGATGTCCTAACACATGTCAATACATTGTTCTTCATAATTATTAAACAAGAACCAGAACATCAGATTGATATCCATAATATCAGTAACTGCAGAAACACAGATGTTTCGACATCTGTTCCAACATGTTAGTCAAAACTACATTGTAAATTGCAGAATGATAAACAACACAAAATATGATAACCCAGTTCGGTGCAAATCACCTACATCTGGGGGATACCAATCCAGGAAGAAGAATCCACTATAAGTAGTATAGTTTTATGTAAACAACCTCAGGTTTACAATAAACACCCATGTTTACCTATCACTACCCAATGAAAACTTTATCTAAGAACTCCATCCTAGATAAGAGAAACCCATCTCACTCCCTAAATCACAACCTGTGATTATCTAACAGTTACAACAACTGTATCATCCTATTGAAAGACACCCCTTTTAATACAAAGTTCAGTCAAGCATCCTTGACTAACAAGTTAACTTGGATTTGCTTAAAAGCTTCATCCAAGAATAATACACAATTCATTACCTATGGGTTTTGAATCCGTACAAGTAACTATGTCTACCACAGTGTTTCAAATTAATACAGAGGGAGACTTACAAGAGAAACCTACGACTCTCAAAACCTAAACCCTACTTTGCAAAATAGGATTCCTAAGTCTATGTCGTTCTCTCTCTCTCTCTCTCTCTCTCTCTCTCTCTCTCTCTCTGCATTAGGTCTTGGTCCTCTTTTATAAGCTTCTGCTGCCTTGGGCTTCAGATCTTCTGTTTATTTCTTCCTTGATCCATGTTCTGATTGCTCCTTAGATCCTGGGCCAGATTAGCAACAACCTGCTATATCAGGTCAAGATGTAGAGACATTTGTTAAGACATCATGTCTAATATGTTCTTTTTCACCTGACTTCTTCATGTTAGAACCTTGCGTTTGACATCTAATTTTACCAAAAATTTGCTCAAATCTGCAGAGCCTTCACCTTCACACTCAAAGCATTGAGTACCCTTATCACCATTGAGTTTGTCTTCACTCCTGTCTTTGATTTGGGGACTGATGTCGAACCTTTTTTCTTGGACATTTGTCCTCTAATTTCTGTTCAAATATTTCAAGAAGTTATTAAAACTTTTACTAAGAAGAGTTATATCACCTGGAAAGTTCTCTTCTTTATCTCCTTGACTCTCTTCAGCATTTAAAATGAAGGTTATACATTTGTTCTTCTTTTTGACCTTTCATTGATGGACATCTCAAAGGTTTGTAGGGAACCAATGAGTTCATCAACCTTAATGTTACTCAAGTCTTGAACTTCTTCAATTGCAGTCACTTTAATCTTAAACCTCTTAGGCAATGATTTAAGAATTTTACTGGCCAAATTTTCGTCATACATCTTTTCACCTAAGGCAAAGGAAGTGCTGGAAATAT
The DNA here is from genome assembly GCA_022829125.1 of Lathyrus tuberosus. Classification (NCBI taxonomy): domain Eukaryota; kingdom Viridiplantae; phylum Streptophyta; class Magnoliopsida; order Fabales; family Fabaceae; genus Lathyrus; species Lathyrus tuberosus. Next base: position 13,752,850 of record JALAZF010000127.1, on the reverse strand, counting down.
CATGCAATCTGATGTGGAATTCATAGACAAATTCATCTTCATTCATCCTTAAGTTCTCAAACTTAGTTGTAAGGAGTTGTAATTTTGACATATGAACTTTTGAGCTGCCTTCATGTACATTTTTTAGAATCTCTCACGCTTCTTTAGCTTCAGAACATGTGTTGATAAATCTGAACATGTTGTTCTCCACACCATTGAAGGTATCATTCAAATCCTTGGAGTTTCCAAGAGCTTCCTCATCTTTAGCATCAGTCCATTCAGCTTCTGGTTTTAAGCTAATAGTTCCATCTTCAAAAGTGATCATTGGGTGTTTCCATCTTTTTATCACAGCTTTCCATGCTTTATTGCCCATGAATTTGATAAAGACCACCACCATATCCTTCCAATAGTCATAATTAGTTCCATCCAAGACATAGGGTTTGCATATTGATCCTTTTTCTTTAATTGTATCCATTTGAGATGAATTTATCTTCCATGGACTTCACACTTTCTGGTTTGATTGAGCAAAGTTGTAGTTAGTGTTGATTATAGTGAAAAGCTCTTGTTGAGGCAAGGGGACTGGACTACTCTCAGTTGTGAAGAGGAACTAAGATAAACTTTGTATGTTTCTTTGCTTATAACTTATGATATATATATATATATATATATATATATATATATATATATATATATATATATATATCCTTTCCGTTGCTATCATAAACTCTAATATCAGACTCTGAAGTTGTTTTTTAGAAGTGAAACATGTTGATATACACAATTTAACCCCCCTTCTTGTGTATTTTTCTCACCTTCAATGGAGGCCTATGGTAAGTGCGTTGAAGTTGTCTAAAGATCTAAATAACACTACTCTTGAAGAACTTGTAAGTTCTTTAAGAAGTCATGAGATAGATCTTGGAGAGGTCGCGCCTCAAAGAAAAGTTAAATCTGTGGCTCTGAAACCTATGGGAAAATCTAAAAATACTAATTCCTTTCAAGCTGAAGAAGAAGAGGAATCTGAAAAAAGATTATGTAGAAGAAGATGAGTTGTCTCTTCTTTCCAGAAGAGTTAACCAGCTCTGGAAGAATAGACAATGCAAGTTCAAAGGATAAAGAAGGACAAGTGGTACCTTCAAATCTACATCAGGACCAAAGAATTCAGGTGCTAGCAAAGGCATTACATGTTTTAAGTGCAAGGAGCTAAGTCACTACAAAACTGAATGTCCCAAGCCGAAAAAGGACAGACCAAAGAAGAAAGGCTGCAGAGTGAAGAAGAAAGGTTCGATGTCTACCTGGGATGACTCTGAATCCTTAGAAGATGACTTTGAGGAAGAGCAAGCAAATGTGGTGTTGATGGCATGCACAAAACCATTTGATGATAAGACACAATCAAAATAAAAAACACAGCCAGACTCTGAAGAGGTATTTCCTTATCTATATTGTTATGAATGAGAATCTTGTTTATCTGAAATACTGGAAAAGTATCAGAAGCTTCAAAACAAATACAAGGATCGGAAACATGCCCATGTATGTGAATCTGAAGCACATAGTAAGCTTAAGAAAGAATTCTCCACTCTAAATGAAGAAAATTTTATTCTTAAAAATGACAACTCTGACCTTCAAAGTAAGAGTTCTAAACTTAAGGAAGAAGTTCTTTCAAAAGCTTATGTGGATTCTAAAAATGTCATTAGGAAATATGACAAATCTTTTCGGATATTTATGGCTAGAAACATATATAGAAGTAAAATGGCTTCAATGATCTATGGAGTTAGCAGAAATGGAAGAAGAGGGATTGTTTATGTGGCTAAAGAAAAACCTATTTTAAAAAAAGGCAAAACCAAAAGCTCTTTATTCCCATTTCTCTTATGCACATACACAAAATGATTATTCTGCACAATGATCGAAGTTCGCTAAGAACTTTGGGAGAACTAACCAAAAAGGACCCAAAAAGATGTGGGTACCTAAGGACAAGATAATATATGTTGCAGACCTCCTTAGCAACACATTTAAAACACCAACCATGGTATATGGACTCTGGTTACTCATGACACATGACGGGAAGAAGAGATATGTTCCAAGACATGGAACTTAAGACTGATGCTTCGTGGGTTTCAGAGGTAATCAGAAAGGGAAGATAATAGGCTTTGGAACAATTGGTAATGGTTCTCTCTCTTCTATTATTAATGTTTATTAGTTAATGGATTAATGCATAATCTATTGTCCATAATTCAATTAAGTGGCAATGGTTATGATATAATCTTTAATCAAAAGTCTTGTAAATCTGTTAGTCAGAAAGATGGCTTTATTCTTTTCAACGGCAAGAGGAAAAATAACATTTATAAAATTAGACTTTCTAATCTTTAAAATCAGAATGTTAAATGTATCATGTTTTTTATTGAAGAGCAATGTATCTGGCATAGACGTTTAGGCCATGTTACCATGAGAAAAGTTTCTTAGCTAAATAAGCTTAACTTAGTTAGAGGTCTTCCAAATTTGAAGTTCTCTTCAGATGCTCTTTGTGAACCATCTTAGAAAGGCAAGTTTTCCAAAACTTATTTCAAAGCAAAGAATGTTATTTCTACCTCTAGGCATTTGGAACTCTTGAATATTGACCTTTTTGGTCCAGTGAAAACTACTTCTGTCAATGGCAAGAAATATGGTTTAGTCATTGTTGACGACTACAACAGATGGGCATGGGTTAAATTATTAAGACACAAGGATGAGTCACATTCTATGTTCTCTACCTTCTGCTCATAAGTGCAAAACGAGAAAGACTTTAAGATTGTTAAAGGCATAAGTGATCACAGTGATGAATTCGAAAATAAGCAGTTTGAAAAAATGTTTGAAGGAAATGCCAATTCCTATGATTTCTCCTGCCCTAGAACTCCACAAAAAATGGAGTTATAGAGAGGAAGAATAGGACTTTGCAAGAGATGGCAAAAACCATGATCAATGAGAAAAATGTGGCTAAGCATTTCCAAGAGGAGGTGGTTAACACAACATGTTACATTCAGAACATGATCTTTTATTTTCATCCTTTTGGTTATAACTGTTTTATTCTGAACATTAAAGACAATTTGAACAAGCCTGGTTCTAAGGCACAAAAGTGTATAATGTTAGGATACTCTGATCATTCTAAAGGTTATAGAGTATATAACACTGAAACACGAATGGTTGAGGAATCAATTCATGTTAGATTTGATGATAAGATTGAATCTAAAAAGTCAAAGCTATTTGAGAAGTTTGTAGATCTGGAGATTACATATTCAAGCTCTGAAGGTAAAGAATCAGAAGCTAAAAAATCAGAGGCATAAGATCCTGGAACTATTCAATCAGAAGCTGTTGAAGCTCAGACACCTCTGAGGAAGCACAAACAAAGATCTTCATATTGTGAATAACTAATTCTAGGAGATAAAACTGAACTAGAAAAAACTAGATCCTCTTTCAAACCCTTTGAAGAGACGCTTCTGGGTTTGGTGTTCCTCATAGAACCTGCATCTGTTAATGAAGCACTTCTGGACACTGAGTAGATACTGGCAATGCATGAAGAATTGAACCAATTCTCCAGAAATGATGTGTGGAATCTTATGCCTAGACCCAAAGGAATTCATGTCATTGGGACAAAATAGGTTTTCAGAAGTAAGCTGAATGAAAAAGGAAAATTGGTATCGATCAAGGCCAGATTGGTAGCACAAGGTTATAGTCAGCAAAAGGGAATTGACTATACTGAAACCTCTGCAACAGTTTCCAGGTTAGAGTCTATTTGTCTCTTAATTTCATTTGTTTTTAAACATAACATCATCTTATATCATATGGATTTTAAGAGTGCATATCTGAATGGTTACATAATTGAGGAAGTGTATGCACACCAACCTCCTGGTTTTGAAAATCATAAAAATTCAAATTTTGTTTTCAAACTTAAGAAATATTTGTATAGTCTGAAACAAGCTCCTAGAGCATGATATGAAAGACTAAGCAATTTTCATTTAGAAAATGATTTTACCAGAGGAAAGGTTAATACTACTTTTTTTCTGCAAGAAATTCAAAAATGATATTCTAGTTTTTCAAATTTATGTGGATGATATTATATTTGGTTATGCTAATGCTACCTTATGCAAGGAGTTTCCTAAGTCAATGCAGACAGAATTTGAGATGAGTTTAATGGGAGAACTCAAGTTCTTTTTGAGTATCCAAATTAACCAAAGTTCAGAAGGAATATATATCTATCAGAGCAAATATACCAAAGACCTTATGAAGAAGTTTGTCATGTTAGATTGCAAGCTAGCTAAAACTTCAATGCATCCTACTTGTATTCTGGAGAAGGATGAGGTAAGAAGTAAGGTAGAGCAAAAGGTATACAAAGGTATGATAGGCACTCTTTTATACTTAACTGCTTCTAGACCTAACATTTTATTCAGTGTTTGTTTATGTGCTCTCTTCCAATCAGATCTTAGTGAGTCCTACTTAACAGTTGTCAAGAGGATTTTTAGGTATTTGAAAGGTACTACTAACCTTGGCTTGTGTTATAGAAAATCAAAAGAGTACAAGCTAGTAGGTTTGTGATATCGATTGTGCTGGTGATAGACTAGAAAGAAAAAGTACTTTTGGAAGCTATCAATTTCTGGGAGACAATTTGATCTCATGGTCCAGCAAGAGACAATCAACAAGTGCACTATCAACAGCTGAAGCTGAGTATATTGTAGCATATGGATGCAACACTCAGATCCTCTGGATGAAAATCCAACTAGAAGACTTTCAGATATATGAGAGTAACGTTCCTATTCTTTGTGATAATACTTTAGCTATATGTTTATCTAAAAATCCCATTTTACATTCCAAAGCTAAGCACATTGAGATTAAACATCATTTTATATGAGACTATGTTCCGAAGGGAATTTTAAAATTTAAATTTATTGATACAGACCATCAATGGGTTGATGTTTTCACAAAAACCCTTGTTGAGGATAAAATTGTTTTCATTCTAAAGAATTTGAAAGTGGACTTATGTCCAGAATAAAAAGATGTTTATCTCAGAATGATTCAATGAGACTATGAGATTTCTAGTTTCTAAACAGTGAGTCTTTTGAAGTGAGAAGGTTTATTGTATTATAAGTATCTTGTAAGAACCTTTATGTAAGAGTTATTCCTTCTAGATTTTGATGAGTTTGGTATATTAACCGGTTGTCAATCAAACGTAAGTTTGTGCTTCAAATTAAAGACTGTTAGAATAAGATTTGTTCATGACATATAATCCTTGGGTTTTGATGATAATAAAAGTATTAAAAGAATAATGGTATTATTTGATGTGTGTTTCAAGTATGCGCGTTCTAATGCTTAAAGATATACATTCATAATCTGATATAAGGACGAACTCGAGAGGAGCTGAATTACTAGCTTCTGATGGTGCAGAATCTGAAGAACACTCTCTAAGTGATGTCTGGCATAGAATCTAAAGTTGAAGGTCTCAGCATCAAAAGAAGCAACATATTGTCTCTACACTTGGTGAACGTAATTCACTTCTGGTGATCATTCAGAGTTAGTGATAAAGTTGAAGCTATCCGTACTGTAGAAAGCAAGCTGCATTGTCAAATCAGTTTGTCAGCTAGAGTCTAAGATCACAAGGCTCAAGAAAAGTTGACATGCTTTACAAATATCTACTCTCAACGGCTCTATAGTACAAGATGTCATGGAAGACGCAATGGTTAAACATGTTACATAATGGATCAAGATCTTTTGATGTATCTATCGCCAACATCTCTTGTACTATGGAGAAAGTAAAGACACTTGATCAAGTTATCTCTTCCAACAGCTAGTCTTTTGCAACTGCTATATAAGTAGCCGAAGGTTCAAACTGAATAATCAACAAGGAATAAAAAGAATAAGGATTGTCAAGAAAGATATAAGTATTGTGTACCTCTATCTGAATGAAGAAATAACAAGATCAGCAATGAGCAACACAAACAAGTATGCAAAGTTTTCTGTCATTTGTTGTAAATTGTAAAAAACCTTAAGATTTCTTAAATAATGATTATCTTAGAAATCTTAAATGATTAGGGTCTTTGTTAATGTGATTACCTTGTACCTCTGATATTATATCATGTACACCTTTTCTCTATTCTATTGAACATGTTGTTCAGCAGTTTAGATAAAGTCTCTTGCTATGTGCTTGAGCATCAAAATTTCTTGCTGAGAAGCTTGAGTCGAGTAAATCTCTTGCTATGTGCTAGAGCATTGAAAGTCTTGACCAGTTTTGATTAAGCAATGAAATCTTGGATTCGAGGAATCTAACCAAAGAAGTCTTGGACCTAGGGTCTGAGCAAAGAAGTCTTAGACTGTGCATCTGAGCAGTGAAGTCTTAGATTCGAGGAATCTGAGTAGGAAGTCTTGGACTAGGAGTCTGAGCATAGAAGTCTTAGGCAGAGTTTCTAAGCAAGGAAGTCTTGAACCATGTGGGTTTAAGCAAGGAAAGTCTTAGGATATGAGGATCTAAGTAAAATTCTTGATCAGGTGCTAATTGAGCAAGAAAGTCTTAGATGGTAGGTCTGAGCAGAAGAAAGTCTTGTGCTTGAATGCATAAGCCGTTGTAATCATGAATTGATTATGGTGGAAAATCTCTTGTGAAGCAGGGGGACTGGACTACTCTTAGTTTGGGAGGAACCAGGATAATTTTGTTGTGTTCATTATTCTATTTACTTTACTTATGCTATGTTTTCCACTGCACTAGTTGTCAGGTTCTAAACACATGTTTAGAATCTGAACTATGTTCAGAAGTAGAAATATTTTCAAAAGAACACAATTCAACCCCCATTTCTTGTGTACTTTTCCTCACCTTCAAAGACAAATGTCTCATACTGAAAAATTATAACGGTTGAGTGGCACATTGAGAGAAGATAATTCTTAGAAATAGGTTAAATCTTTCTACGACTTCCCTTTGTGAGATCCTTTACACTTTTCTAGTTTTTTTCTTCATTGTAAAACCTATTTATAAACCCACTTCACTCATTATTCATACACAACACTACTTTTCATCCCACAATTCTCTCTTTTAAACCTAAGTTTCTCTACAACCCTAAATCCTTTTCTTCACCATGGATGACAAATCTCGAGAACAAGAACAACAATCTTCTCATCAACAAGAACAACAATCTTCTCAGCAACAAGAACAAGCTCAATCTTCTCAGCAACAAGAACAACAATCTCAAAAAAAAGTTCCTCAAGAGATCTCTCTATCTATTTCGGTCATAGAATTTGAAGTTTTATGTGAGATGATAGTTGATTTTGATATTCTCAAAGCCAGCGGTTACGACCTCACCGGAGATGTTGAAACCCATGGATGGGAAAGGTTTTTCAACAGTCTAAAATGGCCAATTTATCCTGAATTTATTAAGCAATTTTTTATTCATGCTACTGCATCTCAACTTCAAATATCTTCGTATGTTATGGGCATAAGTTTTACATTACTGAGAAATCTATTGCCAAGCTTCTCAATTATGTATATGCTTCCAAAAAGGCAAAATTGGAGGAAATTGCAACTGTAATTTTTCAAGATGGCATGAAATCATCTAATGCAAAGAATCTGCATAAAAGACTCAAAGTGTGGTTAAGGATTCTTCTGGGATGTGTGCATCATAGACCATCAAGAAATTCCTCTAACTACATCAACACTGATCAGAAGTACATTATGTATACATCTCTTTTGGGATTAGGTTGAATATGTCTTCCATCCTTTTAAAGTATATGAGGGAGTTAGTCAAGGAGACAAGAAATGGTGACCCTAAAATGAGAAAGTGGATTCCCATGGGGGAGTCTAATTTATTATGTGCTTATTGAAAGCAAGCTTGTTAAGACTCTGAAGGAGCTGGTCATGACTAAAGACACAATCATAGATGTTGGAAAGATCTTCAATGGAAGAAATTTGAAGAACATGTCTTTGATCTCTGGTGTTATTTATCCTTCAGAGGTTCTGGAAAAGAATGCAGTGTCTTCTAGAAGGATACCCATTGATGACTATCCCATTTTTACTAAAATGGATCCTCTTGAAATCCTACAATCTTACATTGACGATTTCTTAGCCTCAGGCATTAAACCCGTAGCTCTTTATTATGATGATTTTCTAGATGCTCCTCCTGCACTTCCTCTCAGAAGGAAAAGGTTGGTAATGGACCTTCTGGATCTGTTAAGTCTCCAGCAAATGTGGCTAAGACTTTGGCAATTATGGGAAGGCCTTTGGGAACTTTACTGGAAGCTAAAGATGAAGGTTATGTGAACACTAAGATAACTAAAGAATCTCCTGCTCATAATCAACCTTCTGGAAAGTCTTCTATAACTGAGACATATTTGCCTTATGATTAAGTTGTTAACACTTCATCTTCATTCAGTCCTTTTCAACATACTCCACCTATACCTCCTAAACCTTTTAGAATCATATGCGCCCCTCAACAAAAACAATCTTATACTATTTAACCACCGGAACCTGAACCATCTAATATACAACCATCTAAAACCATTCACGGTGAACCTATACAACCACAAATTCCTAAGCCATTCCTCTCATAACTTCAACAAACACAGCTTGAGAATCCACCCTATGAACCTCTCCATCCCATTCATACATCCTTTCGAATTGACATTCTTGAAATCTTTTCCTTTCTAGATTCAACACCTTCACCACCAACTTAACCAAGTATCATTAATACACCTATTATTGAAAACTGTAATGAAACATCACTTAAACACTTCCCCATCTACTATTGATTCCTCAAATAAAACTAATTCAGTTTCATCTGACTCTGAGGATGAAGTTGCACCTCAATCAAACTTTCTCAGAACCCAAGAAACCCTTAACATACCTAAACCAGTTTTTGGTGAATTAATGTTACAATTTGAGACTGAAGCAAATAATCGTCTATGCTCTCTTACGCAAGCTTGCATAGATTATGTCAACCCTGCTGAGAGTGATGCTATTTGGAATGACTTCAAAAGATGGGTCATTTCTCGTCCATGGAAGCTAAGAGAAATTTGTTTTGATCTGCTCATAAAAAATCCATGAAAAACTTTCTAGTATCATGGATCCTCTTATGCAGTTGTTCAAACCAAAATTTCTTACTGCACCAGAAGCTGATATGACCATGTTTGTTTTTTATAAAGAGGCTCAGACTGAACAAACTGATATGACCTTGTTTGCTTTTGAGATTACTTATGCTCCCGAACAACAAGTCCTTTCTCATTCTGAGATTGGAACTACTTCTGGAACTGAGAAGCCTTCTAAATCTAGCTTTGTACCTCTGGTTGTGTCGAAGACTCTAGAGGAACTAAAGCAAGATAATAAAGTTGTTAGACCTCGTCTGGACAAGCAAGATGATATATTTAAGGAACAAGCTCATACCAACACCAAGATTGAAGGCCTGCTTCAAGTGATTCTATCAAGGCTGCCACCCCTACCCAAAATCATTTTTTGCTGTTTTAGTTTTTAAGAAACCTAGTTTTTCTTTTTGTGCTTTTGTATCTTTATCTGTTTCAATTTATGAAGTTTCATTTGTCTTCCTTTTCTATCCTTTTTTGATTGATGACAAAAAGGGGGAGAAACATAGATATGATTTTGTTATTCTTATTTTCCTCATATAATCCCAAACATATGACTCTGACAAAATTTTTGAATGATCAAGGAACTTTGAAATAAGTTCACAAATTTTATGAACCAGGCTATCCATAAAATTTTTAGATATTTATGAATCAGGAATTAGAAACTCATTTTAATCAGGCTCTTAAGATTGAACCAAGCTCTTGTACTTCATCAAGCTCTGATACAAGTTAGACTCTGATACAAAGAATCAAGAAATTTAAATCAAGCTCTGATACAAGCTAGATTCTAATATTAGGAATCAAGAAATTTTAATCAAACTCTCATATAAGGAAGTTCTTACTTTCATGCTGATTAAAATGTTTTAGGTATTAAATTTTTTTATAATTTATAAACTCAGGGGGGGTCTACAAACTTCCTTCTGAATAAGTTGAGAAAATTTTGATAGTGTAAAATACAGGAGGAACTTAATAACTTATAAGCTTGCTAGCTTACTCTGATAAGTTTTTAAGTGGTTAAACCAGGTAAAAATTGTTCATAAAAGTACATGGTTTTGTCATCATAAAAAAGGGAGAGATTGTAAGAACAAGATTTGGTTCTGCATCTGGCCTTAAGTTTTGATGATAACAATACACATGTTTATAACGAACAATTTTGTACACTAATGGTTTTGTTTAGTGTGCAGTTACTAGATACAAGTTTTGACTATAGGAAAGTGACGTGTGATGTCATCGGACTCTGAACCTAGTGCGCTCCGATTCAAAGAAGTAAAACGAGGTGTGTTCTACAAAGATAATCAAGCAATGGATAACTCTTCTCAAAACTTCTAATCATTGCTCATCAAGAAAGCTTTAGTTTATGACTATGATAAGGGAGGATTTGACATTATCTAGCTCTAAAGTCTTGCGCTCAACAACTCTAATGAACTGTGTCACCAGGCTCTGGATCAAGACTCTGAAGACCAGGCTCTGAATACTGAAGACCAGGTTCTGAAGACTCTCTCATATAAACTTTGATTATTCGATACATCCTTCATCAACTCTCTTTCTGAAGCCTTTGAATATTAGAAGATAAAATAAAAAAAGTTTTACGAGAGAAAATAATACATAGTACAAGATAAATATTCTTTCCACTACACTTATTTTATGGGAAAAGGACTGTACTATTGTACCATTTGTCTCACATTTTCACAGACCGTTATGCAATGCTACAAATATTTGTGTAATTCCATTTATTCCCTCTAACGGATCTTTTCTATTGCCTATATAAATGAGTCTTGGGAGAATGGAAAAAAAAAACAACAAATCTAAAATAATTGGCAAAGAGCTATCACATAAATATTACAATACTGTGAAACTTTTGAGAGAAAGAAAATCATACACGCAAGGAACTTTTATTCATATACTTTCATAGAAAACAATATTGTGTGTAAATATTTGTAATACTGTCATACATTAATATTTGACCTCCCCTATCTGACTTTCTTCCCTTTTGCATGAACACGTGCACTTGCATTCACAACATACGCATCAGCATTTTTATCTGTGGATTTATTGCACGGATATCCAAATTCCCAGAAGGTCTCGAGGCTATGAAATTGATACTGGCACGACGATGGTTGATTGTATCCCAGAAAAGTCATCAAAGCATCAATACGGGCAAAACAAAAGGATTTCTATGTCTATCTATCCAAGCACATGGTCAAAGCACGAAGCCATGGCCAAAACACCTCATTCCAAGCCCAAAAAAGAGGATTTTTGACTGTGGTAACCGGTTATCCAAATCTGTGTAATCGTTTACACCATCATTGACCAGTCCAGGATGGCATGTTTGGGTGTTGGTAACCGGTTACCAATATTAGGGTAACCGATTACAACTACATGTTTTTGAGTTTCTCAGTTGCTTTTCCATGCTGCAGCAACTTCTCTCCCATTTCTTTTTCATACCTCATTCTAGCATCATGTAGAAGGTTCTAGACATGGAATCACACCAAAAATATCAGCTACATTTATTCCACTACCTCATTATCAATAAGGTTCATCATACGCCTCATTTTAACTCATTTTGGACCAATTGATCCTTGAGTTGCATTTGGATTCCCAACCGAGTCAAGTAGTAACTAACTGAGTTAGACCCCAACTCAGTGAGTTGGGTCTAACTAACTCCAAACCAAATGCCAAGCCTCACTTAACTACCTCCATACCAAGTTCCAAGCCTCCACTCACTCCAAGTCTATGGTCTATATAAGAAAACCCCTCACATTGATGCAAGGATCCCAAATTTAATTCTCATTTTGCTCTGAATTTTCACTCTCCATTCTCTGAATATTCTGCAGCATCTTCTCTCAATCATCATCTTCTTCTTCCCCAAACCTCGCAAAGCTCATCCATCATTAAAGCTTAGCAAGCTTTGCATTGAAGCTTGCTATTCTTTGAGCTAAGCCTTCATTCATCTCCACTTCATCATTGAATTATGCACCGACAACATCATTCACTTCATTCTCGTCCTTGGAAGCTGATTATTAAAGGAGTCTTGGTGCAAGTTCGAATCCAAATCAATTATCGTATTACTGTAGACCAGGTTCTGAAGACTCTCTCATATAAACTTTGATTATTCGATACATCCTTCATCAACTCTCTTTCTGAAGCCTTTGAATATTAGAAGATAAAATAAAAAAAGTTTTACGAGAGAAAATAATACATAGTACAAGATAAATATTCTTTCCACTACACTTATTTTATGGGAAAAGGACTGTACTATTGTACCATTTGTCTCACATTTTCACAGACCGTTATGCAATGCTACAAATATTTGTGTAATTCCATTTATTCCCTCTAACGGATCTTTTCTATTGCCTATATAAATGAGTCTTGGGAGAATGGAAAAAAAAACAACAAAGATAATAATTGGCAAAGAGCTATCACATAAATATTACAATACTGTGAAACTTTTGAGAGAAAGAAAATCATACACGCAAGGAACTTTTGTTCATATACTTTCATAGAAAACAATATTGTGTGTAAATATTTGTAATACTGTCATACACTAATATTTGACCTCCCCTATCTGACTTTCTTCCCTTTTGCATGAACACGTGCACTTGCATTCACAACATACGCATCAGCATTTTTATCTGTGGATTTATTGCACGAATATCCAAATTCCCAGAAGGTCTCGAGGCTATGAAATTGATAGTGGCACGACGATGGTTGATTGTATCCCAGAAAAGTCATCAAAGCATCAATACGGGCAAAAAAAAAGGATTTCTATGTCTATCTATCCAAACACAGGGTCAAAGCACGAAGTCATGGCCAAAACATCTCATTCCAAGCCAAAAAAAGAGGATTTTTGACTGTGGTAACCGGTTATCCAAATCTGTGTAATCGTTTACACCATCATTGACTAGTCCAGGATGGCATATTTGGGTGTTGGTAACCGGTTACCAATATTAGGGTAACCGATTACAACTACATGTTTTTGAGTTTCTCAGTTGCTTTTCCATGCTGCAGCAACTTCTCTCCCATTTCTTTTTCATACCTCATTCTAGCATCATGTAGAAGGTTCTAGACATGGAATCACACCAAAAATATCAGCTACATTTATTCCACTACCTCATTATCAATAAGGTTCATCATACGCCTCATTTTAACTCATTTTGGACCAATTGATCCTTGAGTTGCATTTGGATTCCCAACCGAGTCAAGTAGTAACTAACTGAGTTAGACCCCAACTCAGTGAGTTGGGTCTAACTAACTCCAAACCAAATGCCAAGCCTCACTTAACTACCTCCATACCAAGTTCCAAGCCTCCACTCACTCCAAGTCTATGGTCTATATAAGAAAACCCCTCACATTGATGCAAGGATCCCAATTTTAATTCTCATTTTGCTCTGAATTTTCACTCTCCATTCTCTGAATATTCTGCAGCATCTTCTCTCAATCATCATCTTCTTCTTCCCCAAACCTCGCAAAGCTCATCCATCATTAAAGCTTAGCAAGCTTTGCATTGAAGCTTGCTATTCTTTGAGCTAAGCCTTCATTCATCTCCACTTCATCATTGAATTCTGCACCGACAACATCATTCACTTCATTCTCGTCCTTGGAAGCTGATTATTAAAGGAGTCTTGGTGCAAGTTGGAATCCAAATCAATTATCGTATTACTGAAGACCAGGTTCTGAAGACTCTCTCATATAAACTTTGATTATTCGATACATCCTTCATCAACTCTCTTTCTGAAGCCTTTGAATATTAGAAGATAAAATAAAAAAAGTTTTACGAGAGAAAATAATACATAGTACAAGATAAATATTCTTTCCACTACACTTATTTTATGGGAAAAGGACTGTACTATTGTACCATTTGTCTCACATTTTCACAGACCGTTATGCAATGCTACAAATATTTGTGTAATTCCATTTATTCCCTCTAACGGATCTTTTCTATTGCCTATATAAATGAGTCTTGGGAGAATGGAAAAAAAAACAACAAAGATAATAATTGGCAAAGAGCTATCACATAAATATTACAATACTGTGAAACTTTTGAGAGAAAGAAAATCATACACGCAAGGAACTTTTGTTCAAATACTTTCATAGAAAACAATATTGTGTGTAAATATTTGTAATACTGTCATACACTAATATTTGACCTCCCCTATCTGACTTTCTTCCCTTTTGCATGAACACGTGCACTTGCATTCACAACATACACATCAGCATTTTTATCTGTGGATTTATTGCACGGATATCCAAATTCCCAGAAGTTCTCGAGGCTATGAAATTGATACTGGCACGACGATGGTTGATTGTATCCCAGAAAAGTCATCAAAGCATCAATACGGGCAAAACAAAAGGATTTCTATGTCTATCTATCCAAACACAGGGTCGAAGCACGAAGCCATGGCCAAAACACCTCATTCCAAGCCAAAAAAAGAGGATTTTTTACTGTGGTAACCGGTTATCCAAATCTGTGTAATCGTTTACACCATCATTGACCAGTCCAGGATGGCATGTTTGGGTGTTGGTAACCTGTTACCAATATTAGGTTAACCGGTTACAACTGCTTGTTTTTGAGTTTCTCAGTTGCGTTTCCATGCTGCAGCAACTTATGTCCCATTTCTTTTTCATACCTCATTCTAGCATCATGTAGAAGGTTCTAGACATTGAATCACACCAAAAATATCAGCTACATTTATTCCACTACCTCATTATTAAAAAGGTACATCATACGCCCTCATTTTCACTCATTTTGGACCAATCGATCCTTGAGTTGCGTTTGGATTCCCAACCGAGTCAAGTAGTAAATAACTGAGTTAGACCCCAACTCAGTGAGTTGGGTCTAACTAACTCCAAACCAAATTCCAAACCTCAGTTAACAACCTCCATACCAAGTTCCAATCCTCCACTCACTCCAACTCTATGGTCTATATAAGAAAACCCCTCACATAGATGCAAGGATCCCAATTTTGATTCTCATTTTGCTCTGAATTTTCACTCTCCATTCTCTGAATATTCTGCAGCATCTTCTCTCAATCATCATCTTCTTCTTCCCCAAACCTCACAAAAGCTCATCCATCATTAAAGCTTAGCAAGCTTTGCATTGAAGCTTGTTATTCTTTGAGCTAAGCCTTCATTCATCTCCACTTTATCATTGAATTCTGCAGCAACAACATCATTCACTTCATTCTCGTCCTTGGAAGCTGATTATTGAAGGTGTGTTGGTGCAAGTTCGAATCCGAATCAATTATCATATTACTGAAGACCAGGTTCTGAAGACTCTCTCATATAAACTTTGATTCTTTGATACATCCTTCTTCAACTCTCTTTATGAAGCCTTTGAATATTAGAATATAAAATAAAATAGTTTTACGTGAGAAAATAGTACATAGTACAAGATAAATATTCTTTCCACTACACTTATTTTATGGGAAAAGGACTGTACTATTGTACCATTTGTCTCACATTTTCACAGACCGTTATGCAATGCTACAAATATTTGTGTAATTCCATTTATTCCCTCTAACGGATCTTTTCTATTGCCTATATAAATGAGTCTTGGGAGAATGGAAAAAAAAAACAACAAAGATAATAATTGGCAAAGAGCTATCACATAAATATTACAATACTGTGAAACTTTTGAGAGAAAGAAAATCATACACGCAAGGAACTTTTGTTCATATACTTTCATAGAAAACAATATTGTGTGTAAATATTTGTAATACTGTCATACATTAATATTTGACTTCCCCTATCTGCCTTTCTTCCCTTTTGCATGAACACGTGCACTTGCATTCACAACATACGCATCAGCATTTTTATCTGTGGATTTATTGCACGGATATCCAAATTCCCAGAAGGTCTCGAGGCTATGAAATTGATACTGGCACGACGATGGTTGATTGTATCCCAGAAAAGTCATCAAAGCATCAATACGGGCAAAACAAAAGGATTTCTATGTCTATCTATCCAAGCACAGGGTCAAAGCACGAAGCCATGGCCAAAACACCTCATTCCAAGCCAAAAAAAGAGGATTTTTGACTGTGGTAACCGATTATCCAAATCTGTGTAATCGTTTACACCATCATTGACTAGTCCAGGATGGCATGTTTGGGTGTTGGTAACCGGTTACCAATATTAGGGTAACCGATTACAACTACATGTTTTTGAGTTTCTCAGTTGCTTTTCCATGCTGCAGCAACTTCTCTCCCATTTCTTTTTCATACCTCATTCTAGCATCATGTAGAAGGTTCTAGACATGGAATCACACCAAAAATATCAGCTACATTTATTCCACTACCTCATTATCAATAAGGTTCATCATACGCCTCATTTTAACTCATTTTGGACCAATTGATCCTTGAGTTGCATTTGGATTCCCAACCGAGTCAAGTAGTAACTAACTGAGTTAGACCCCAACTCAGTGAGTTGGGTCTAACTAACTCCAAACCAAATGCCAAGCCTCACTTAACTACCTCCATACCAAGTTCCAAGCCTCCACTCACTCCAAGTCTATGGTCTATATAAGAAAACCCCTCACATTGATGCAAGGATCCCAAATTTAATTCTCATTTTGCTCTGAATTTTCACTCTCCATTCTCTGAATATTCTGCAGCATCTTCTCTCAATCATCATCTTCTTCTTCCCCAAACCTCGCAAAGCTCATCCATCATTAAAGCTTAGCAAGCTTTGCATTGAAGCTTGCTATTCTTTGAGCTAAGCCTTCATTCATCTCCACTTCATCATTGAATTATGCACCGACAACATCATTCACTTCATTCTCGTCCTTGGAAGCTGATTATTAAAGGAGTCTTGGTGCAAGTTCGAATCCAAATCAATTATCGTATTACTGTAGACCAGGTTCTGAAGACTCTCTCATATAAACTTTGATTATTCGATACATCCTTCATCAACTCTCTTTCTGAAGCCTTTGAATATTAGAAGATAAAATAAAAAAAGTTTTACGAGAAAAAATAATACATAGTACAAGATAAATATTCTTTCCACTACACTTATTTTATGGGAAAAGGACTGTACTATTGTACCATTTGTCTCACATTTTCACAGACCGTTATGCAATGCTACAAATATTTGTGTAATTCCATTTATTCCCTCTAACGGATCTTTTCTATTGCCTATATAAATGAGTCTTGGGAGAATGGAAAAAAAAAACAACAAAGATAATAATTGGCAAAGAGCTATCACATAAATATTACAATACTGTGAAACTTTTGAGAGAAAGAAAATCATACACGCAAGGAACTTTTGTTCATATACTTTCATAGAAAACAATATTGTGTGTAAATATTTGTAATACTGTCATACACTAATATTTGACCTCCCCTATCTGACTTTCTTCCCTTTTGCATGAACACGTGCACTTGCATTCACAACATACGCATCAGCATTTTTATCTGTGGATTTATTGCACGGATATCCAAATTCCCAGAAGGTCTCGAGGCTATGAAATTGATAGTGGCACGACGATGGTTGATTGTATCCCAGAAAAGTCATCAAAGCATCAATACGGGCAAAACAAAAGGATTTCTATGTCTATCTATCCAAACACAGGGTCAAAGCACGAAGCCATGGCCAAAACACCTCATTCCAAGCCCAAAAAAGAGGATTTTTGACTGTGGTAACCGGTTATCCAAATCTGTGTAATCGTTTACACCATCATTGACCAGTCCAGGATGGCATATTTGGGTGTTGGTAACCGGTTACCAATATTAGGGTAACCGATTACAACTACATGTTTTTGAGTTTCTCAGTTGCTTTTCCATGCTGCAGCAACTTCTCTCCCATTTCTTTTTCATACCTCATTCTAGCATCATGTAGAAGGTTCTAGACATGGAATCACACCAAAAATATCAGCTACATTTATTCCACTACCTCATTATCAATAAGGTTCATCATACGCCTCATTTTAACTCATTTTGGACCAATTGATCCTTGAGTTGCATTTGGATTCCCAACCGAGTCAAGTAGTAACTAACTGAGTTAGACCCCAACTCAGTGAGTTGGGTCTAACTAACTCCAAACCAAATGCCAAGCCTCACTTAACTACCTCCATACCAAGTTCCAAGCCTCCACTCACTCCAAGTCTATGGTCTATATAAGAAAACCCCTCACATTGATGCAAGGATCCCAATTTTAATTCTCATTTTGCTCTGAATTTTCACTCTCCATTCTCTGAATATTCTGCAGCATCTTCTCTCAATCATCATCTTCTTCTTCCCCAAACCTCGCAAAGCTCATCCATCATTAAAGCTTAGCAAGCTTTGCATTGAAGCTTGCTATTCTTTGAGCTAAGCCTTCATTCATCTCCACTTCATCATTGAATTCTGCACCGACAACATCATTCACTTCATTCTCGTCCTTGGAAGCTGATTATTAAAGGAGTCTTGGTGCAAGTTCGAATCCAAATCAATTATCGTATTACTGAAGACCAGGTTCTGAAGACTCTCTCATATAAACTTTGATTATTCGATACATCCTTCATCAACTCTCTTTCTGAAGCCTTTGAATATTAGAAGATAAAATAAAAAAATTTTTACGATAGAAAATAATACATAGTACAAGATAAATATTCTTTCCACTACACTTATTTTATGGGAAAAGGACTGTACTATTGTACCATTTGTCTCACATTTTCACAGACCGTTATGCAATGCTACAAATATTTGTGTAATTCCATTTATTCCCTCTAACGGATCTTTTCTATTGCCTATATAAATGAGTCTTGGGAGAATGGAAAAAAAAACAACAAAGATAATAATTGGCAAAGAGCTATCACATAAATATTACAATACTGTGAAACTTTTGAGAGAAAGAAAATCATACACGCAAGGAACTTTTGTTCATATACTTTCATAGAAAACAATATTGCGTGTAAATATTTGTAATACTGTCATACACTAATATTTGACCTCCCCTATCTGACTTTCTTCCCTTTTGCATGAACACGTGCACTTGCATTCACAACATACACATCAGCATTTTTATCTGTTGATTTATTGCACGGATATCCAAATTCCCAGAAGGTCTCGAGGCTATGAAATTGATACTGGCACGACGATGGTTGATTGTATCCCAGAAAAGTCATCAAAGCATCAATACGGGCAAAACAAAAGGATTTCTATGTCTATCTATCCAAACACAGGGTCGAAGCACGAAGCCATGGCCAAAACACCTCATTCCAAGCCAAAAAAAGAGGATTTTTGACTGTGGTAACCGGTTATCCAAATCTGTGTAATCGTTTACACCATCATTGACCAGTCCAGGATGGCATGTTTGGGTGTTGGTAACCGGTTACCAATATTAGGTTAACCGGTTACAACTGCTTGTTTTTGAGTTTCTCAGTTGCGTTTCCATGCTGCAGCAACTTATGTCCCATTTCTTTTTCATACCTCATTCTAGCATCATGTAGAAGGTTCTAGACATTGAATCACACCAAAAATATCAGCTACATTTATTCCACTACCTCATTATTAAAAAGGTACATCATACGCCCTCATTTTCACTCATTTTGGACCAATCGATCCTTGAGTTGCGTTTGGATTCCCAACCGAGTCAAGTAGTAAATAACTGAGTTAGACCCCAACTCAGTGAGTTGGGTCTAACTAACTCCAAACCAAATTCCAAACCTCAGTTAACAACCTCCATACCAAGTTCCAATCCTCCACTCACTCCAACTCTATGGTCTATATAAGAAAACCCCTCACATAGATGCAAGGATCCCAATTTTGATTCTCATTTTGCTCTGAATTTTCACTCTCCATTCTCTGAATATTCTGCAGCATCTTCTCTCAATCATCATCTTCTTCTTCCCCAAACCTCACAAAAGCTCATCCATCATTAAAGCTTAGCAAGCTTTGCATTGAAGCTTGTTATTCTTTGAGCTAAGCCTTCATTCATCTCCACTTTATCATTGAATTCTGCAGCAACAACATCATTCACTTCATTCTCGTCCTTGGAAGCTGATTATTGAAGGTGTGTTGGTGCAAGTTCGAATCCGAATCAATTATCATATTACTGAAGACCAGGTTCTGAAGACTCTCTCATATAAACTTTGATTCTTTGATACATCCTTCTTCAACTCTCTTTATGAAGCCTTTGAATATTAGAATATAAAATAAAATAGTTTTACGTGAGAAAATAGTACATAGTACAAGATAAATATTCTTTCCACTACACTTATTTTATGGGAAAAGGACTGTACTATTGTACCATTTGTCTCACATTTTCACAGACCGTTATGCAATGCTACAAATATTTGTGTAATTCCATTTATTCCCTCTAACGGATCTTTTCTATTGCCTATATAAATGAGTCTTGGGAGAATGGAAAAAAAAAACAACAAAGATAATAATTGGCAAAGAGCTATCACATAAATATTACAATACTGTGAAACTTTTGAGAGAAAGAAAATCATACACGCAAGGAACTTTTGTTCATATACTTTCATAGAAAACAATATTGTGTGTAAATATTTGTAATACTGTCATACATTAATATTTGACCTCCCCTATCTGACTTTCTTCCCTTTTGCATGAACACGTGCACTTGCATTCACAACATACGCATCAGCATTTTTATCTGTGGATTTATTGCACGGATATCCAAATTCCCTGAAGGTCTCGAGGCTATGAAATTGATACTGGCACGACGATGGTTGATTGTATCCCAGAAAAGTCATCAAAGCATCAATACGGGCAAAACAAAAGGATTTTTATGTCTATCTATCCAAGCACAGGGTCAAAGCACGAAGCCATGGCCAAAACACCTCATTCCAAGCCAAAAAAAGAGGATTTTTGACTGTGGTAACCGGTTATCCAAATCTGTGTAATCGTTTACACCATCATTGACCAGTCCAGGATGGCATGTTTGGGTGTTGGTAACCGGTTACCAATATTAGGGTAACCGATTACAACTACATGTTTTTGAGTTTCTCAGTTGCTTTTCCATGCTGCAGCAACTTCTCTCCAATTTCTTTTTCATACCTCATTCTAGCATCATGTAGAAGGTTCTAGACATGGAATCACACCAAAAATATCAGCTACATTTATTCCACTACCTCATTATCAATAAGGTTCATCATACGCCTCATTTTAACTCATTTTGGACCAATTGATCCTTGAGTTGCATTTGGATTCCCAACCGAGTCAAGTAGTAACTAACTGAGTTAGACCCCAACTCAGTGAGTTGGGTCTAACTAACTCCAAACCAAATGCCAAGCCTCACTTAACTACCTCCATACCAAGTTCCAAGCCTCCACTCACTCCAAGTCTATGGTCTATATAAGAAAACCCCTCACATTGATGCAAGGATCCCAAATTTAATTCTCATTTTGCTCTGAATTTTCACTCTCCATTCTCTGAATATTCTGCAGCATCTTCTCTCAATCATCATCTTCTTCTTCCCCAAACCTCGCAAAGCTCATCCATCATTAAAGCTTAGCAAGCTTTGCATTGAAGCTTGCTATTCTTTGAGCTAAGCCTTCATTCATCTCCACTTCATCATTGAATTATGCACCGACAACATCATTCACTTCATTCTCGTCCTTGGAAGCTGATTATTAAAGGAGTCTTGGTGCAAGTTCGAATCCAAATCAATTATCGTATTACTGTAGACCAGGTTCTGAAGACTCTCTCATATAAACTTTGATTATTCGATACATCCTTCATCAACTCTCTTTCTGAAGCCTTTGAATATTAGAAGATAAAATAAAAAAAGTTTTACGAGAGAAAATAATACATAGTACAAGATAAATATTCTTTCCACTACACTTATTTTATGGGAAAAGGACTGTACTATTGTACCATTTGTCTCACATTTTCACAGACCGTTATGCAATGCTACAAATATTTGTGTAATTCCATTTATTCCCTCTAACGGATCTTTTCTATTGCCTATATAAATGAGTCTTGGGAGAATGGAAAAAAAAAACAACAAAGATAATAATTGGCAAAGAGCTATCACATAAATATTACAATACTGTGAAACTTTTGAGAGAAAGAAAATCATACACGCAAGGAACTTTTGTTCATATACTTTCATAGAAAACAATATTGTGTGTAAATATTTGTAATACTGTCATACACTAATATTTGACCTCCCCTATCTGACTTTCTTCCCTTTTGCATGAACACGTGCACTTGCATTCACAACATACGCATCAGCATTTTTATCTGTGGATTTATTGCACGGATATCCAAATTCCCAGAAGGTCTCGAGGCTATGAAATTGATAGTGGCACGACGATGGTTGATTGTATCCCAGAAAAGTCATCAAAGCATCAATACGGGCAAAACAAAAGGATTTCTATGTCTATCTATCCAAACACAGGGTCAAAGCACGAAGCCATGGCCAAAACACCTCATTCCAAGCCAAAAAAAGAGGATTTTTGACTGTGGTAACCGGTTATCCAAATCTGTGTAATCGTTTACACCATCATTGACCAGTCCAGGATGGCATATTTGGGTGTTGGTAACCGGTTACCAATATTAGGGTAACCGATTACAACTACATGTTTTTGAGTTTCTCAGTTGCTTTTCCATGCTGCAGCAACTTCTCTCCCATTTCTTTTTCATACCTCATTCTAGCATCATGTAGAAGGTTCTAGACATGGAATCACACCAAAAATATCAGCTACATTTATTCCACTACCTCATTATCAATAAGGTTCATCATACGCCTCATTTTAACTCATTTTGGACCAATTGATCCTTGAGTTGCATTTGGATTCCCAACCGAGTCAAGTAGTAACTAACTGAGTTAGACCCCAACTCAGTGAGTTGGGTCTAACTAACTCCAAACCAAATGCCAAGCCTCACTTAACTACCTCCATACCAAGTTCCAAGCCTCCACTCACTCCAAGTCTATGGTCTATATAAGAAAACCCCTCACATTGATGCAAGGATCCCAATTTTAATTCTCATTTTGCTCTGAATTTTCACTCTCCATTCTCTGAATATTCTGCAGCATCTTCTCTCAATCATCATCTTCTTCTTCCCCAAACCTCGCAAAGCTCATCCATCATTAAAGCTTAGCAAGCTTTGCATTGAAGCTTGCTATTCTTTGAGCTAAGCCTTCATTCATCTCCACTTCATCATTGAATTCTGCACCGACAACATCATTCACTTCATTCTCGTCCTTGGAAGCTGATTATTAAAGGAGTCTTGGTGCAAGTTCGAATCCAAATCAATTATCGTATTACTGAAGACCAGGTTCTGAAGACTCTCTCATATAAACTTTGATTATTCAATACATCCTTCATCAACTCTCTTTCTGAAGCCTTTGAATATTAGAAGATAAAATAAAAAAAGTTTTACGAGAGAAAATAATACATAGTACAAGATAAATATTCTTTCCACTACACTTATTTTATGGGAAAAGGACTGTACTATTGTACCATTTGTCTCACATTTTCACAGACCGTTATGCAATGCTACAAATATTTGTGTAATTCCATTTATTCCCTCTAACGGATCTTTTCTATTGCCTATATAAATGAGTCTTGGGAGAATGAAAAAAAAAACAACAAAGATAATAATTGGCAAAGAGCTATCACATAAATATTACAATACTGTGAAACTTTTGAGAGAAAGAAAATCATACACGCAAGGAACTTTTGTTCATATACTTTCATAGAAAACAATATTGTGTGTAAATATTTGTAATACTGTCATACACTAATATTTGACCTCCCCTATCTGACTTTCTTCCCTTTTGCATGAACACGTGCACTTGCATTCACAACATACACATCAGCATTTTTATCTGTGGATTTATTGCACGGATATCCAAATTCCCAGAAGGTCTCGAGGCTATGAAATTGATACTGGCACGACGATGGTTGATTGTATCCCAGAAAAGTCATCAAAGCATCAATACGGGCAAAACAAAAGGATTTCTATGTCTATCTATCCAAACACAGGGTCGAAGCACGAAGCCATGGCCAAAACACCTCATTCCAAGCCAAAAAAAGAGGATTTTTGACTGTGGTAACCGGTTATCCAAATCTGTGTAATCGTTTACACCATCATTGACCAGTCCAGGATGGCATGTTTGGGTGTTGGTAACCGGTTACCAATATTAGGTTAACCGGTTACAACTGCTTGTTTTTGAGTTTCTCAGTTGCGTTTCCATGCTGCAGCAACTTATGTCCCATTTCTTTTTCATACCTCATTCTAGCATCATGTAGAAGGTTCTAGACATTGAATCACACCAAAAATATCAGCTACATTTATTCCACTACCTCATTATTAAAAAGGTACATCATACGCCCTCATTTTCACTCATTTTGGACCAATCGATCCTTGAGTTGCGTTTGGATTCCCAACCGAGTCAAGTAGTAAATAACTGAGTTAGACCCCAACTCAGTGAGTTGGGTCTAACTAACTCCAAACCAAATTCTAAACCTCAGTTAACAACCTCCATACCAAGTTCCAATCCTCCACTCACTCCAACTCTATGGTCTATATAAGAAAACCCCTCACATAGATGCAAGGATCCCAATTTTGATTCTCATTTTGCTCTGAATTTTCACTCTCCATTCTCTGAATATTCTGCAGCATCTTCTCTCAATCATCATCTTCTTCTTCCCCAAACCTCACAAAAGCTCATCCATCATTAAAGCTTAGCAAGCTTTGCATTGAAGCTTGTTATTCTTTGAGCTAAGCCTTCATTCATCTCCACTTTATCATTGAATTCTGCAGCAACAACATCATTCACTTCATTCTCGTCCTTGGAAGCTGATTATTGAAGGTGTGTTGGTGCAAGTTCGAATCCGAATCAATTATCATATTACTGAAGACCAGGTTCTGAAGACTCTCTCATATAAACTTTGATTCTTTGATACATCCTTCTTCAACTCTCTTTATGAAGCCTTTGAATATTAGAATATAAAATAAAATAGTTTTACGTGAGAAAATAGTACATAGTACAAGATAAATATTCTTTCCACTACACTTATTTTATGGGAAAAGGACCGCAATATTGTACCATTTGTCTCACATTTTCACGGACCGTTATGCAATGATACAAATATTTTTGGAATTCAATTTATTCCCTCTAATGGATCTTTTCTATTGCCTATATAAATGAGTCTCGGGAGAATGGAAAAACAAGCAACAAAGATAACAATTGGCAAAGAGCTATCACGTATATATTACAATACTGTTAAACTTTTGAGAGAAAGAAAATCATACATGCAAGGAACATTTGTACATATACTTTCAAAGAAAACAATTTTATGTGTAAATATTTGTAATACTGTCATACACCAAAATTTGACCTCCCCTATCTGACTTTCTTCCCTTTTGCATGAACACGTGCACTTGCATTCACAACATACGCATTAGCATTTTTATCTGTGGATTTATTGCAGGGATATTCAAATTCTCAGAAGGTCTCGAGGCTATGAAATTGATACTAGCACGACGATGGTAGATTGTATCCCAGAAAAGTCGTCAAAGTATCAATACGGGCAAAACAGAAGGATTTCTATGTGTATATATCCAAGCACAGGGTCGAAGCACGAAGCCATCGCCAAAACACCTCATTCCAAGCCAAAAAAAGGGGATTTTTGACTGTGGTAACCGGTTATCAAATATTAGGTTAACCGGTTACAACTGCATGTTTTTGAGTTTCTCAGTTGCGTTTCCTTGCTGCTGCAACTTCTGTCCCATTTCTTTTTCATACCTCATTCAGGCATCAGACCAAAAATATCAGCTACGTTTATTCCACTACGTCATTATCAATAAGGTTCATCATACGCGCTCATGTTCACTCATTTTGGACCAATCGATCCTTGAGTTGCATTTGGATTCCCAACCGAGTCAAGTAGTAACTAACTGAGTTAGACCCCAACTCAGTGAGTTGGGTCTAACTAACTCCAAACCAAATGCCAAACCTCACTTAACTACCTCCATACCAAGTTCCAAGCCTCCACTCACTCCAAGTCTATAGTCTATATAAGAAAACCCCTCACATTGATTCAAGGATCCCAATTTTGATTCTCATTTTGCTCTAAATTTTCACTCTCCATTCTTAGAATATTCTGCAGCATCTTCTCTCAATCATCATCTTCTCCGATCCCAAACCTCACAAAAGCTCATCCATCATTAAAGCTTAGCAAGCTTTGCATTGAAGCTTGCTATTCTTTGAGCTAAGCCTTCATTCATCTCCACTTCATCATTGAATTCTGCAGCAACAACATCATTCACTTCATTCTCGTCCTTGGAAGCTGATTATTGAAGGAGTCTTGGTGCAAGTTCGAATCCAAATCAATTATCGTATTACTGAAGACCAGGTTCTGAAGACTCTCACATACAAACTTTGATTGTTCGATACATGCTTCATCAACTCTCTTTCTGAAGCCTTTGAATATTAGAAGATAAAATAAAAAAGTTTTACGTGAGAAAATAGTACATAATACAAGATCAATATTCTTTCTATTACACTTATTTTATCGGAAAAGGACTGTACTATTGTACCATTTGTCTCCCATTTTCACAGACCGTTATGCAATGATACAGATATGTGTGGAATTCTATTTATTCCCTCTAACGGGTCTTTTCTATTGCCTATTGTTAGTTCTTTAATTTTAAGGGTTGGCTTTAATTTTGTAAAACAAATAATAGTAGCAATATGTTAGATAGGACAGTGTATCTTGCTAAAGAAGAACAGGTTGAGCAAGAAGTCTTAGTGTGCAATGAAACATGTTGAGCTGAAGAACAACATGTCGTATCAAGATGTCCCATGCAGGTTCTTTCGACATCGTGCCAGAACTGAAGAGAATTTAGAATTCTGTTATGTCTTAACAGATGCAGAAGATTCAGGAAATAATATGCAAATTCTATGAGGGGCTGAATTAAAAGGTCTGAAGATTCAAGTCTGAAATTGAGAAGAATATTGGAAAATACACACTTTCTAAATATGGAGATATTTTAGGAAGTTATAGATTGAAGTCCTAATTTGTAGCAGAAGTTTCTGCTGACTTGTAGCAGCTCATTTGCTGTGTTTTTTTAAAGGCCCAAATCCAGTTGGGAAGAGGTTATATATAGATACATTGTAACCTAGTATTGTAACACAACCAAAGATGTAAAAGTTCTAGTATTAGGGTTGGTTCCTGTACCACTCGACATGTGAGTTGGACAGCTTGTAAGTGTGATCCTCGAAGCTGTTAAGTAAGAGGAGTATTGTTCTTGGAGGAAGCTTTTAAGTAACTCTAAGTTGTGTCTTGGAAGGGTGTCTTCCTTGTTGAACTGTTGTATAGGTAAAGAGTCGTTGATGCAATGACGGATTGTCGACTGCTAGACATCATTGCGATGATTGGGAGTGAGAAGAGTTTCTCATATCTAGAGAGGATCTAGGTAGAAGGGTCATTGGGTGGTGATTGAGTGATAAGCTGTAAACGGAGAGTTTAGCTTTGAATTGATACTACTGATAGTGGACTTCATCCCTGGCTTGGTAGCCCCCAGATGTAGGTTGTTAGACCGAACTGGGTTAACAATTCTGTGTGTCTTGCTTTTATCTTTTCAGTACCATGATTCTTGCTATATACCTTGCCATTTATGTTCATGTTATACCAGATGTCGAATGGCATGTTATAGGACATCTGAACTCTGCACATGTGCCAGAATTTCACCTATATAAATGAGTCTTGGGAGAATGGAAAAACAAGCAACAAAGATAACAATTGGCAAAGAGCCATCACGTAAATATTACAATACTGTGAAACTATTTAGAGAAAGAAAATCATACACACAAGGAACTTTTGTTCATATACTTTTATAGAAAACAATTTTATGTGTAAATATTTGTAATACTGTCATACACAAAAATTTGACCTCCCCTATCTAAATTTCTTCCCTCTTGCATGAACACGTGCACTTGCATTCACAACATAAGCATCAACATTTTTAGCTGTGGATTTATTGCAGGGATATCCAAATTCCCAAAAGATCTCAAGGCTATGAAATTGATACTGGCACGACGATGGTGGATTGTATCCCACAAAAGTCATCAAATCATCAATACAGGCAAAACAGAAGGATTTTTATGTCTATCTATCCAAGCACAGGGTCGAAGCACGAAGCCATGGCCAAAACATCTCATTCCAAGCCAAAAAAGAGGATTTTTGACTGTGGTAACCGGTTACCCAAATCTGTGAAACCGTTTACACCATCATTGACCAGCCCAGCATGGCATGTTTGGGTGTTCATAACCGGTTACCAATAATAGGGTAACCGGTTACAACTGCCTATTTTTGAGTTTCTCAGTTGCTTTTCCATGCTGTAGCAACTTCTGTCCCATTTCTTTTTCATACCTCATTCTTGCATCATGTAGAAGGTTCTAGACATGTAATCACACAAAAAATATCAGCTACATTTATTCCACTATCTCATTATCAATAAGGTTCATCATACACCCTCATTTTCACTCATTTTGGACCAATCGATCCTTGAGTTGCATTTGGATTCCCAACCGAGTCAAGTAGTAACTAAGACCCCAACTTAATGAGTTGGGTCTAACTAACTCTAAACCAAATGCCAAACCTCACTTAACTACCTCCATACAGAGTTCCAAACCTCCACTCACTCTAAATCTATGGTCTATATAAGAAAACCCCTCACATTGATGCAGGGATCCCAATTTTGATTCTCATTTTGCTCTGGATTTTCACTCTCCATTCTCTGAATATTCTGCATCATCTTCTCTCAATCATCATCTTCTTCGACCCAAACCTCACAAAAGCTCATCCATCATTAAAGCTTAGCAAGCTTTGCATTGAAGCTTGCTATTCTTTGAGCTAAGGCTTCATTCATCTCCACTTCATCATTGAATTCTGCAGCGACAACATCATTCACTTCATTCTCGTCCTTGGAAGTTGATTATTGAAGGAGTCTTGGTGCAAGTACGAATCTAAATCAATTATCGTATTACTGAAGACCGGGTTCTAAAGACTCTCTCATACAAACTTTGATTCTTCGATACATGCTTCATCAACTCTCTTTCTGAAGCCTTTGAATATTAGAAGATAAAATAAAAAAGTTTTACGTGAGAAAATAGTACATAGTACAAGATCAATATTCTTTCCACTACACTTATTTTATCGAAATAGGATTGTACTATTGTACCATTTGTCTCCCGTTTTCATAGACCATTATGCAATGATACAAATATGTGTGGAATTCCATTTATTCCCTCTAATGGGTCTTTTCTATAGCTTATATAAATGAGTCTTGGGAGAATGGAAAAACAAGCAACAAAGATAACAATTGGCAAAGAGCTATCACGTAAATATTACAATACTGTGAAACTTTTGAGAGAAAGAAAATCATACACGCAAGGAACTTTTGTTCATATACTTTCATAGAAAACACTTTTGTGTGTAAATATTTTTAATACTGTCATACACAAAAATTTAACCTCCCCTATTTGACTTTCTTCCCTTTTGCATGAACACGTGCACTTGCATTCACAACATACGCATCAACATTTTTATCTGTGGATTTATTGCAGGGATATCCAAATTCCCATAAGGTATCGAGGCTAAGAAATTAATACTGGCACGACGATGGTGGATTGTATCCCAGAAAATTCGTCAAAGCATCAATACGGGCAAAACAGAAGGATTTCTATGTCTATCTATCCAAGCACAGGGTCAAAGCACGAAGCCATGGCCAAAACACCTCATTCCAAGCCAAAAAAAGAGGATTTTTGACTGTGGTAACCGGTTACCCAAATCTGTGTAACCGTTTACACCACCATTGACCATTCCAGGATGGCATGTTTGGGTGTTGGTAACCGGTTACCAACATTAGGGTAACCAGTTACAACTGCATGTTTTTGAGTTTCTCAGTTGCTTTTCCATGCTGTAGCAACTTCTGTCCCATTTCTTTTTCATACCTCATTCTAGCATCATGTAGAAGGTTCTAGACATGTAATCACACCAAAAATATCAGCTACATTTATTTCACTACCTCATTATCAATAAGGTTCATCATACGCCCTCATTTTCACTCATTTTGGACCAATCGATCCTTGAGTTGCATTTGGATTCCCAACTGAGTCAAGTAGTAACTAATTGAGTTAGACCCCAACTCAGTGAGTTGGGTCTAACTAACTCCAAACCAAATGCCAAACCTCACTTAACTACCTCCATACCAAGTTCCAAGCCTCCACTCACTCCAAGTCTATGGTCTATATAAGAAAACCCCTCACATTGATGCAAGGATCCCAATTTTGATTCTCATTTTGCTCTGAATTTTCACTCTTCATTCTCTGAATATTCAGCAGCATCTTCTCTCAATCATCATCTTCTTCTTCCCCAAACCTCACAAAAGCTCATTCATCATTAAACCTTAGCAAGCTTTGCATTGAAGCTTGCTATTCTTTGAGCTAAGCCTTCATTCATCTCCACTTCATCATTGAATTCTGCAGCAACAACATCATTCACATCATTCTCGTCCTTGGAAGCTGATTATAGAAGGAGTCTTGGTGCAAGTTTGAATCCAAATGAATTATCGTATTACTGAAGACTAGGTTCTGAAGACTCTCTCATACAAACTTTGATTCTTCGATACATGCTTCATCAAATCCCTTTTTGAAGCCTTTGAATATTAGAAGATAAACTAAAAACGTTTTACGTGAGAAAATAGTATATAGTACAAGATCAATATTATTTCCACTACACTTATTTTATTAGAAAAGGATGTACTATTATACCATTTGTCTCCCATTTTCACAGACCGTCATGCAATGATACAAATATTTGTGGAATTCCATTTATTCCCTCTAACGGGTCTTTTCTATTGCCTATATAAATGAGTCATGGGAGAATGGAAAAGCAAGCAACAAAGATAACAATTGGCAAAGAGCTATCACGTAAATATTACAATACAGTGAAACTTTTGAGAGAAAGAAAATTATACACGCAAGGAACTTTTGTTCATATACTTTCATAGAAAACAATTTTTTGTGTAAATATTTGTAATACTGTCAAACACCAAAATTCGACCTCCCGTATCTGACTTTCTTCCATTTTGCCTGAACACATACACTTGCATTCACAACATACGCATCAACATTTTTATCTGTGGATTTATTGCAGGGATATCCGTATTCCCAAAAGGTCTCGAGGCTATGAATACCGGCACGACGATGGTTGTTTGTATCCCAGAAAAGTCGTCAAAGCATTAATACGGGCAAAACAGAAGGTTTTCTATGTCTATCTATCCAAGCACAGGGTCGAAGCACGAAGCCATGACCTAAACACCTCATTCGAAGCCAAAAAAGAGGACTTTTGACTGTGGTAACAGGTTACCCAAATCTGTGTAACCGTTTACACCATCATTGACTAGCCCAGGATGGCATGTTTGGGTGTTGGTAACCGGTTACCAATATTAGGGTAACCGGTTACAACATGTTTTTGAGTTTCTCAGTTGCTTTTCCATGCTGCAGCAACTTCTGTCCCATTTCTTTTACATACCTCATTCTAGCATAATGTAGAAGGTTCTAGACATGTAATCACACCAAAAATATCAACTACATTTATTCCACTACCTCATTATCAATAAGGTTCATCATACGCCCTCATTTTCACTCATTTTGGACCAATCGATCCTTGAGTTGCATTTGGATTCCCAAACGAGTCAAGTAGTAACTAACTGAGTTAGACCCCAACTCAGTGAGTTGGGTCTAACTAACTCCAAACCAAATGCCAAACCTCACTTAACTACCTCCATACCAAGTTCTAAGCCTCCACTCACTCCAAGTCTATGGAATATATAAGAAACCCCCTCAAATTGATGCAAGGATCCTAATTTTGATTCTCATTTTGCTCTGAATTTTCACTCTCCATTCTCTGAATATTCTGCATCATCTTCTCTCTATCATCATCTTCTTCTTCCTCAAACCTCACAAAAGTTTATCCATCATTATAGCTTAGCAAGCTTTGCATTGAAGCTTGCTATTCTTTGAGCTAAGCCTTCATTCATCTCCACTTCATCATAGAATTATGCAGCAACAACATCATTCACTTCATTCTCGTCCTTGGAAGCTGATTATTGAAGGATTCTTGGTGCAAGTTCGAATCCAAATCAATTATCGTATTACTGAAGACCAGGTTATGAAGACTCTCTCATACAAACTTTGATTCTTCGATACATGCTTCATCAATTCTCTTTCTGAAGCCTTTGAATATTAGAAGATAAAATAAAAAAGTTTTACGTGAGAAAATAGTACATAGTACAAGATTAATATTCTTTCCACTACACTTATTTTATGGGAAAAGGATTGTACTATTGTACCATTTGTCTCCCATTTTCACAGACCGTTATGCAATGATACAAATATTTGTGGAATTCCATTTATTCCCTCTAACAGATCTTTTCTATTGCCTATATAAATGAGTCTTGGGAGAATGGAAAAACAAGCAACAAAGATAACAATTGGCAAAGAGCTATCACGTAAATATTACAATACTGTGAAACTTTGGAGAGAAAGAAAATCATACATGCAAGGAATGTTTGTTCATATACTTTCATAGAAAACAATTTTGTGTGTAAATATTTGTAATACTGTCATACACCAAAATTTGACCTCCCCTATCTGACTTTCTTTTGTATGAACATGTGCACTTGCATTCACAACATACGCATCAGCATTTTTATCTATGGATTTATTGTAGGGATATCCAAATTCCTAGAAGGTCTCGAGGCTATGAAATTGATACTGGCACAACGATGGTTGAATCTATCCTAGAAAAGTAATCAAAGCATTAATACGGGCAAAGCAGAAGCATTTCTATGTCTATCTATCCAAGCACAGGGTCGAAGCACGAAGCCATGGCCAAAACACCTCATTCCAAGCCAAAAAAAAAAAGGATTTTTGACTGTGGTAATCGGTTACCCAAATCTGTGTAACCGGTTACACCATCATTGAACATCCCAGGATGGTATGTTTGGGAGTTGGTAACCGGTTACCAATATTAGGGTAACCGGTTACAACTGCATGTTTTTGAGTTTCTCAGTTGCTTTTCCATGCTGCAGCAACTTCTGCCCCATTTCATTTTCATACCTCATTCTAGCATCATGTAGAAGTTTCTAGACATGTAATCACACCAAAAATATCAGCTACATTTATTCCACTGCCTCATTATCAATAAGGTTCATCATTTGCCCTCATTTTCACTCATTTTGGACCAATCGATCCTTGAGTTGCATT
The DNA here is from genome assembly GCA_022829125.1 of Lathyrus tuberosus. Lineage (NCBI taxonomy): Eukaryota > Viridiplantae > Streptophyta > Magnoliopsida > Fabales > Fabaceae > Lathyrus > Lathyrus tuberosus. Next base: position 13,719,562 of record JALAZF010000127.1, on the reverse strand, counting down.
TGGATTCCCAACCGAGTCAAGTAGTAACTAACTGAGTTAGACCCCAACTCAGTGAGTTGGGTCTAACTAACTCCAAACCAAATGCTAAACCTCACTTAACTACCTCCATACCAAGTTCCAAGCGTCAACTCACTCCAATTCTATGGTCTATATAAGAAAACCCCTCACATTGATGCAAGGATCCCAATTTTGATTCTCATTTTGCTCTGAATTTTCACTCTCCATTCTCTGAATATTCTACAGCATCTTCTCTCAATCATCGTCTTCTTCTTCCCCATACCTCACAAAAGCTCATCCACCATTAAAGTTTAGCAAGCTTTGCATTGAAGCTTGCTATTCTTTGAGATAAGCCTTCATTCATCTCCACTTCATCATTGAATTCTGCAGCAAAAACACCATTCACTTCATTCTCGTCCTTGGAAGCTGATTATTGAAGGAGTCTTGGTGCAAGTTCGAATCCAAATCAATTATCGTATTGTTCTCAGTTTTATTGCGACGAATTACTAAAGATCTCTGGATTTCTAGTTTTCTAAGCTCATCTTCATCAAATTCTGATCACAACAATTACCAATGCAAATCTCAGCCTTGTAGGTTGGTGAATTTCATGTAATTTACCGCTTTCGATCGATTTTTCGCTTTCTCAATGTAATGCTTAATTGATGTTTTGGTACTTGAATAATTGATTTGCATGCTTGATTCTATTAATTCTTTATTGCTCTTGATTAACATGAAGATCACACGTTTCCAAAATCTGAACGTTATCACCTTGAAACAATGAACAACTCAAACAAAGATTGTTATGTGTAATTGTTTGTTCACTCAATGTTGAAGATGAAGAGAAATGGCATTGTAATTTCACGTTTCTTGTTAGTGCAGAAAAAATAAGCTAAAATGATATATATACTGTCTTGGACAATACAATAGAAATAACAAAATTTTAAAATGAATAACATGACAAAATTTAGGTTACATTCAGCGAGAGGTCGACCTATACAGATGGTATAGTCGACCTGAGCAAGGCAGCATGCTCACTGCGCAAAACTGCATGTTATGCGTTGACCGAACCAGGCTATGAGTCGACTCATAGCTCCCAGTTTTGGGCAAACACAAATGCAGAAGGTGTGAGTCGACCGGTAGGTCGACGCGAGCACTCCCGCTGGTTGTACTAACATATACCACATGTTTAGGTCGACGAATACAAGGTTGTGAGTCGACTCACACCCTTGGAACATGCAAAAATCCATTTTTGACTTTCCTAAAAGTGTTAAACCACATCTAATGAACCTAGACCATTACTAATCATGATCAAACACTCTTAGACCACTTAATGAGCATTTCATATGACGTTTTTCACTTGAATCTCTATATTCTAATCATGATAGTTTTGACATCATTAAAATCAAGTACATAGAGAGAATCTTCCCTCACATACTCCCCCTTTTTTATGATGGCAAAACGGTCATATGTCCTCCCCTTGACTTTATGCGTCCACTATTGTTTGATCATCTCAATACCTGTTATGTCCTTGTTCTTCTCCTCCTTTGGCAACATCAAAAAGAGAGAAAGATAAAGTGTCAAGAATAGAAAAACGAGAGCTACATTTTGAACACAATTGCAATAGTTACCATTAACATACATTCACATATAATGCAAGTTAATGAATAACTAAATAAAGTAAAAACACTTAAGAAGCACAAAATTGATTAATAGTACATTGTTACTACATGGAACAGCCATAAGGAACAATAAAGCAGTACGAACATAAGGTACATATAGCTAAAATCAACATATTGGAGTCATAAACCTAAACAGTGCAAGAAACAAAGCATTAAAAGAGATGATGCAAAATGTAAGGATGATTCTCATGGCCTCCTCCCCCTAAATGAGTGGCCTCTCCCGCGAAACTGGTGAGGATGATGAGGTGGTGGAGGTTGCATATCCATCTGTTCAGTCAACTCCAACACAGTTTGATTTAGGATGTTGAAGTTCTTTGTGAGAGCACGGTGCTGAGTTGTAGAAGTCCTAGCCATAGTGTTGAACTTACCCATCACATTAGTAGCAAAAGTGTCAAAGTTGGTGGTGTGATTATGAAATTCTTCATGCAAGGATTGAAACCTTTCCTCTTGAGCTGTGGCAAACCTCAGTTGGTCAAGTTGTATAGTCCTCATCAGTGCAAGAATATTCTCATTGTTTTGTTGAGGACGCGGAGGTGATGGAGGAGTGTAGTAAGAGTCTTGGTGATCAAAGCCTTGCGTGGATGGCATATAGTTAGAGCCAAGAGTGGTCCAGCCATTATATTTCCATTGACCCCAGCCTTGATCAACTTCATCTTCCATAGGAGAAGATTGAGGCATGTAGTTTCCTGTGTATTGCCATTGGTTCCATTCCGGGGCTTCCTCCGACACCATAGCAGACGAGTTAGGCATCCAAGCACTATTGTCTTCAACACTAATATCCATTTGTTGTTGTTGATCATTATCCCCTTATTCCTCTTCAGCTTCTTCTTCATCTTCGTCGTCCTCGTCTTCTTCTTCCTCATCGCTTTCGTCAGATTCTTCTGCCAATACAGCAGTGTTTGTTTTCACCACATACTTATACCTTTTATCTTTGACATCCCAAACATGACCCATCATAGTTAATGTTTTCTGACAGAATTCTTGATTGATAGTGATAGATTTGTACGGAATACCAGGAACAATTATTTTAGCATGGTTGAGTACCTTTTGAATGAATGATGTGTAGGATAACGCAATTCCCCTACCGAAGTCACGAAGAGAATATATTCTGCTTGCAATATAATAGGGCCAACTAATCCTTATTTTATTCTTCAAAACATACATCAACTGAACCTCAGGTTGATCCACCCTAGAGTAACCTCCTATCTTTGGTCTAAGAATGTGAGAAACAATCCACTGCAAAATCCTTGCAGTAGGAGTCAGTTTCCCTGTTGTCACAGTTTTGGGAAAGAGACTGCTAGCCACAACCTGATCCGAGTATGGTCTCTTCAACATAGAGTTCAGTGCTTGTTTAAAATCATAGTCTTTAACATGATCAGTATCCGTTATATGCTGAGTAGATTGGGCATTGGTCACAGACATACGGAACAAATCTCTCTAAATAGTTTCATCAACAGCGACAGTCTTATCCCCTAGTTTGCAGTTAAACATGTAATCCTTAAAATTTCCAACTAAACCAGAATAGAAGATTCGAACCAAATCTTCATTGTACTTAGTGTCACATGATAAAAACCCATGGAAATTCTGAAAATCCAATAAGTCTAAGATTTCTTCTATGTGCATGCGTTCAACAGTACCGCGATAGCAAATGAATTGCTTAATAACAGGCCGTTTGCTCAATTTTTCTTTATATAAATCAGCATACTTATCAGAGAGAAGAGATGAAAGTGTTACCGGTTGATTTGAGGGAGGTTGAGAAGTACCCGCTTGAGATGAAGACTCTCTTGTGACTCTTTTTCGAGAAGTTCTTCGAGAAGCCATTGGTAGTGATGCGAGAAAGAGATGAACAGTGACGAATTTGTTCAATTTTTGTGAACCCCAAACGTTGTTTGTAGGAAGGTGAAGTTAGGGTTTGTGTAGAGAGGAGTTACAGGAGAGGAGGAGATGAGATAATGTGTTGGAACAATGCATATGTTTTGTTTATGCCACATAGAAAATCAGAAAAATATAAAATGGAATTAAATTGGTCAAAAACGCACAGTGGCCAAGAAATTTTTCGCAGCTTTTTAGCGAACGGTCGACCTATAGTTCTGTGTGTGTCGACGCACACTGTGGTATTTCTTATATTTTTGAAAATTTGAGCTATGCGTCGACCTATGGGTCGACCTGAGCATTCCCGGCCAGACATGTTAACAATGCAACAAGAGTGAGTCGACCATAAGCATTTGTGAGTCGACCCAAACATTAAAATTTTGAAAAAATCAAATGTTTGTGACATTTAAGCTATGATATTGAATAAATAGAAAGCCAACACAAATATCAAACATCTAAATGGATAAAGTGTGCTTAATATGAGCAACAAACATCAATGTAATCACTCAACATGGTACATTTAATTAGAGAGAATTTTTGAAACAGAACGATATTACCTTGATCACTATTGACGATGAGAGCCCTCACATATAGCTAAACATTTTTTTGCATTGTTAGTTAAAAGAATAAACAAGCATGTATATATGTGAAGATCACTATCTTAAAAGATTATAAAGCACGATCCGAGATATCGAGAATGCCAAGTTCCCTACGGATGTGAAAGAAAGGCTCTGTAACTAATGGTTTTATAAAAATATCAGCAAGTTGATTTTTAGTGTCAATGTGCTCAAAAATCACATCACCTTTCTCTACATGATCCCTAAGAAAATGATGGCGTATTTCGATATGTCTGGTGCGTGAATGCAATACGGGGTTCTTAGTTAGATTAATCGCACTAGTGTTATCGCACAAAATTGGAATAAACTCAAATTTTAAATTGAAATCAATCAATTATTATTTAAGCCATAGGACTTGAGCACAACAATTACCGGAGGCAACGTATTCCGCCTCGACTGTTGACAAAGCAACGGAAACCTGTTTCTTGCTATGCCAACTCACCAAGGAATTTGCGAAAAGGTGACACGTGCCACTAGTACTTTTCCTATCCAACTTGCACCCAGCAAAGTCGGAATCGGAGTAGCCAACTAAGGAGAAAACACTACCTTTAGAATACCACAGTCCATACTTTATAGTACCTGAGAGGTATCGAAGTATGTGCTTAACTACCTTTAAGTGGGATTCCTTGGGATGTGCCTGATACCTTGCACACATGCATACACTGAACATAATATCAGGACGTGATGTGGTAAGATAAAGAAGGGATCCGATCATACCTCTATACCTTTTTACCTCTACGTCTTTACCATTCTCGTCATGATCAAGGTTCGCACTAATCGGCATTGGAGTATCTATTGCTTTGCAGTTTAGCATATCGAAACGTTTTAGAAGCTCAAGACAATATTTTGTTTGACTCACGAATGTGCCCTCTTTGAGTTGTTTGATTTGCAATCCGAGGAAATAGTTGAGCTCCCCCATTATGCTCATTTCAAACTCCCCCTGCATCAAACTAGAAAACTCCTTGACCAAGGTCATGTTAGTAGACCCAAAAATGATATCGTCAACGTAAACTTGTACCAAAATTAAATGTTTTCCTTGACGTTTATTGAAGAGAGTCGTGTCAACCTTTCCTCTTGAATACCCTTGATCAAGTAAAAATTTGTTTAGACGTTCATACCAAGCCTTAGGGGCTTGTTTAAGTCCGTACAAAGCTCGTTTAAGTTTATAGACATGATCAGGATATTCGTGGGATTCAAAACCCGGAGGTTGGGCTACATAAACCTCTTCATTTATGTATCCATTAAGGAACGCACTTTTAACATCCATTTGGAATAATTTGAAGTTCTTTGTGCAAGCATATGCAAGTAGAAGGCGTATAGCCTCGAGTCGAGCAACCGGTGCATAAGTTTCCTCATAGTCGATTCCTTCCTCTTGGTTATAGACTTGTGCTACAAGCCGCACTTTATTACGGGTTATTACTCCATTTTCATCAAGTTTATTCCTAAACACCCATCGGGTGCCGATTACTCGATGATCTCGCGGAGGGGGGACAAGGTCCCAAACCTCATTTCTCCTGAATTGGTTTAACTCATCTTGCATTGATAGAAACCAATGCTCATTGAGTAACGCCTCCTTTGCGTTTTTAGGTTCAACTTGGGAGACAAAAGCAGAGTAATAACAAAAGTTACTAAGTTTAGAGCGAGTGGTTACTCCCTTAGAGATATCACCAAGAATGTTGTCAATTGGATGGTTTTTTGAAGACTTCCAAGCTGGAGGAAGTTCATCTTTATCAGAATGATGATCATCCTCACTTTTCACGGGTTGGTGATCCTTTTCCTCCTCAATACGCACTGCTTCATGCTGATCAATTCCCTTATTAGTGTCCTTGAGTATGTCTTCAGTAGGTACACCTGCACCATGAAGAGAACTACCTTCTCCGACATTTCTCGGATAAGACCCATCAAAGGTAACATGAACTGACTCTTCAAATACACACAACCTCTTATTATAAATTATATACGCTTTACTTGACTGAGAGTATCCAAGGAAAATACCCTCGTCGGCCTTGGCATCAAACTTACCAAGAGTCTCTTTCCCATTGTTTAACACAAAGCATTTACAGCCAAATACATGAAGGTGAGAGATGTTTGGCTTACGCCCTTTTAAAAGCTCATACGGTGTCTTGTTTAGAATAGGTCGGATGAGCACCCTATTCAAAACATAACAAGCCGTACTTATGGCGTCGGCCCAAAAGTATTTTGGTAATCCACTATCATTGATCATAATCCTTCCAAGTTCCTCCAAAACTCTATTTTTACGTTCCACTACCCCATTTTGTTGAGGGGTACGTGGTGCGGAAAAATTATGATCAATTCCGTTGGAATCACAAAATGCTTCAAACAAATGATTTTCAAACTCACCCCTATGGTCACTTCTAATTGACCTAATGTTTGTGTTTAACTTGTTCTGAGATAACTTAGCAAATTGTTCGAAGGCTGAAAAGGTATCACTCTTATTTGCTAAGAATATAGTCCAGCAAAACCTAGAAAAGTCATCGACTATTACAAAACCATAATAGTTACCACCTAGGCTTTTAACCCTAGATGGTCCAAAGAGGTCCATATGGAGGAGCTCAAGGGGTCTCATAGTTGAAACGATGTTTTTAGATTTGAATGAGATCCTTGTTTGCTTCCCCATTTGGCACGCATCACAGAGATGGTCCTTTGTGAATTTGATTTTGGGCAAACCAATGACTAGGTCTTTTGAGACTATTTTGTTGAGCAAATCAAAGTTGATGTGGGCCAACCGTCTATGTCACAACCATGAATCTTCATTCAAAGTGACTAGACATTTGTCTCCATTCAACGATACTTCATCTAAGTCTAGCATATAGACGTTGTTCACCCTCATGCCCTTAAACACATTCTTTTTGGCACTATCTTCAACTATGCAACAATCCTTTGAAAAAGATACTTTATAATTCTTGTCACATAGTTGACTAATGCTTAAAAGGTTGTATCTAAGGCCTTCCACAAGAAGTACATCAGAGATAGTAGTAGATGAGGGGTTACCTACACTACCTTTACCAAGTATCTGTCCCTTGTTGTTATCCCCGTAGGTGACAAACCCCTTTTTCTTCGCCACAAAGTCAATAAAAAGAGATATGTCTCCAGTCATATGTCTCGAGCAGCCACTATCCAGAACCCATCTTCTTTCGGTGGTCTCAAGACTTTGTACCTACAAAAACAGTCAAGGGAGAGTAGGTACCCAATTCTCATTGGGTCCTTTAAGGTGAGTGAAACAAAGACCGTACTTGGGCAACCATTGGTAGATGCCTTTCGGAACAAGAAACCTCCTGAAACGGCATTTAGCAATAGTATGACCAGGCTTACAACAGTAAAGACAATTATGGTTCATTTGGAATTTACCTTTGCTATCACTATCTCGAATCACATAGGTATACTTTTGATATGGATTATTCATGCTCTCACGAAAATGTGATCGATCAATAGCAAACGTAATTTTAGGCTTAAGAGCCTTGTCTAATTTGGCTTTGAGGGTTCTCACCTCTTCTTGCCAAATACGACAAATATCACAGCCCCAAAAATTGAACCATGGAGACTTATTCTCATCAATCTTAGTTTTTGATACATCCACCATGGAGTTTTTAAGATCTTCCAAATTCCTTTCGGAATCGGCAACCTTTTTCTCCAAGTATTTAAAATTCTTTTTGTTTGAGGCTAAGCGTTGAAAGGCTTCCTTAGCCTTATGGTGCAATGTATCAAAAGCTCTTTTTAATTAAGCATGAGACATATTATGAGAATTTTCATATTTAGAGTGCTTTACCTCCTTTTTCTTGCTTCGTTGAGCCATAAGACATAGATTTACGGACTCGCTTTCGTCACTTGAGTTGTCCCCTTTTTCAGACTCACTATCGCTTTCCCAAGCGATGTAAGCTCGTCTTGACTTATTTGACTTCTTATTTTGATGACCCTTGTCCTTGTCTTTGTCCTTCTTAAGCAATGGACAGTCCGGCTTGTAGTGCCCGAATTTCCCACAATTGAAGCAAGATCCTTTGGCTTTGCTACTCTTGTTTCCTTCGTTTCTAGATTGCTTTCTAAACTTGACTAGATTCTTATCCGAGTGTTAGATCTCATTTTTCCGTATATGCATATTGTATCTCTTCACAAATAGGCCCATGTCTTCACCGGATTCATCATCTTCGTCGTTGTTGGTTTCACTATCACTAAGCTCTTGGTGTGTGGACTTAGAACAAGAAGTCTTAAGAGCAATCGACTTCTTCTCCGTATCTTTTGCCTTCTCCTTCTTTATGCTCTTTTCATGTTTATCCAAGCCAATGAGCACCTGCTCGTGCTCATCGAGTTTACCAAAAAGTGTTGTGAGGTCTAGTGTAGCAAGATTGTTAGCCTCCTCGATAGCGGTGACCTTCGGTTGCCATTCCCTGTTTAAACACCTCAAAATCTTGTTAGTAGCAACCTCATTTGGAATTAGTTTACCAAGAACATGCAATTTGTTGATAATGTGAGTAAATCGTTTTTGCATATCCGCAATGGTTTCCCCTTGTTTCATGTAAAATAGATCAAACTCTTGCGTTAGTGTATTAATACAAGCCATCTTAACATCATTAGTGCCTTCGTGGGCTACTTGTAAAGCATCCCACATGGCTTTGGCCGTTTCACAATGGGAGACTCGATAATACTCGTCAACTCCCAAAGAGGAGATGATCATATTACGAGCCTTCCAATCATAGCTGTACTTTTTCTCGTCCTCCTCATTCCATTGAGCTTCGGGTTTAGGAACGACAATGCCTTCCGCATTTGTCATAGTAATTTCCATGGGAACGTTTAAAATAACGTTCAAAACCTTCCGATCTATGGAATTTATATGAACGCGCATACAATCCTTCCAGTAGCTGTAATTTCCGCCTGTAAAAACTGGAGCTCTATTATAAGCCCCTTTAGGTTCGTTCGCCATGATCCAAGAAGTTTTACCGAAGCACCAGAATTAACCGGAGCTCGTGATACCACTTGTTAGACGATGGCTATGGATCTAGAAGGGGGGTTGAATAGATCCCTTGAGTTTTACACGTAAAAGTTTACCAAAATTTAGTTTTAAAAAATTGTTTTAACGGAAGCAACCACTGGATAGAACGTCTACCACGAACCTTCTACTAAAAGGATCGGATATGCACAAATATATCGAGAATGAGTATGGAAGAGAAAAATTCAGTTTGATTACTACACTTAAGAAATGCAGTCAACAAAATATTGCTTGCTTGATGTTTAATCCAAACCAATGAGGTAAATTGATAAGCAATTAAAGGCAACGTGTTCGAATTTTGCTTTGAAACAAATTATCAAACACCTAGTGTGTGTAAACACACTAAGTGCATAATTTCTATGAATTGTAATGAAAAGCTGCTCCAAGATACAATTCAAGGAATTGTATCAATTTAGCAAATAGTTTCTCAGCTCAAAATTACACTACGATAGAAATTTGATAAATTGCGACTTCACGAATTAGAACAAACTGAAATGTAAAAGAGATAAGGGAAAGAGAGAACAAACGAGATTTGATTAGGCAGTTCCCCAATCGTCCTCGCTCTGGATACCTCTGCCCCTAATTCGACAATTGGAATTGAGATATATATATATATATGTAGCTGTTGTAATTTGTCTATTACGAGAGAAAACTATGAACATCCAAACCCTCGAACGTCTTCGATCGTTGATGCAGAATTTTCTCTCCCCTTGATTCAAGATGAATCAAGTGCTTCGAATATGGTTGATCCAATTACCGTCTCACGTTACTAAACCGAAAGAAGCCTCCGTTCTTCGGTTACCTTCACTCGATCAATTGCGATCTACCAAACTTCAAACCTAAACCTCTCTTCTACGATCCTCTAATTACAGCTACTAAACCGAACAATTGCTTCAATCGTCAGTTACCTTCGCCCGGCTGAATCCCTGTAGAACGAAGTAGTTTGTGCAAAAACCCCCCCAAAATCTTCCCGATTCTTGGAGGAGAAAACCTAGGGTTTTATTCAAGAAACACCTACCAAAATCTCAACTCGGAAATGAAGATCACGCGCTTCCAAAATCTGAACGTTATCACCTTGAAACAATGAACAACTCAAACAAAGATTGTTATGTGTAATTGTTTGTTCACTCAATGTTGAAGATGAAGATGAAGAGAAATGGCAATGTAATTTCACGTTTCTTGTTAGTGCAGAAAAAATGAGCTAAAATGATATATATACTATCTTGGGCAATACAATAGAAATAACAGAATTTTAAAACGACTAACATGACAAAATTTAGGTGACATTCAGCGAGAGGTCGACCTATACAGATGGTATAGTCGACCTGAGCAAGGCAGCGCGCTCACTGCGCAAAACTACATGTTATGCGTCGACTGAACCAGGCTATGAGTCAACTCATAGCTCCCAATTTTGGGCAAACACAAATGCAGAAGGTGTGAGTCGACCGGTAGGTCAACGCGAGCACTCCCGCTGGTTGTACTAACATATGCCACATGTTTAGGTCGACCAATACAGGGTTGTGAGTCGACTCACACCCTTGGAACATGCAAAAATCCATTTTTGACTTTCCTAAAAGTGTTAAACCACATCTAATGAACCTAGACCATTACTAATCATGATCAAACACTCTTAGACCACTTAATGAGCATTTCATATGACGTTTTTCACTTGAATCTCTATATTTTAATCATGATAGTTTTGACATCATTAAAATCAAGTACATAGAGAGAATATTCCCTCACAGTTCCTTCTCTTAGATTTGACACAACTTCCTTGTTTCTCTTCCTTAGTTTCGAACAATGGAGCTCTGAATTCCTCATTGCACTATGAGGATACGTAGGTGAAATTCTAGCCTATCCAGACAGCATATGTCCTAACACATGTCAAGACATTGTGCTACATAATCTTTTAAACTCAGAGGCGCAACTGCAGACTGATACCTTGAATATCAGAACTGCTCCATCACATATGTCATAACATCTGATCCAACATGTCAGTCAAGAACATTAACAAAACTGTAAATTACAGAATGTTAAATAAGACAGTAATTGTTAACCCAGTTCGGTGCAATTCACCTAAATCTGGGGGATACAAATCCAGGATGAAGATTTCACTAACTGTAGACTGTTACAAAGTTAAACTCCCACGTTTACAACTTTATCCCTAACATCTACCCCATGAACATCTTTACCAAGGCTAAACTCTAGGATTTACAACCCTGATATGAGATACCCCACTCACATCCTAATCACAACCTGTGATATCTCTGTCTTCTACCAATACAGAACCAGTCGCAGTTTCTTGACCTCCACGTTATCTTGGACTTGCTTCAAAGCTTCGTCCAAGAACAATACAACAACCATTACCTACAGGTTTTTGGTTGTGTACATGTACCTATGCCTTCCTCTTTGCATCCCAAACTACAGAGGAGAACTACAATCTTAAGAGCCACCGACTCTCAAAACCTAAACCCCTTATTTTTACAAAAGAGAACTAGGTTACAATTGTTACATCAGGCACACATAACCCTAGGTCTAAGTCTTCATATATATAGTCTTATGTCTTGGGCTTTCTATCTCTATCTTTGATCCAGTTTTTAGGAGCAAAACAAATCTTGAACATATTTGTTACTGAATTAAACTTGCTGAAATAATAATCAGGATGTCAGGACATCTTTTTTAACATCTTTGACTTCTGCAGTTATTTCTTTAATGCTAGGTTTTACCAAAAATTTGTCAAACATTAAGAGCTTTCAATCTCCCCCTTTTGACAAATTTTGGCTAAAATCTTCTCCCGGAATTCTTCACTGCCTATTGATAAGTATGAGAGGGAATTTGTAACATGCTCCCCCTCAATTCTTTGTCTTCCTTAAGGCATAAGAGAACTCACAATAAGAAGCGAAATTTAAGTTCGTAACACAGAGTACACAACAAATGTAACTCAGGTCACAAGACACGGCCTGCTTCACAACTCAGATCACAAGACACAAAAAATAGAAATTAGTAGGTAGAGATGATAGAACATCTTCCTCCAACATTCTTGCACTGCCACTGCTCGATTGAACCCAAACACCATAACACTATTCTTCTCCCCCTTTTTAGCCAAAACTTGGCAAAGGTGACCAAGACACCTCCATATCCAGACACAACTCATCCAGATCTTGAAAAATTCCATCGAACACTCACTTAGAAAGAAGGAATTATGAGACCAAGAAGTGTCACAACAATCCTATTTATAGCAGATAATTGCCTTTGAAAGTAACGAACCAACGAACAACCCGCTGATAAATTCAAAGCGCCAACAACTCTACTAAATACGCACCAGCCAAGACTTTGACTGTTTCTTCTTTTAAGAATACCGGCCAACAAACCCATTACATGCACACATGTTTAAAAGCAATGTCTCGACATTGTGTCAGACATTGTCTATAAGAGCTTTTCTGATTTTGGTCAATACAGAGATTTCTTCACAAATTTTAATCACAGTCTGTAGAGAAAAATAAATTCTCCCAGACTCATCAATGATTCTTAAGCTTCCAATAAGAACCATTCAAGTATGCATTGCCAAGTTTCCCACAACTTGCAACAACACTCTAATGTCAAGACATCCTCCTTGACATCTCAGTTTGCTTGACGCGCAAATGCAAACTGGAATTTCCACAATAATGTCAATCCATCTTGACATCTCAGTTTACTTGACGCACAAATGCAAACTGGAACTTCATCTTAGATCAAGAGGCCTCTCCCCATGACTAAGGTAACTGGTGCTCCTCCACTGATCACCCAAGCTAATGACTGGAAAACATAAGACGCATCTTCATGTCTTCAAGAGAGCACCCTCTGTTTAACACACCTGCTAAACACAACCATTAACTCATTATTGTTCCCTCTGACAAGAAATAATAATTACTCACACATCATCAAAGTCATGCATCCCATGAGTACGTGTATAGCAACCATAACAAACTCTTGGCTTGAGATCAAAGTCCCATTGACCCCCCTCATTCCAAAACCATCTTATACACCACACGAACTCCTCTTGAATTCTCATGTATAGATATCCCGTTGCTTGAGGCACAAACCAATTGAATTAGAATGCTTCACATTCCTCAAAGAGACGCACATGGCCCCTTAGTTTGTTACCACGATGTCAGCTATCGTATGCATGCTTCAGAACTTCACAGCTGCTAAACTGATCCACTACTAGCATGACTTGCTCCAAGGGCTCCAATGCCGTATGCAAGATTTTCCACTGACCTCACCCAGACAGCAATAGAGATAAACCCCACAATCCAAGACAATCATTCCTATCATTCTCCCATATGATAACCTGGAATACTTCTGATTTATGGTAAATCTCCACTTCTGAACGCATTCAGGAAACACACTTCCATGCAATCAACACATGATCCACTCCAGTCTTCACAAACACTTACATCCTCCTTCCAAGGAACCCTTCTACTCCATCATTCTCCCGGATGATTATGTAGATACTTCTTGGACACGATGCAAGTAACCAGTTCATCACAGAACCTGAAATCCTTCACCAAGGATAACTAACCCAAAGATGTTCTAACATCAGTTAGGATATCTTCCACACATCACAGACACCACACACCATGGTTCTTGATATGTTCCACCACTGGACTTACTATCAGCATAGTAATCCACACTAAAGATCTTCAAACAACACTGCGCCACCAGCTTGAACAAATAAAACTTCAGAAACCCAGAGAGAAATAAACTCTCATCCACCAAGAAGGTATGCTTCCATTCTCAACCCAGAACTTCTGCCACAAGCTCCCAGAGAATCAGAACCTTCAATAATTTCAACTAACTACTCTTCTACAAAAGAGCAATCAGTTTCAAGCATCCTGCTTGAACGCACATTGTGAAACCAATCAAATGCCACCTTTTGATTGACCTCACTTATCTTCAGAACTCCTACAAAGATATCCTGATCTGCGAATGAAACTTGATCTTCAAGTCACATGAACTACTTGCCCCACTGCAAGACATCTTGGATCCACCTAGCCTCTTAGTCATGTAACATCTTCCCATCCGCAGCTCCCACAAACTGCATGAGATAGACCTTTTTGAAGCATCCTATTGTTCATTCCTATAGATCACCCTATCTTAAGTTGATGTGCCACTACACCAACTGAGATTCTGATGTTGAACTAGATGTCAGAACATCTAGTTGTTGAATTCAGCTCCTTCTTCTGCCACTTGAAAGTACTTCCTCCCTTAACAGAACAGATTTCCATGCTCTTATAGACTTGATTCACCAACCATGTTTGAGTAAACAACCTCTATTCTGTAGATTTTGCAGTTATTCCATACAAGCTCACACCTTGATGAATACCTGCCAGTGCTTTTCCAAAGAATTCAAACCTGCCACTATCTGAATCTTCAGAAGGAATAGTTAGAAACTACCCCCATAGCTGTACCAAGGATGCCACATTTCCTTGAGTAAAGTCGTCTTCACGAAGTTTCTGATATTGCCACCTATCTGAACTCCATGATGAGCATTCTGGAATGCCCTAAAGTACCTGGATCAGAATTAAACCAATCCAAGTAGTCATCAAGATTATGACGTCTTCATAGTCTTCCATCTCCATCTTCAACAACATCACCATCGGATAAGTCATTCACAATACTTTCCAGGAAACAGACGCTAAGCCAATAATCCCAGGTCAACACCTAGGAGACTCCTTAGCGAATGTAGAACCCCTCCCATGATTCTCCAAACCTCTGATGAAAAGATGTCAGAACATCTGACAGAACATCCTCAATATTGAATATCAAGGATAATCAATTAAATACTTGTGGATTCCACAAATAGCAATTGATCTTAAATGCTTGTAAAATAACCCTTCTTCACTGTTGTAGTTGAGCTCCACCAGATCATGTCATGAACACTTTTAAATTATTCAATCTTGTTGCAAGTATCTTCTTCAATGACAATGTTGAGATACCAAGGCTGCCACCCTTGACTCAAGTAACTAAGACTTTCTCTGAACAAGTATTATTTACCTCAACAACTCTTCAATCAGATTGGATCCACTCTTAGGGTCAAGAGAGATGAATCCTTCCTTGCTGTTTTTGGATGGTTAAAATAAATCACCTCCACGTTCTTCAGATTGTGTCTCAAGGAAACACCTTCTAGTCAGAAGAGTAACTAGAAGACTCCAGATACACGACATAGATGTCTTTATGAGTGGACTTGAGAGAGATCTCAAGTATCTTTGACAACCTAGCCAACCAAACATTTATCAAACTCCTAGAGCAAGAACCTGATAAACTTTAACTCAACTCTTCTCCTCTTCAACTGACTCCAAACTGCACTAAGAAACCAAGCTTCCAAGTACCAAGTCATCATACCAGATATCTAACCACAACTTCCTTCACTCCATCGCTCCCGACTTTGGAATAAAAGAATACAGATATCCTCAAATATAGAGGCCGACGATTGAGACCTTCCACCAACAGTCTTCTGTAACAACTCCAGAATCCCATAATTCTAGAGCTCTTCCATCAGAAACACATGCAGCAGAACCACCAAGGAACAGATCCTGCTTGCCCTAATAAGATGTCATAACATCTTACAAGACACATCAACAAGAGAACTAGCCACTTCTCCGGTAGTTGTTATAGAATCTCCTCAGCAACATGAACAACCTCCGGGTTGCTCCCTTCGATCCAGAACATTCATCTCATCCATTAATACCCTTGGGTATGTTTGAGTTGATTGATCTGATCTCCAAACTCCTCCTTGTTTAAATGCCAAAAAGTATCTCCCAAAGATCTCATCCAGAACCAGACAAAATGCCTGCTCTGATACCAATTGAAATTCTGGCCTATGCAGACAGCAGATGTCCTAACACATGTCAAGACATTGTGCTACATAATCTTTTAAACTCAGAGGCGCAACTGTAGAGTGATACCTTGAATATCAGAACTGCTCTATCACAGATGTCATAACATCTGATCCAACATGTCAGTCAAGAACATTAACAAAACTGTAAATTGCAGAATGTTAAATAAGACAGTAATTGTTAACCCAGTTCGGTGCAATTCACCTACATCTGGGGGATACCAATCCAGGATGAAGATTTCACTAACTGTAGACTGTTACAAAATTAAACTCCCACATTTACAACTTTATCCCTAACATCTACCCCATGAACATCTTTACCATGGCTAAACTCTACGATTTACAACCCTGATATGAGATACCCCACTCACATCCTAATCACAACCTGTGATATCTCTGTCTTCTGCCAATACAGAACCAGTCACAGTTTCTTGACCTCCACGTTATCTTGGACTTACTTCAAAGCTTCGTCCAAGAACAATACAACAACCATTACCTACAGGTCTCTGGTTGTGTACATATACCAATGCCTTACTCTCTGCATCCTAAACTACAGAGGAGAACTACAATCCTAAGAGCCACTGACTCTCAAAACCTAAACCCTTATTTTTACAAAAGAGAACTAGGTTACAATTGTTACATCAGGCACACATAACCCTAGGTCTAAGTCTTCATATATATAGTCTTCTGTCTTGGGCTTTCTATCTCTGTCTTTGATCCAGTCTTTATGAGGAAAACAAATCTTGAACAGATTTGTTACTGAATTAAACCTGCAGAAGTAATAATCAGGATGTCAGGACATCTTCTTCAACATCTTTGACTTCTGCAGTTATTTCTTTAACGTTAGGTTTTACCAAAAATTTGTCAAACATTAGGAGCTTTTAGTAGGCACAAGATTGCGAAATCTTGGCGAGCTACCTTCTCCTTTCTTTCCTTGATTCCACGAACTACGAAACTCTGAATTCCTCATTGCACTATGAGGATACGTAGGCACGATGGTTCCGCGAGCACTCTCTTTGTCCCTTTTCCTTCTCTCTTTCGCGAGTAACCTTTAGATAGAACACCCTTCCGAGCCTAAAGCATTTAGAATGGTTCCCGTCGAGTACGACGAATGCGTGGGGTGGTAATACCTTCCTCTCACATAACCGGCTCCCTTACCGTTTCTCTTCCCTTAGGTTTTATCGATATTTTCCCTTTCTTTTTGGAATAAATAAAGTTCGGTGGCGAATCTGTTGTACCATTGAGCGTGCAATGCGCTTGGGTATATTCCCGCTAGCTTCAAATACATTTGTGTAATCTGCTTTCATAGAAGCAAATTTGTAACACAATCTGTTTGTGAACTTTTGAGTTCTATTTACTTGAGAGACTAGGGTATAGTCAGAACTTCTCAATGAGACATTGATAGTTTATTTTTGTGGTTGTAATCAAGTTTGGTTATAGTGGATTAAATCCTTGTGATAAGGCGAAATCACCTTGGCGGGTGGACTGGAGGTAGCTTCGTTAATAGCAAACCAGGATAAAAATATTTGTGTCCATATTTTTTTATTCTAAATCTCTCCTTGTTGTTTTGGGCAGTGAAAGTTTTTATTCTGGAAACCCAATTCACCCCCTTTCTTGTGTTTCGATTACCTTCAAAATTGAATTGTGTTCATCTGGTATTCGGATACCATATATGGTATTCGAATATCACTCTTAAAAATCCGAAATTTTTTTGCATTTTGTTCATCTGGTAATCAGATACCAAATGTGATATTCAAATACCACTTTTCCAAAAGGCTTAAAAATGCAATTTCAACAATCGTATGATGCAGGCATATGAATGATAATGTAGGAAGGGTGTATATGAAGTGAAACATGATTTTTTCGAGCATTGAAATGTCTTATAGCATAAATTGCAACAAGTACCTTGGAATATGATTCCATTCACTTATGCCTTAATTATCTTCACTTTATACGCATGTTATAGCTTGGTCCAAAATCTTCTTTAGGATATTTTGTCTTCATCAAAATTACTTCTTGAATAAGAGTATCATTCTTTTGTAACATTGATATTGTTATAAAAGGTGTTAGTTAAATCTGAGTAAAAGCTTGGTGTATGAAGACTCTAGGTTGATCTTGAGTAAAAGCTTGGTGTAAGAAGACTCTTGGCTGATCCTATGATAAAAGGTTAAGTTGATAGTGGAACTATCAAAGAGAAACTCTTGGGGATCAGAGTAGGTTGCATGATTTAAGGCCAAAACAGAGTAAATGTTGGTGTGCACTTTCTGAACTCTTCTCTTTTTCTTTCTTGCAATTTATGTTCTGCGCTTAAATTTATGCTTTATCTCTCTTCTTAAAATTAACCAAGCTAAAATCAATATTTTTTTGTAAAAAAAATTCAAAAACCATGTAACATAATTCACCCCACCCCCAATTGTGTTTGAAATCACTAGGTCAACAAGTGATATTAAAGTCTAACTTCTGTTATAAGACTAATCATCTGATGAGGTAGGATGATTTCAAAGGGTTCATTAAATAAGCATCCATCATTTAATGGTGAGGGGTATACTTATTGGAACTTGGATATGAACATCTTTATATTATGGATGTATTGTGATAATTGGAATTCTATTAAAAATTTCTTGTTTGTTACCACTCTTCAAGTTAATGTTGTTGTAAAAATCAAACTGAGAAATCTTTGGACCAAAGAGGGTAAAGAAAAAAGGTCATACACTGGGAAAACCAAAACTATCATCACTATTGCTTTAGGTATAACTGATTTTTTCTGTGTTTCTCATTGTAATACTTATAAAGAAATTTGGGACACCCTTCTAGTCTTCCATGAAGGTACAAATGAGGTAAAAAGGGTCATGATAAACACATCGACCCATAAATATGAACTGTTTAGAATGAAGCCTGTAGAAAATATTCAAGACATGGAAAACAGTTTATTCATATTGTTAATCATTGAATAACTCTAAGTAAAACTTTCAAAATGAGAATTTAATAAACAAAGTCAATAGATGTTTAACCATTAACCGGAAACCTACAGTCACTGCAATTTATGAATCTAAAGATATTCTTATCAACTATAGAGTGGCTACTCTGTTTAATAAATTGCATGAACATAAAATTATGGTCTAGCAAAAGCCAAAAAGGTAATAAGAAAAATAAAAGTCGTGTCCTGCTAAATATATCAAAGACATGGAGTTTGAATATAAAAATCTCCAAAGTGAAAGTTATGAAGACATGAATATCCTATTTCCTAAATTCAAGGAATTCCTAAATCAAAAAACAATCTTAAAAATTATAGAAGCAGAATAAAGAGCATACTTTGTTCCGACTTGCTTCCAATGCAGAAAGAGATGTCCCATAAAGCTAGAATGTCCACATAATCATAGAGATCTAAAAGATACAAAAGACCACAAAAATAATTAGAAAGATCTTGCATAGCGTGAAATGAAAACAACACAGACTAATATGATGAATCTGAAACGGAGAAAGAAACCAAACTTTTTCCCATAGTAAACCAAGAAGAAAATGAGGTAAACCATGTCAAATCTAAATTTAGTTATTATGAGCATTTCTCTAACTGTAAGAACATAAATGATTAAACAAGCAAGATAAAATATATAATCTACATCACTAAAATGACTATATTTAATCAATTAAATAGAGTTTCTTAAAGTGAAACAAATTATTTAACTAAAAAGTCCCCTTCTTATTTTTTTCTTCCCGAGAACCTTAATGATAAATATATCAAATGTGTTAATTGCAAGGTTTTGTAAAATAAAATGGAAAACTTGTATCACACACTTAGTAAATTTACCAAAGAGAGAAATAACTTGAGCATCATTTGAGGCAATCAAAGAGCAATTTATAATAAAGATTGTTTAGGATATAATCCCCAAAATAATGCTAAGTCTTTTAGTAAAATTTGTCATGCGAATAGGATCTATGAATGTAATATGCCTAAATGCATGTTTTATAGAAAAATTAGCCATATCTCATCATTTTTCTATGTAAGAAATAATAATGAATCTAATATTAAAAGGTCTCCTTATTCTTAATCTTGCTTCTTAATGAAAATCATGAAAATGACATGAATTAGACCCCTGAAAATAATTGGTATTCCACTAACACAAGAGGTCTAAAAAATATTTGGGTACCAGAGGTTAAAAACTAAGTTGTGATGCAGATGTACCTTACAACATGAACTCAAAATGGTGTATTAATAGCGGTGGTTCAAAGCATATAACTGCGTATAAAAATATCCAATATTTTATTACTTATAAAGGAGATTTTGTTTCTTATGGTGACAACAAAGACAAAAATAATGAAGAACAAACCCAATAAATGGACAACATCAAGATATCATCATCATGACAAATGACATCGGATATATCTCAAAAGAGGAGTGCCTCCTTAAACATATCAACAAAGATGAAGATTGTAAGTCAATACAAGAAGTAAGAATCGAGGTATAATCAACTTCATCCATTATCTTTTTCCATTTGATTGAACGATTCTCTTTTTTAGATCTTTTAAAATTTATACATCCTCGCCTTCATCTTTTATCATAGATTCTCCATGTTGAGTTGGCTAACAATGTAATGCAAATTCCATTTAAATTGAAGTAAAATTAAATGGGTAAACAATATAAATGCATACATAAAGCCCAAATTGAATCCCAAAGGATAACAAAGACATATGCTCAATGAACAAGTCTCAAAGTTGGATGTCACCAATTGTGGGGATAAGTATGGTCTTATGTCCTTTTAAATGTGTCTCTCTAAGTGTTTTTTCCTATTTTTATCAGGTAACTCATATCTTTTATATATGATAAGTTTATATATTTTTCTCAATTTTCCTTATTTTTTGATTATTTGTTTCCCCAATTTTTGATAATGTCAAATAGGACAAGTATACTCTTAATGGGGAGGGAAGTGTAGTATATTTTCTTTATCTGGGGTACAAAGCTAACGACTCCATTATTTTTCATCTTAATCATTATGTTCACCACCTTTTTGACAGATATTTACCATCATCAAAAAGACGAGAATGAGTTTCATTGTGTTGTGTAAGTAACTGTTAATTTGACTGTGGTTTTGATGATGATAAAATGAATAAAGAAAAATAGCCATGAGCATCATCAAAGAAGAAAAAGATTGAAGTAAATAAAAAAGTCAAGCTATAAGGCTCTGATGTTTGGTGCAAATAAATTCAAATACTAAGAAAAGCATAGAATAAACTAAAGTCTTTGAAAGCTCACTTGTGATCATGTCCTTTTAGATCATTAATGCGTAATAAATGTGAATTGTTTCCAAAGTAATAAAGTAATGTGTGTGCGCGCACACACACACACAATGGTTTTACAAAATTCATCTCTTTCAAATTATTCTTAAAATTCATTTTTGGTCGTATGCTAATCGATTAGGAAACAAACATCTACTCTCTAATTGATTAGATCACGAGTCTAACTGATTATCGAGCAAACTCTCCACCTAATCGATTAGGAACTCTCTTAATCGATTAGGCTCCAAATTTGGAAAGTTTATTTCCTAAGTAGTTAGGTATAATCGACTAACGTAGCAAACTAATCGATTAGAGAGCGCCTCTGGCCCATTTTTCTATCCTTTTTGGCCAAAAAATTTCCAATATAAAGATGACTTGTGTTCACTTTTGAACAACACAAGAAATATGATATTATATTATTTCATCTTACTCACTTTCTTTTTATAAACAATTTTATACACTTTATATTATTTTTGTACCTAAAGAGAGAAATATTTAAGTAAGATCTATGTAATTGTTGGATGTATGAATCAGATTGTATTGTAATTATAAATCTAGGGTATCATTCTCTTGTAACATTGATATTTCTATAAATTTTGCAAGCTGGACCTGAGTACAAGCTTGTCATAAATAGGTTATGGGTTGATCATGTGATAAAAGTTCATGTTGATAGTAGAACTTTCAAGGGAAAACTCTCGGAAACTAGAATAAATTGCATGGTTTAAGCCCAAAACATTATAAATCCTGGTTTACATTTTCCTAACTCTTCTCTTTTAATTTCTTGCAATTTATCTTTTGTGTTTAAAATTATGCTTAATATCTATTCTTAAAATTTACTGAGTTAAAATAAATCTATTTGTAAAAAATTTCAAAAATCATATCACATTTCACTAGGGGTGGCAAAACAGAACCGACATGTTAGGCATGCTTGTTTTACCTGTATTTTTTCCCAGGTAAAGCCTAGGTTTTAGGTCCGCAATCCCTAATATGACATCCCTGCACTGTTTTTTACTGCCGCGGACATTGATAGGGAAGACATGAATTTTTGCAAATTTTAGGTTTTAAGGTGAGGTGCCCATCGTACCTGCTTCATCCACACTAATATTTTCATGGGGCGGACAAAAGTTTTAGGCCCACACCCTCAACTATATATGTCCTGCCTTTTTTTTGTGGAGTGAGTAGAAACAGGGTATAAATGCTCGTTTGCCACTCCTATATTTCACCTCATCTTATGTTTGAAGTCACTCGTTCAACGATTTTGCCCTCAATCACTTCGTCACTTGATGGACTATGCATTATCATGTCTTCTCCCTCAACCACTTTATCCTTACATGCTTCATGCTTGAGGGGCCATGAACAATTATGTTTTTCTTAAAAGACTTTTCCTTTACAATTATCTTGCTTGATGGACTATGAATAATTATGTTTTCCTCAAAACACTCCGCCTTTACAAGTCTCGTGCTTGAAGGATTATGAATAATAATGTTTTTCTTGTAATTTTCCCTTAGCAATCTCGTATTTAAGGTGTACATCCCAGAAATTTAGTTGACTAGCCAAGGTACGAGCTCGAAAAGCCGATTATACATCCTAAAATGTCTCTGAGGCCGGGTTGGAGAAACAGCCAAGCATGATGAGACTAACAAGTCGGAAGGTCATATTCCTACATATAAATCAGATTTTGATTAAGGGTAACCAAATAGACAAGGCGGAGCCGACCTCTTGTGAACTGAGAACTATCTCACTCATACAAGTCGGGGCCAATGATAGGGCCCGAATACCATTGAAGGGTTATAAGAGACGGTTATGGAATAATGCATTATGACTGAAGAGTTACAATTATTGAAGAGACATGCGTTGTTAGATGATAGGCTTCTATCTAGAGGGGGGGGGGTGAATAAATCACAAATTTTACAACAAAAAACTTTTGGCAAAAATCTGTTTTCAAATAATGGTGCGACAGAAAAACGACCCAGATCGAATCGTCTAACCGAACCTACTATCGAAAAGCAATATACGTAACGTAAACCAAACGGGGTGATAACGACCATAAATGTTCAACAATGATCAAGCTACGAATCAATTAAATGCAATTCTAATCGTAACTTGTATATCCAATGAACCAAAACACAAACAAAATACACAAAAATAATTTATCGAACACTTGACGTGCATTTGATAACAATTGGAAATATAGGTTATTTTGTTGATGTTAAAACCTATCACAATCAAAGTGATTGTGATTATATCAACAACAACGCCTTTAAAAGATAGTAGAAAACAATTTCCAATTGAATTGATCAAACAACAACGAATTCGATAAATTGCGTAATCAACAACAAAAGCAGTAAAAAGATAAAAGAGAGAGAGTCCAAGATTTGTTTAGGCAGTTCCCCAATCGACCTCGCTATGGGTACATCTGCCCTCAATTCAAAATCAAATTGAGATAATGCTATTAACCTTTTCTTCGCAAAACTGTTTATACAAGAGATGAAGAATGTGAACCCCAAAAATCCTATTATTTTGTGTTGATTCTGAAAGCTCCTGGTGTTTGACTAAATTTTGCTAAAACATACTAATGATATAAATGAATAATCTGCAGAAGAAAAAGATGTCGAAGAAGATGTCCCAGCTTGGAGACTCGACATCCTGACTGACTTACTGAGTTAGCAGGTTTTAATTGGTTGCAAGAATTAAGGAGCCGATCAAGGAATTACAGGATCAAAGATTGAAAGCCCAACAGAAGACTATATAAGAAGACTTAGACCTAGGGTTTTAGAATGTACCTTTGTATCACTTGTAACTTTGTAACCTATTTCTCTTTTGAAAAATAAGGGTTTAGGGTTTGAGAATCATCAGTTCTCTTAGGAGTTGTAAGTCTCCCTCTGTAGCATGGGATGCAGAGTGGAAGGCATTGGTACAGGGACATAACTAGAAGCCTTTAGGTAATGGTTTGTGTATCAATCTTGGACGAAGATTTGAAGCAAGTCCAAGATAACTTGTTGGTCAAGAAAACATGACAGAGATTCTGAATTGGCATAAGACAGAGATATCACAGGTTGTGATTAAGGAAGTGAGTAGGGCTCTCATATTAGAGTTGTAAACGATGGAGTTTAACTTTGGTAAAAATGTTCATTAAGGGTAGTGATTAGAATAAAGTTGTAAACGGGGGAGTTTAACTTTAGGGTAATACTACAAGATAGTGAAGTCTTATTCCTGGATTGGTATCCCCCAGAGTTGCACCAAAATGGTTTAACACATACTGTCTTATTTAACATTCTGTAATTTACAGTTTTGTTATTGTTCTTGATTGACATGTCGCAACCAGATGTCATAACATCTGTGATTTTGCAGTTCTGATATTCAAGGTATCAGTCTGCTGTGGTGATCCTTTGTTTAAATGTTTATGCAGAACAATGTCTTGACATGTGTTAGGACATCTGCCGTCTGCATTGCCAGAATTTCAATTGGTATTAGAGCAAACATCCTGTCTGTTTCTGGATGAGATCTTTGGGAGATACTTTCTGGTGTTTAAACAAGGAGGAGTTTTGAAGATTAGATCAATCAACTCAGACATACTCAAGGTTATAAATGGATGGGATGGATGTTCTGGATCGAAGGTAACAACCCAGAGGTTGTTCATGTTGCTGAGGAGGTTCTACAACAACTTCAGGAGAAGTGGCTAGTTCTCTTGTTGGAGTGTCTTATAAGATGTTTCGACATCTTATTAAGGCAAGTTGAATTTGTTCCTTGGTGGTTCCCCTGCATATGATTCTGATGGAAGAGCTCTAGAATTATGGGATTCTGGAGTTGTTACTGAAGACAAATGGTGGAAGGTCTCAATTGTCAGCCTCTATATGTGAAGATATCTGCATTCTTTTATTCCAAAGTCGGGAGTGATGGAATGAAGGGAGTTGTTGGAAGATGTCTGTTATGGTGACTTGGTACTTGGAAGCTTGGTTCCATGGTACAGTGTGAAGTCAGTTGAAGAGGAGAGGAGTTGAGTTTAAGTTTACCAAGTTCTTGCTCTGGGAGTTTGATAAATTATTGACCGGCTAGGTTGTCAAAGATACTTGAGAATTCTCTCAAGTCCACTCATAAAGGCGTCTCAGTCGTGCATCTGAAGTCTTCTAGTTACTTTTTTTACTAGAAGGTGTTTTTATGAAACACAGCCTGAAGAAAGTGGAGGTGATTTATTTTCACTCTCCAAAACAGCAAGGAAGGATTCATCTCTCTTAACCCTAAGGGTGGATCCAATCTGATTGGAGTTCTCAGAATCGTTGAGGTAAATAGGATTCGTTCAGAGAGAATCTTAGTTACTTGAGTCAAGGGTGGCAGCCTTGGTATCTCAACACTGTTTGTCAAAGAAGATACTTGCAAAAGATTGAATACTTGATAAGTGTTCATGTAGTGATTTGGTGGAGCTTAGCTACAACAGTGAAGAAGGGTTATTGGACAAGGATTTAAGATCAATTGCTATTTGTGGAATTCACAAGTATTTAATTGATTATCCTTGAAGGTCAAGATTGCTGATGTTCAACAAGATGTTGGAATATCTCATCATCAGAGTTTGTGCAGAATCATGGGAGGGGTACTACATACACTTTAGCATCTATTTTGGTCTTGGGTGTTGACCTAAGAATTGGCTTCAGTCTGGTGTGATAGAAGCATGTGATCTATGGAGAGTTTCCTGGCAAGAAACTGGTATGGACTTTGATGCTATTGAAGATGAAGATGAAGACATCATAATCTTGATGGTTACTTCTTGGATCAGTTTATTTTTGATCTAGGAGGAATGAAGTGCTTGTGGTGGTGTTGAAGCTAGAATAGCAGCAAGTAAAAATATATAAGTAACCCAGTTTTGTCGTTCTCCACAGGGATCAGTGCGAGGGAAAGAATGTCGTTCGACTGTATCTACATTTCTAAGCTCATGGTTCAAAAGTTTTGGTTTTAAGAAGGAACCAAAATAAAATGCAGAAAATGTAAAGACGGAAAATATAAAGTAAACACTGAATTATAAATGGAGCCTTGTTGGAATTGGATCTCATCAATTGATAACACATGCATTCTTCTAATCATATTATACATAAATCAATCATCCTCCTAATATCCTCACGTATCACCCACGACATAGATTATGTATAACGCAACGTTGAGAGATCGACCGTATTGCCTCATTGGTGATGTCTCACACAACCAAAACCAACACAGAGCATTAAGAGCTGATACTCACGCAAGTGTTAAGCCTAAATCTATCTCTAGAGTTCAGAACAAAACAGATAATCATCTTAGATCCAGATCTGAAGAGTATATGTCTATAGCGGTTCAAATCAAAGATAAACAGGTAAACAAAGATGACACCCACATTAGATAAATGATTGCTTCATATAAAATGCCAACGATCAGAATACGTACATACGATTAACCCTTTTTACATGTATTCAACTAATTTTCCAAATGAACGTGAATATCGTTCTTCATCATTATTATCATGCATCCTCGCAATACCGTATCGATCCTACTCATGCTAGCCATGCTACTTAATCAACACAATACAACAAAAGATACAATGAATATCAATTCACAAAACCATGTCAAAAGTTTAGTTCATTGATAGATGAAAATCCAAGATCAAGGATTTGTAAAGGTTTTGTCAAGACCACAAATAATCAATCAAAGACAACAACAATAGAGAATCAAAACATATTCACAAAAATACATTAGATGAAATACAAAAGGTATCAAGAGATTACATCCAACACCAACAAGAGTTCAAAGCTTTTACCTTCTCCCCCTTGGGATTTGAGTTTCTATGCTAAAAATTACAAGTTATGATCTTTCTCTTAAGTTCCTATCTTCATAATAATCTAAAGAGTGCGAAAATTCTATTTATAATACATTCAGGAATTTTCATGTTCGCTAAGCGAACCACTTCATTCGCACAGCGAATGGCAAAAATAGACACTTCAAGTGCCTCTGAATAGTTAAATCGCCCCATAAATTCTCGTGAGTTCGCAATGCGAAGGATCACTCGCAAAGCGAACACTCGCTTTCCCGTTCGCAAATAGAACTTTAGTGCCTTTTGCCCCTGCCAAAATCTGGGTCCATTCGCTGGGACTTCGCCAGAGTTCGCAAAGCGAACTTGCTGTTATTTTCCTCATTTCTTTGACAGCTTGCACCATTTCTTGTGTCTTACCACTTTGATCAATTAGTGCATTTTCCTGCACAATAACACACACATTACAAGCACCAAAGGTATATTCTCATTGTTAGAAGAATAACAATAATAACATGAGAAAAGAGTGGAAAAAGTGCAAGGAAAAATACTTAATTTTTAGGTCAAATCTGCACCTAACAACTCTCCACAACTAGATTTTTGCTTGTCCTCAAGCAAAGTATGCCCCTCATTAAAACAAGAGGATTTGCTCAAGCGTTTAATTCAACCAAAGTCAAGCATGAAAATGCGCACAAGCAACGTTCACCACTCAATAAAATCGAACAACGACAAAGAATTAAGTTCTTAAACAAATATCATGGAATGGTTCAAAGAACAACTAAATTTTCATACTTGAATCACTCTAACACTCCTCTTCAGAATAAGAATGAAGAAATTGACGCGTTTGCAACCGCGGGGAAATTTCACTCACCTGACAAACAATGCTAATAGCAATCCAATTCATACAACATCTAACAATAAAAAATGAAAATATGGAAGCAAAAAGATCACTAAGGGCTTCAAAGGTTGTAGCTTGGTCAGGTTCACAACAAAGGGACATTTCTAAAGGCCATTGAATCAAAATTGCCGATGCAAAAAGAAACATTCATTATACATGGTATTTACACATCACAAATTCATTCACCATTTTCATTCCTTTATCACCAACCTTCTCAAACTTCCTTATGCACAATTATTTCATTCTCTATTTTTCTCATTCAAACAAGCATTATTTTTCTTTTGTTTTTCACATTCATATTCACACTTTTTCTTTTCATGCTTGTTTGAACTTTTTTCAAAAGTTTTAGCATCCTACCAATCTTCTTTTTCATTCTCCCCAACTAAAATTCAACCAAACCTCAAGTGAATGCTCCTTGCTTTTTAAGGCAAGGAAATCAAATTAAAACAATGTTCAAAGGTTCAAGAAGAAAATTTTTATAACCTTACAAAATTCAATGATGAACTACACTTTCAAATTATGTACATAAACCAAGTTCATCACTAAAACGAGAACTAAACTGTTTATGCTCAAAGGGGCTAACGAATTCACACTACTCACGAGTAAGATACGTTTGGATATCGTTGTGCTCAATATAAACAAATGCCTTAATCATTTCTAATGCTTCCACAAAATCACAATAATCAACAGATAAAACATGAATCAAACAAATTAAACAAAGTTATCAGTCATCCTAGCATATAGTAAACAATGGAGGTTTCTCACAACTTGTGGCTTTTGGACCTAAGTGAAACAAGCATTCAAACAAGTTGCAACATGAAACAAAAATACACATTTGCACAAAGCACAAAATTCTTAAATCATTCTAACATTCTATGAAGCGGTACAATTTACCTCACAAACTTTCAAATCTCACCATCCAGACATGGTCGAAGCTTCATTGAATACTTTTATACAAATGGCAACCAATCTAGAAGGAGTTCTCATCATTCCTGATCACACTAAAGAAAACATCAAAGAAAACAAATACAAACAATATAAACAAATGTACAAAGCTCAAAAATATAGAAACTATCGCGATGCGATTCAATATCTAAACACCGATCCCCGGCAACATCGCCATTTTGTTGAAGCTAGAATATTAACAAGCAAAAATATATAAGTAACCCAGTTTTGTCGTTCTCCACAAGGATCAGTACGAGGGAAAGAATGTCGTTCGACGGTATCTACATTTCTAAGCTCATGGTTCAAAAGTTTTGGTTTTAAGAAGGAACCAAAATGAAATGCAGAAAATGTAAAGACGGAAAATATAAAGTAAAAACTAAATTATAAATGGAGCCTTGTTGGAATTAGATCTCATCAATTGATAACACATGCATTCTTCTAATCATATTATACATAAATCAATCATTCGCCTAATATCCTCACGTATCACCCATGATAGAGGTTATGTCTAACCCAACGTCGAGAGATCGACCGTATTGCCTCATTGGTGATGTCTCACGCAACAAAAACCAACATAGAGAATTAAGAGCTGATACTCACGCAAGTTTTAAGCCTAAATCTATCTCTAGAGTTCAGAACAAAACAAATAATCATCTTAGTTCCAGATCTGAAGAGTATATGTCTATAGCGGTTCAAATCAATGATAAACAGGTAAACAAAGATCACACCCACATCAGATAAATGTTTGCTTCATATAAAATGCCAACGATAAGAATACGTACATACGATTAACCCTTTTTACATGTATTCAACTAATTTGCCAAATGAACGTGAATATCCTTCTTCATCACTATTATCATGCATCCTCGCAATACCGTATCGATCCTACTCATGCTAGCCATGCTACTTAATCAACACAATACAATAAAAGATACAATGAATATCAATTCACAAAACCATGTCAAAAGTTTGGTTCATTGATAGATGAAAATCTAAGATCAAGGATTGGTAAAGGTTTTGTCAAGACCACAAATAATCAATCAAAGACAACAACAATAGAGAATCAAAATATATTCACAAACATACATTAGATGAAATTCAAAAGGTATCAAGAGATTACATCCAACACCAACAAGAGTTCAAAGCTCTTACCTTTTCCCCCTTGGGATTTGAGTTTGTATACTGAAAATTACAAGTTATGATCTTTCTCTCAAGTTCCTATCTTCATAATAATCTAAAAAGTGTGAAAATTCTATTTATAATACATTCAGGAATTTTCATGTTCGCCAAGCGAACCACTTCATTCGCACAACGAATGGCAAAAATAGGCACTTCAGGTGCCTCTGAATAGTTAAACCGCCCCAGAAATTCTTGTGAGTTCGCAATTCGAAGGATCACTCGCAAAGCAAACACTCGCTTTCCCGTTTGCAAAGCAAACTTTAGTGCCTTTTGCCCCTGCCAAAATCTGGGTCCATTCGCTGGGACCTCGCCAGAGTTCGCAAAGCGAACCTACTGTTATTTTCCTCATTTCTTTGACAGCTTGCACCATTTTTTGTGTCTTACCACTTTGATCAATTAGTTTCTTTTCCTGCACAATAACACATACATTACAAGCACCAAATGTATATTCTCATTGTTAGAAGAATAACAACAATCACTAGCAAAACCAATGAAAACATGAGAAAAGAGTGGAAAAAGTGCAAGGAAAGATAGTTCATTTTTAGGTCAAATCCACACCGAACAGGTGGCACAACTTGGATCAGTTTATTTCTGATCTAGGTACTTGGGAGCATGGGATCTTGCTCATTTTGAAGGTCAAGGCTAAATGGCAGTTGTCTCTGACTTTCTACAGATTGCTCTACTAAGGAAAGTGGCATTGTTTGGTATGGCTATGGTGTAGTCTATGACTACTTATCTTCTGAAGATTCAGACGTGGTAGGTGTGAAGTCTTTGGAGTTTCAAAATAGGATGGAGGTTGTCTACTCAAACTTGGTTGTTGAATCAAGTCTATGAGAGCATGTAACTCTTGTTCTGTAATAGGGAGGAGGTTCTTCTAAGTGGCAGAAGGAGGAGCTGAATTCAGCAGCTGGATGTCGTATCAGAATGTTCTGACATCTAGATTAATATCAGGATCTCAGCTGGTGATGTGGCACATCAGCTTAAGATAAGGTGATCTACAGGAGAATGCAAATTATGGATGCTTCAAAAAGGTCTATCTCATGCAGTTTGCAGGAGTTGTGGTTTGAGTATCCAAGATGTCTTGCTATGGAGCAAGTAGTTCATGTGACTTGAAGATCAGATTTCATTAGTGGATCAGTGTATCTTGTGGGAGTTCTGAAGAAGAGTGAGATCAATCAAGAGGTGGCATTTGGTTGGTTTCATAGTGTGCATTCAAGCAGGATGCTTGAAACTGATTGCTCTTGTGCAGAAGGGTAGTTAGTTGAAAACGCAAGGAGGTTCTGGTTCTTTTGGAGCTTGTGGTAGAAGTTCTAGGTTGAGGATGGAAGTATACCTTCTTTTGGTGGATGAGAGTTTATTTCTCGCTGGGCTTCTGGAGTTCTTGTCAATCATGCTGGTGGCGCACTGTTGTTTGAAGATCTTCAGTTGGATTACTATGCAGATAGTAAGTCCAGTGGTGGAGCATATCAAGAACCATGGTGTGTGGTGTCTGTGATATGTGAAGGATGTCCTAACTGATGTTAGAACATTTTTGGTTGGTTATCCTGGGAGGAGGATTCTTAAGTTCTGGTCTAGGAACTTGTTGCCTACAACATGTCTAAGGAGTATCTATCTTGTCATACGGGAGAATGATGGAGTAGAAGAACTGCCTTGGAAGGATGGTGTAGAGATGACTGAAGTGGATCTTGTGTTGATTGCATGGTGTAGCGTGCGATTTTTGTTGGTGACGCGGCCACCTTATCGCCATTGGTTGGAATTGGGTGCTACTTTCTGATTTATTTATCCTATGAAGCTGGAAAGGAAAGGGAATCTATCTAAAACTAACCTTTCATGCAAATGTTTTCTTTAACAAATGCTAAGAGATTGGGGGGGTCCGAGGTCAGGTTATACAATGGGGAGTTGTCAATTACCCATCCTATATATGGTTATCCATAGATCATTTAGCAAATTCTACTGTTATATACTTACTGGTGTTTATCTGTTATAAATTGGGAAAGTTTCTCCTTTGGGAATGTCTGAGAGAGAGTTTTTGTTGTTTTTGGGGGGTTTTCGATGTTTTTGGTAAGGTATTGGACCTAAGGTTTTTGATTAGTGTGCTCGCTAAGATTTCACAATTTTATGCCTACATATTCCCGTTAAATAAAACAGGGAAATCAGAGCAATCGTAGTTCCTCCTATTCTATGGGAGGAAAATATGTTTAGTGTCTTGTTCAAAGCCCAAGATTGGAGCTAAAGGTTATTTGTGTCTTGTTCAATGCCCAAGATTGAAGCTAAAAGGTTTTGACTGAGAGAGAATTTGTCCTCTCTAAGGGAGATATCTCATCTGTTTATCACGATTTTTTTCTGCACTTCCTCCTTGATTTTGATAGCCATATCCAAATGAGTCGGTCTCAGCCTTTGTCTCACCATAGGACATTCTGTCTTTAGCGATAAATGATGTTCCGCGATGCTGGTATCCAACCCTGGCATGTCCTGATAGGACCAAGCAAATACATCTGGAAACTCTTTGAGAAGTTTTATCAAGATTTCTTTGACAGTCAGACGGAGAAGTGCTCCAATCTTAACTTCTTTCTTTTCTTTCTCTGATCCCAAATTGACCGTTTCCAACGGCTCTTTGTGAGGTTCAATGGACCTTTCCTCTTGTCTGAGTAGTCGGGAGATCTCCTCTGGAATTTCTTCGTCCTCTTCTTCTTCAGCTTCAAATATCGGGAATTCAAAGTTGGGAGAAGGCATTGGATCGTATGTTTCAATGGGGTTTAAAACAAGCAATCTGCATGACGTGATGATTCATTTTTTTAGAAGAGATAGAGAGAATGCAAGAGTGTGTGTAGTGTATTTTCTGGAAAAATGCTTTTTTATTTATTTTGTTTTGGGTTGTTTTAGGATTACCATTTTCTGAAACACGAAAAGTGAAAACAGCAATAAATGCGGGAATGACAGAATGACATTATTTATTTATGATTTGTCGATTCTTGAAATACAGTCCTATAAAACAAAACTCTGTCGCTTTGGGCAAAGCAAAGAGGGACATTTATAGAAAAGTGAGCCCTATAAAAACATCTGTTTCACCTGGGCAGGGTGAAAGGTTAAAACAAAGATGGTAATTACTTAGACTTATGGATGACTTTTGGGACATCGAAAGCAACCCAATGGCGATGAACTCCTCTGTGAATCACAAAGTATGGTACCTTCTTTCTTGGTTTGTCCTCAGAAATGACGCTGATTTCTGGCGGAGTAGGATCGTTGGAGTCTTTCTCCCATGCAGAGTTATCATAAACGAACTCTTCTGTTGTATCTTCCTTAGTGTTTTCACTCTCAAGAGGATCTCCCCACCTAGTTGGCTGGATGTCCTCGTATCTGATGCGAGAGCTTTCAGGAGCGGTGTACTTGACCAAGAAATCGTACTTGCTACTCGACTGTCCTAAGGTGTCCCATACTTCTGTGGGAATAGAGGAATCATCTTCCTCGATGACGTTAACCTCAGGGAAAGTATAGTTGATGAACTTTTATCCTGCAATCTTTGCAGATTCATCATTGTGCTGAATATCTTTGGACTGTCCTGAGTAATGATCCCATGACCTGGTGAGGACGTGGGTATTCCTTTCAATATTACTCAGATGATAGGCATCATTTGGCTGACTCTTTTGCCTCAAGTCTTCTGGGTACAACTTCCAGATAGGCAAGTCATCCAGGGGATCATAATAGTCCTGGTCGAAGTTGTTCTTCATTAGATCATCTTCTAATGAGTTAGGTGGAGTACGACATCCCTCAGGATCACAATCTCCATAGTTCATCCGAACGTCTGATCTTGGTATATATCTCGGGCCCTACTTGGGAAAATAGAATGGCATGTGCGTTTCTTCCTGAGACATATAACTGTTGTCGTTGAGATAAGATTTCCATTCCTCCTTCGTATCGAAGGAGTCACTCTTATTGATGGTGTGTACTTCTTGAGACACTGGGTGGAGGAAGCCTCCACTGTGGAAGAAGTCCTGAATGGGATGAAAACTTTCATCTTTAGTAGTCTGGGTATAGGTTGAGGAGAAACCAAGACCTTTCTTTGTCTTGTTATCTGTAGGAATTACGAGTTGTCTCCATCCCTTTGCGTTATTACTCTCGATCACTTTGAAAGCATCTTTGTATGAGGAGATCGATGTCTCTCTTTCTGATCGATTCTCATTGCTCACCGATAGTGAAACTGGGTTCCAACACTCTCCTCTAGTTCTACACAAGAAAATGAGGATAAATTGCTCACTATTAAGGCCTGCTCTCCGCACACTGTGACTAACTTGTCATTCTTGACGAACTTCAACTTCTGGTGAAGTGTCGAAGTGACTGCCCCAGCCTCGTGTATCCAAGGTCTTCCTAATAAATAGTTGTATGCTGCCCGGATGTCCATGAACTAGAAAGTGACTTGGAAAGTGTGAGGACCGATAGTTATGGGAAGATCAACTTCGCCGATAACTTTTTTTCTGGATCCGTTAAAGGCTTTGACGATGACCTCGCTGCCTCTCATCGGGGCTCCTTGAAATGATAGTTGCATCAGAGTTAATTTTGGCATAACATTCAAAGATGATCCTGTATCTACCAGTACGCTGGCTAGAGCATCGTCCTGTTAGTTGATTGTAATGTTAAGCGCCATATTGTGATTTTTGCCTTCTTCTGGCAGTTCTTCATCACTGAATCCTAAATTGTTGTAGGAAGTGATGTTGGAAATGATGCTGTCAAACTGCCTTACCGTCACATCTTGTTCTATGAAATCTTGCTCTAAGACTTTCTGTAGGGCTTCCCTATAAGCTTCAGAACTAAGCAGGAGAGATAGCACAGAGATTCTAGATGGAGTTTGTAACAGTTGGTCCACAATGTTGTACTCACTTTTCTGGATGAGCTTCAGTATCTCATCATTGTTTTTTACCAGTTCTGGATTACTGGATTGTCCGACTTGTTGATTTGGATCTTCTGTTTGAGGTTCCTTTTCCTTGGTGGCTTCTCCAACTCCTTTTTTGAAGATCCGGCCGCTCCGTGTTACTCGACTAATGTCGGCAATGTTCACGACGGAGGGTAATGGAGTTTCCTTTCCATTTTCAATGGTAGTTGCACCGTACTTGTAAGGGATAGCCTTTTCCGATTTGTATGGTATTGTACCTGGCAAGTAGATAAACACAGGAGTTTTCTGATTTCTCTGACCGTTATAGGCAACCTCAATCAGTTCCTGGTTGGGAACTTTTCTACTATCAAGATGGATTCTTGATTCATCGAGTAGAGGAATTATGGCGTAGACGTCTTTGGTTTTCCCATGATCGGAGATTATGACAACATCTTTGCTTTGATCAGGGAGATAGTCTCGTATCACGTTGATCGACCCAGAACTTGAACACGGTCGAATCTCTTTTTGGTCCAACTGATTTTGAAGAGACGCTCGTACAAGGTAGCATCCTTGGTTGTTCTCTGAACAAACTCTACAGCGCTCATAGTTGTGGGGTGGAATCCGGCCACGCCCTCTTTGTATGCAGTGTATCTTTACTAGATCTGTTTCCATCGAGCAGACATCCTGATTTTGATGTCTACCAGGATTCCCGTCACTCATACTAATCTGTTGTGTAGCTTCATCCAAGTAGACTGGAAGCCGCTAGTGGTCTAACAAGTGTTGAAGTGTTCTTTGGACAAGTGCACACCCTTGGTCGTTTTCACAACATTCTTCATAGTCTTGATAATCATGTGAAGCCAGAAAGCCGAGCCTGACTTGTTTAGCATGTAATTCGACCAGATTGGTATTCATCAAGCGTATGTCAAAGATCTGAACCATATTGACTTGATGGTTATTTCTCTCATGGTAGTCTTGGATCCATCCGAGATCCATCTGACGTTGGAGGGCCTCTTGTACAAAAGAGCATCCCTGATTGCTTGTTGAACAGATCGGACAAGTGTTGTAATCATGTCGTGGCAAATTATGGTATTGACTTTGCCTTGAATGCATCGCCACCAAATTGATGTTCATCGCAAGAATGTTGCGGTTCTGAACAATGTTGGGATGCACATTGGCCATGTTGACTTCACAGATTCGGTGATCCTGAATCCGGCCCAGATCCATATATTCTTGTAG
Organism: Lathyrus tuberosus; assembly: GCA_022829125.1. Classification (NCBI taxonomy): domain Eukaryota; kingdom Viridiplantae; phylum Streptophyta; class Magnoliopsida; order Fabales; family Fabaceae; genus Lathyrus; species Lathyrus tuberosus. The sequence continues at coordinate 13,683,346 of JALAZF010000127.1, read as the reverse complement.
AGCTGATTTCACTACGGAACACCCTTGATTATTCTTTGAGCAGATATCACACTGGTGATAATTATGAGACGGTACATGACCGTACCCGCTCTGTCAGTAATGCATCCTAACCAGATTGGTTACTAATAGGAGCACATCGTGAATTTGATAACTGCGGCTAAATTTTTCCTCTATTAAATTTACTGCAGTCTTTTCATGTTGCGGCAACGGGTTTGTCTGAACATTTGGATTGATATCTTTGAAAGATAAGATCCCGTTCCTGACAAGCTTCTGTACATCAGACTTGAAGCTGAAATAGTTCTCAATGCTGTGCCCCAATACTCTTTGATGGTAATGGCAAGTTTGATCCGCTTTGAACCAAAAAGGCAGATTTTCCTGTACTGTAAGAGGAGTCCTGGTTTGGACGTGCCCCTTGGCCAGTAGAAGTGGAAATTACTTTGTGTACAACATCGGTATAGGGTCAAACCCTGATGGTCGTGTCGTACGATTGTTATTGTTGTACTGCAGACGAGCCTGCTGAAGAGGTTGTTGTGTCCTTTGTTGATACTGTTGTTGACTTGGTTGGCTCTGAGCAACCTGAGGTTGATATGTCGGAGCCGGCGTTGGGTTGATAGTGGGAGTTATTGCCGTTACTGGTTGATACCTTCGCCTTTGTTTTCCGAGAGAGATATTACTGATCTTTTGCCCTTTCTTCTTTTGGAAAGCACTACCGTATCTTTTGGTACTGCTTGATGGCTTTGCATCTTTGACCAATCGTCCTTCTCGGACTGCTTTTTCAAGGCGTACTCCCATGTTCACCATTTCAGTGAAGTCGCTGGGCGCACTTGTAACCATTCGGTCATAATAGAATAAGCTTAAGGTTTTCAAAAAGATCTTGGTCATCTCCTTTTCCTCAAGAGGGAGATAGATCTGGGCGGCAATTTCACGCCATCTCTGAGCATATTCTTTGAAAGTTTCTTTGTCTTTCTGTGACATTGCTCTGAGCTGATCCCTATCCAGTGCCATGTCCAAATTGTATTTATACTGCTGAACGAAGGCAACGCCGAGATCGCTGAAAGTACTGATCTTGGTGCGTTTTAAACCCATGTACCATTTAAGTGCGACACCGGTTAAACTGTCTTAGAAGTAATGGATCAGTAGCTGTTGATTTTCTGTCTGAGTAGACATTTTTCGAGCGCACATCACTAAATGACTTTGAGGGAAAGAGTTGCCTTTGTATTTTTCAAAGTCAGGCACCTTGAATTTGTGCGGTATCTTTACATTAGGGACCAAATAGAGGTCCGTAGTACCTTTTGCATTTCCAAGAATTTTTCCTGGAACTCATTCATTATTTCGTACATGTCTTTGTTTCCACCAGGAATGGCTTGTGGAATCTGTCCTTCCAGGATAGTGTGTATCACTGATTGTGGTATAGACATTATAGCGGTGACACTTGGCACTTCAGTGCCCTGAAGTTTGTAACCTTCAGGAGTTGCTGTCGTAACCCTTGCGTCTTCACTTTCCCAAAGTTTGTAACCTTCAGGTCCAGTGGTTCCTGCTGCAGTTTCTTAGTCTTCGGTGACTGGTGGGATATATCCTTCAGGGATAAAGTTGAGAGGCATGTCCCAGGGGCGCCCCTTAGGCATGTTGTACCGAGGATGATTCTCACGTGTCTCCATTATGGGCGTAGACATAATCTCTGAGATCACAGTCCTTTGTTGTTGCTTCTGAGCTGCTGCCAGGGATTGCATGTCACTGTGAAGTTTTTCCAAACTTTCCTTTAGAGCGTTGATTTCTTCTCTCAGCTCTCTGTTCTCTTCCTCGAGATCGTCCATTTTCTTTTGTCGATTGGCCCGAGTATTCTATGAGTGAGATAGTTTGACTCTAGAATCGTGACACATACGTGAGACTCAAAGATAAGAAGAATGCGTTATGTGAGAATGATGAATGATATGCAATGACATATTTTTTACTTTTTGATTTAATCAAAAAAGAACTTCAACAAATAGATTGCAAATATCATACAGTGGGGGATACCCCTTTTATTGAATTCGAAAGATTGCAGTATGTTATAAGGAAAAGTACAGTACTTTACAAAGTGCTGTAAGGAAAATGGCTAAGCTTATGGATCCTGAGTCCTCTCTGAAGAGAGCTCAGATGCCGCTTTTGGTACTTTCCTTTTCTTTGACCGGGGCTCTTCAGCTGTTGTCGGGTCGTCAGTCCTTTGCCAAGTGAAAGGAGCGAGCAAATTTCTTCGATCTTCCTGACTTTCTACAGCATGTTGTTCTAATATTTTAATCAGAGCATCCTTCTACTTTAATAGTTCCTGAATCTTGGTACATTCCACATTGAGGATTCGGTACTTGTTTTTCCAAGAGCTCTTCTCACGTTGAATTTTGTTGAGAGCTACCTGGAGTTTTTCTGTATCAGACATGAAATAAAGGACAAATTCTTTTAACGGAAAAACTTCTTGGCGAGGGTAAGACATCCTCAGCTTGAGGGCTCTAGTTTGCACCCAGTGGAGATAAGGCTCCATGGAGGTATAGTTTGGTCTTCCTAGAGACTCTCTTCCTTTCTTGTGAATATGTTGCTAGGCATGCACTATTTTCTTCTTTAGTGCCCTGTCATTTTCCCCTTCCTTGAAGAAAAGACATTCCAGATGAACATTATACGGGATAATCTTCATCGGGTATCCGAGTTGACGGAGAGCTAAAATTAGGTGATAGTTGATTCCTTCTTTAGTTCCAATGAGGGGTACATTAGGGAAATTTCCACATCTGTCGATGATCTCCATCCCCTCATAAATCCCATTATACCAATCTATGCAGAGTTGGTAAGGGACGTAATCCTTTGTGACCAACGTAGAGTATTCTGGTGATCCCAAAAAGCAGCAGACTTGGGTAAATGGGAAATGAACCATTTGTAGATTAAGGGTACATAACATGTGATCATTCCTCCGCTGTACAAATTCCTTAAGTGTACGGAATGATAAGCATCTGCGAGCAAGGTTGGTACGGGGTTCCCAATCAGAAATATCTTAACGGCATTGGTATCGACGAAGTTGTCAATGTTGGGAAAAAGGAATAACCCATATGTGAGTAGGACAAAGACGTCTTCGAAAGCAGTTACGTTTCCTATACTAGCAAAGTACAGAGCTTTCTCTATCAGGAATTTAGCTGGTAAACCTTGGATTCCTCCTTTGGTGGTCATGTGAATCCTAACTTCTGACTCGTCCAAAGAGATTGATCTTGCAATGGTTTGTTCATTTGGAATTTCTTCCAGTCCAGAAAATGGAGCTCGATCAGTGATAGGTAAATCAATCAGATGGGAGTACTCCTCCAGTCTTGGTGCCAGTTGGTAATCCGGAAATATGAAGCAATGATAAACCGGATCGTAGAACTGAATCAGCGTAGACAGGATTCCTTCAACTACGTGAACCCTTAACAGAGACAACAATCCTCCGTGCTTGGCTCTGAAAGCCTCAAGGTTGGTAATCATCCTTGCCAACCTCCTTAAATCCTCTAGTTTCGGAGCCTTGAAAGTGTACTTCTGCGTCTTTCTTCTACCGAAATCCATAACGCAATCTCTCTGATGTTTGCAATTATTGTTTTAGTTTATTTTGAAAAAAGATATTTTTCCTTTGTTAAAAAAAAGTTTTTTAGATGAATGCATGAATGCAGCACACAAAAACATTGAAAAAACATGGGTTCAAGGGTTCAACGTCACAGGCATGGAGTCATGGCTCTACCCATCCCCAAAGGTTGTACTATTCTGATCAATTTTTGTACCTGTAGAACGGGTTCTAAGGTTCCCAAAATCATTGACCCCCCTAGGGACATCAACAACAAGCTGATTCACTCGAGCGAGCTGTAATATCCTAGGGTAGATCTCAGTTTAGTGTAGTATCGCGTATCAACTATTCCTGATAGTCACCGCACTACCAACTGGTCATGTGGTTAATGTCTACTAAATCCTCAGGGTTTCGGGTACCGCACTGGGAAAACTATGTTTTCACAATAATCGGTCGTTTAACATTAAGTATCCACACGGGTACCTCGCCTGATTTGGTGGGCTACCAGGGTCGCTTGTTCGGGATTCACTCCCTATAAGTTCTCCCGTCTATGCTGTGTGAGCAAAAATTGTCTCTACAAGTCAATCTATGTTTTGATGATAACAATACGTATTTGTGAAAGAACCATTTTATGTTCTAAAGTGTGTTGTGTGCAGATCATATTCATAGAAATTATCAGATCCAACAAGCACCAGCCAGATGAGCGAAATTGATAATATGCGAAGTTACTACGTGTGACACAAGTCGCAAGAAGCAAGAACGCTTCTGTATCTGATCGTGATCAGTCAGATCCAAGGATGCCGATATTGCTAATGTAATGCTGTTGTGGATGTTCTCTGAAAGTGGTCGAGATTCTGAAGATTGCGAAGCTTCTGAAGAAGAGAACCAAAGTGCTGAAGACTCTCATGACTTGAAGTTCTGAAGGCGAAAGGCTCTGAAGACCAAGTGCAGAAAGACTCTGAAGACTTATGTGTTCTGAAGATTAAGGTTCTGAAGATCAAGTATTGAAGACTCTGAAGACAGATTCCTAATGGACAAGTTCTGAAGTTTCGGAAGACTTGAAGAAGTAAAGGATAACGTGCTCAAAGACAAGTGCTGAAGTTCTGAAGACTGATTCCTAATGGACTTCTTCAAATAACTGAAGACTTGATATATCAGATATCCTGTTAAGAAGACTCTACTCATGCTTCATCAATTAACCATCAGAAGCCTCTGAAGTTCAGAAGTCACATGTTACCATTGTGAGTAACTGTACACGGCGCCCAAGAAAGATATATCCCGTCACTTCTCCCACAGCAAAAAGGAGATGTGTCAGTACAGCTAGTTATTGCACAACATCTCTTTTCCAACAGCCAACAGTATTTTAAATGACTATATTTCTACTGGGATATTTAAAGGAAAGAGAATTTATTTTTGAGGCAATCGATTCAGTCCATGAATGGCGAATTGTAGTTTCTTAGGATAGCAAGGAGCTGTTGCTCATATCTTGCTGGAACACTTATGTGTTCTTTGTACTTAAATTTAAGATTAATCTGCTTGTTAAGAAGCATCATTGTAATCTCCTGTATAACTAATTCTTGGTGAATTAGGATTCCTTGAGTGGTCAGTGTGACCGAAGACTTGAGAACACAATGGCTAGAAGTCATTGTGGGAAATCGTGAAATAGGGTCAGGAGAGTTATATTCATTGCGATGAATCCCTGAACGTCTAGCTGTGAAAGCCTAGCAGTAGATCTTGCGAGATTGGAACCTGCAGGTTAATGTTCGTTATATTCATTAAGTTGAATCCATGAACGGTTCATTGTATGTTAGTCACAGTGCGGCTGTGCAGTTTGTTAGTCATCGGCTGTTGCCCGTGCATCTGTAATCGAGATTGATTATAGTGGATTAAGTCCTTGTGGCCAAGGCGAAATCACCTGAGGAGGGTGGACTGGATTAGCCTTTATGGTGAACCAGGATATATAGTGTGTTCTTTACTCTTATGCTTAATGTCTTGGTTTATGTTTCTATACTGAGGATCACAACCTTACATAAGCAAGTCAGAACCTTGCAACTCTGATAAGCTTCTGCTCTACAAGTTCTGAATGATGTATGTTAGACGATGGCTATGGATCTAGAAGAGGGGGGGTTGAATAGATCCCTTGAGTTTTATACGCAAATGGTTTACAAAAATCTGTTTTAAAAATTGTTTAACGGAAGCTACCACTGGATAGAACGTCTACAACAAACCTTCTACCAAAAGGATCGGATATGCGCGAATATATCACGGATGAGTATGGAAGAGAAAAATTCAGTTTTGAGTACTACACTTAAAAAACGCAGTCAACAAAATATCCCTTGCTTGATGTTTATTCCAATCCAATGAGGTAAAGTGATAAGCAATTTAAAGCAACGTGTTCGAATTTTCTTTGAAACAAATTATCAAACACCTAGTGTGCGTAAACACACTAAGTGCAGAATTTCTATGGAGGGTAATGTAAAGCTGCTCCAAGATACAATTCAAAGAATTGTATCAGTTTAACAAAACAATTTATCAGCTTACAATTACTCTACTACAGAAATTTCAATAACTTGCGACTTCACAAATTTGAACGAACTAAATTGTAAAAGAGTTAAGGAGAGAGAGAACAAACACGATTTGATTAGGCAGTTCCCCAATCGTCCTCGCTTTGGGTACGTCTGCCCCCAACTCCACAAATGGAATTGAGATATCTATATATAAAGTTGTTGCAAATTGTTTATTACAAGAGAAAACTATGAACATCCAAACCCTCGAACGTCTTCGATCGTTGATGCAAAATTTTCTCTTCCCTTGGTTCGAGATGAATCAAGTGCTTTGAATATGGTTGATCCAATTACCGTCCCACGCTACTAAACCGAAAGAATCAACCGTTCTTCAGTTACCTTCACTCGGTCAATTGCGATCTACCAAGAATTCGAACCCAAACCTCCCTTCTACGATCCTCTGATTACAGCTACTAAACCGAATAATTGCGCCAATTTCCGGTTACCTTCGCCCAGCCGAATCCCTGTAGAAAGAACAGTTTGTGCAAAAACCTCCAAAATCTATCCGATTCTTGGAGGACAAAACCAACTGGTTTGATTCAAGAAACACCTGCCAAACTCTCAACCCAGAAGATGAAGATCACACTTCCTAAATTCTGAACGTTATCACTTCGATCAATGGGCGACACAAACAAATATGATTATGTGTGATTGTTTGTTTACTCAATGAAGAAGATGAAGATGAAGAGAGAAATGACATATATCTTTCACGTTTCTTGTTGTTAAATGAAAGGATGACCAAAACTATTTATAGGAAAATAAAATGACCAACAAAAAATAATAACAGAAAAGAAATTAAGTGAAAAATGCAGAGTTTTGAAGTCATGCATCGACCTCCTAACTCCATGCGTCGATGCATAAACGAATATTTTTGTGTCCATTGAATTGTGCGCTTTCCCGCAGGTTTTGGAGGTTAGCGCATGAACTGGGAGGGTCAGCGCATGAAGTGCATTTTTTCAGGAAATTCAATTTTCTGAGCATTTTCACCAAATCAAGATCAGAAACACATACTAGACACAACTAAAACGATAGTGGACATTTATTCTTGGGAAAGATAAGATCCTATGCATCTAGACACATGAACGATAACGGTTAGACGCGATATGCCCGACACGTGTAGTGATACCGCTCAAATTACAATCTAATTTCTTACATGTTTGTTGACATCATTAAAACAAGGTAAATAGAAGAATATCCCTCACATACTCCCCGTTTTTGATGATGGTAACACTTTCTTAGCTGTCATGAGATTTGTAATTTGAGAGTGAGCAACATGTGCAAGGCTCCCCTTGTCTTTGACACCTGGTTAGTAAAATTTCTGCTTTTGTTGTTATTCTTCTCCCCCTTTGACAACATCAAAAAGAAGAAAAGACGGTGGTCAAAATAAACACTATAATACACAAAGGATCATCACAAATTTGCAACAACAAACATTAACAAACACTTAAATAAGGGAAAAACTTAAATGAAATACATTCAATCCGATAAAGTTCAAACAAACGGAAGCAACATTCAAAGTTCAACAGTAGAGAACAAAAACAAAACAGAAATGCAAGCACAGATGAAATATAATGCCCTAAACTCTATGACCTTCTCCCCCTAAATGGATGACCTCTTCCCCTATAGTATTGGCTTGGTGGTGGAAGGTCCTCTAGATGTAGGTTGAGTTCAAGCAACGTGTTGTTAGGTTTCCAAGACTATTTGCCAGGTTCTGGTTTTGTTGAGTCAAGTTGGCGTCCATCTGATTGAAATGATTCATATCGGCGTTAGCAAAATTGTTGAAGTTGGTAATATGAGATGAAACTTGATCAGACAGATTGGTGAGCCGTTCTTCCTGAGCAGAGTAACGAGTATCTTGTAGAGCTTGAAATTCTTGATGTTGAAGAGTCAATTCGTTCAACCTAGCCAGAATTTCTTCAGAAGCCTGCGGATCATGCTGAACCGGTGGAGTTGGAGGAGCAGAATTGTCAGGTTGCTGCCATTCATAGTCCTCACCATAGGTTGGAGGCACATAAGAGTTTCCAGACACAGTCCAACAATTTTGTTGCCACTGACCCCAGCCCTGATTTTCAGAAGTTTCTTTAGGTTGATAGCCCATCCATGCCTCATTGTCCTCTTCTTGCATAACCACATTTTCTTGCATAACCACATCTTCTTGCATGACCACATCTTCATTATTAACAGCTTGATTTGCATTTTCTGGAATGCCCTCATCATCACTTCCTTCAAGGTGAACAGGTTCATCATGTTCAGGATGGGTGGATCTTGGTCGATAAATGAACTTGTTCTCACGTGAATGCCAAAAGTAACCCATCATGGAAAGGGTTTTGGCAAGAAATTGTTGTTCAGCGGTAATATGAATGTGACAAATCTGCGGAACAGGAATATCAAAGTGATTCAAAATATTTGCAACAACAGATGCATAACCAAGTGCCGGAAATTTGCTGGAGCTACGAGTAACGAACATCCTATAAGCAAAATAATAAGGCCAGTTAATTTTGATCTTATTCTTGAGGATATATATAAGATGAACCTCTTCCTGCTCAACTCTTGAGTACCCTCCTTTCTTAGGCCTCAAGATGCGAGCAACAATCCACTGAAGAATACGGTCTTCAAATTTTAAATGGCCGGTAGTGACACTTTTAGGAAATAATCCACTTGCCACAAAATCATCTGGATACGGTTCCCGCAACATCGAATTCAGAGCAGTTTTGAACTCATAGTCCTTAACAAAGGTTTTATCAGTAACCTTTGGGAGAGTGTCATCAGTGTCCAATACAAACAATGTAGACCATACATTATTGGTCACTTCAAATTCTGCATTATTCATAGAGAATTTAAATTCAGCCCATGAAATTTTCCCTTGATCCCACAGTAGAACAACCGAGTCAAATCTTCACTATACTTATCATCACATTCAACAAATTCACCAAGATTTTGAAAATTTACAAGTTCAAAAATCTCAGGAATGTGAAAATCTGGACCCATTAGAGGATAAAAGCCATGTTGTCTTATAACCGCACGGTTACAAAATAGGTCCTCAAAAGGAATAGTTAGCCTTTCAGAAATTAAAGACTTAAAGGTTACCCGTTGTGAAGATGATGTTCTGGTTGGTGCTGGTTGTGAAGATGAGCCTCTTGTTCCCCTTCTACTAGGATTTCTTCTTGAAGCCATGGTTGAAGAAGAGTTGGAAGAAGATGATGACACTTGATTTTCGCAGAGAGTGAAGAGGAGATATGTGCAGCCCTTAGAAAACCTTGTAGCAGTAATATAGATAATTTTCTCTTGGTGGGTTTTTTATTTTTAGGGTTTTGATGAGGATTTAATGGATAATAATGGTTATTGATGAGGTTTAATGGAGGAAGATAAGGAGAGATTGACCACAAAGTCTAATGAGATGACATGCAATAACCATAAATCAATGTGCAATGAGAATATGTAGGGAAAATAGGCAATACTAGGTCGACGCACGCGTCCCAGTAAAGTAGGAAGTCTGGATGTTTGATTTATGCGTCGACCTATGAATCTGTGCGTCGGCGCATGATTCATGAATTTTCTGAAAAAGTTAAACATTTGGTTATGCGCTATCCCGAACATTTTCACTAGGTCAGCGCACAAATCATGCGTCGACGCATGAACATACAGAAGTGAAATTTTGCATTTTTTAAGTTCCAACCAGATAAATAGCATATACACATATAGAACAAAACATCCACATGAACGATAAGTGCTCAAAATGCAATAAACATCAAGATTAGAGTAATTAATATGGCACAAAATATTGATAAACATCTATAAATCGGAACGATATTACCTTGATCATCATGACGATAAGATCCCTCACATATAGCTAAATATCTCTTTGCATTGTTAGTTAAAAGAATAAGCAAGCATGTATATATGTGAAGATCACTACCTTAAAGGATTATTAAGCACGATCCGAGATATCGAGAATGCCAAGTTCCCTACGGATGTGAAAGAAAGGCTCTGTAGCTAACGGTTTTGTGAAAATATCAGCAGGTTGATTCTTAGTGTCAACATGCTCAAAAATAACATCACCTTTCTCTACATGATCCCTAAGAAAATGATGGCGTATTTCGATATGCTTGGTGCGTGAATGTAATACGGGGTTCTTAGTTAGATTAATCGCACTAGTGTTATCGCACAAAATTGGAATACGTTCAAGTTTTAAGTTGAAATCAAGTAATTGTTGTTTAAGCCATAAGACTTGAGCACAACAACTACCGGCGACAACGTATTCTGCCTCGGCTGTTGACAAAGCAACGGAAACCTATTTCTTGCTATGCCAACTCACCAAGGAATTTGCGAAAAAGTGACACGTGCCACTAGTACTTTTCCTATCCAACTTGCACCCGGCAAAGTCGAAATCGGAGTAGCCAACTAAGGAACAAACACTACCTTTGGAATACCACAGCCCATACTTTGGAGTACCAGAGAGGTATCGAAGTATGCGCTTAACTGCCTTTAGGTGGGATTCCTTAGGATGTGCCTGATACCTCGCACACATGCATACACTAAACATTATATCGGGACGTGATGCGGTAAGATAAAGAAGAGACCCTATCATACCTCGATACTTCTTTACCTCAACATCCTTACCCTTTTCATCACGATCAAGATTAGCACTTGTAGGCATAGGAGTGTCTATTGCTTTGCAGTTCAGCATATCAAAACATTTTAGTAACTCAAGACAATATTTCGTTTGACTCACGAATGTGCCCTCTTCAAGTTGTTTGATTTGCAATCCAAGGAAATAGTTGAGCTCCCCCATCATGCTCATTTCAAAGTCCCCCTGCATCAAACTAGAAAACTCCTTGACCAAGGTCATGTTAGTAAACCCAAATATGATATCATAAACATAAATTTGTACCAAAATTAAGTGTTTTCCTTGACGTTTAATAAAGAGGGTTGTGTCAACCTTTCCTCTTGAATACCCTTGATCAAGTAGAAATTTGCTTAGACGTTCATACCAAGCCCTAGGGGCTTGTTTAAGTTCGTACAGAGCTCGTTTAAGTTTATAGACATGATCAGGATATTCGTGGGATTCAAAACCCAGAGGTTGGGCTACATAAACCTCTTCATTTATGTATCCGTTAAGGAACACACTTTTAACATCCATTTGGAATAATTTAAAGTTCTTTGTGCAAGCATAGGCAAGTAGAAGGCGTATGGCCTCGAGTCGGGCAACCGGTGCATAAGTTTCCTCATAGTCGATTCCTTCCTCTTGGTTATAGCCTTACGCTACAATCCTAGCTTTGTTACGCGCTATTACTCCATTTTCATCAAGTTTATTCCTAAACACCCATCGGGTGCCGATTACTCAATGATCTCGCGGAAGGGGGACAAGGTCCTAAACCTCATTTCTCCTGAATTGATTTAGTTCATCTTGCATTGATAGAAACCAATGCTCATCGAGTAACGCCTCCTTAGCGTTTTTAGGTTCAACTTGGGAGACAAAAACAGAGTAATAACAAAAGTTACTAAGTTTAGAACGAGTAGTTACTCCCTTAGAAATATCACCGAGAATGTTGTCAATTGGATGGTCTTTTGAAGACTTCTAAGCTGGAGGAAGTTCATCTTTATCAGCATGATGATCATCCTCACTTTTCACTGGTTGGTGATCCTTTTCCTCCTCAATACGCACTGCTTCAGGTTGATCAATTCCCTTATCAGTGTCCTTGAGTATGTCTTCAGTAGGTACACCTGCACCATGAAAATAACTACCTTCTCCGACATTTCTTGGATAAGACTCGTCAAAAATAACATGAACTGACTCTTCAACTACGTGCAACCTCTTATTATAAATTCTATACGCTTTACTTGACTGAGAGTATCCAAGAAAAATACCCTCGTCGGCCTTGGCATCAAATTTACCAAGAGTCTCTTTCCCATTGTTTAACACAAAGCATTTGCAACCAAATACATGAAGGTGAGAGATGTTTGGTTTACGCCCTTTTAAAAGCTCATACGGTGTCTTGTTTAGAATAGGCCGAATGAGCACCCTATTCAAAACATAACAAGCCGTACTTATGGCGTCGGCCCAAAAGTATTTTGGTAATCCACCATCATTGATCATAGTCCTTCCAAGTTCTTCTAAAACTCTATTTTTACGTTCCACTACCCCATTTTGTTGAGGGGTACGTGGTGAGAAAAAATTATGATCAATTCCGTTGGAATCACAAAATGCTTCAAATAAATGATTTTCAAACTCACCCCCATGGTCACTTCTAATTGACCCAATGTTTGTGTTTAACTTGTTCTGAGATAACTTAGCAAATCGTTCAAAGTCCGAAAAGGTATCACTCTTATTTGCTAAGAAAATGGTCCAGCAAAACCTAGAAAAATCATCGACTATAACAAACCCATAATAGTTACCACCTAGACTTTTAACCCTAGATGGTCCAAAGAGGTCCATATGGAGGAGCTCAAGGGGTCTCATAGTTGAAATGATGTTTTTAGATTTGAATGAGATCCTTGTTTGCTTCCCCATTTGACACGCATCACAAAGGTGATCCTTTGTGAATTTAATTTTGGGCAAACCGATGACTAGGTCTTTAGAGACAATTTTGTTAAGCAAATCAAAGTTGATGTGAGCCAACCGTCTCTGCCACAACCATGAATCTTTATTCATAACGACTAGACACTTGTCTCCATTCAACGATACCTCATTTAAGTCTAGCATATAGACTTTGTTCACCCTCAAGCCCTTAAACACATTCTTTTTGTCGCTATCTTCAACTATGCAACAATCCTTTGAACAAGCTCCTAGAGCGTGGTATAAAAGACTAAGCAATTTTCTTTTTGAAAATGATATATCCAGAGGGAAGGTAGATACAACTCTCTTCTGTAAGACATTCAAAAATGACATTCTTGTTGTACAAATATACGTTGATGATATTCTATTTGGTTCTGCTAATGCTACTTTGTGCAAGGATTTTGCTAAGTCTATGCAAGCAGAGTTTGAGATGATTTAGATGGGAGAACTCAAGTTCTTTCTAGAGATTCAGATCAATCGGAGTCTAGAAGGCACGTACATCCATCAGAGCAAGTACGCCAAAGAACTTCTGAAAAAGTTTGACATGTCAGAATACAAGATGTGTAAGACTCTAATGCATTCTAAATGTATTCTTGAGAACGATGATGTAAGTGGTAAGGTAGATAAGAAACTATATAGAGGTTTGATAGGCTCTCTTCTATATCCGAATGCTTCTAGACCTGACATTTTATGTAGTATCTGTTTGTATGCTCGCTTCCAATCAGATCCTAGAGAATCCCACTTAACTACTGTTAAGAGAATCTTCGGGTATCTGAAAGGTACTATTAACATTGGCTTACGTTATAGAAAATCTAAAGATTACAAGATAGTAGGCTACTGTGATGCTGACTATGCTGGATATACACTTGAGAGGAAAAGCACTTCTGGAAGCTGTCAATTTCTGGGAAATAATCTAATTTCATGGTCTAGAAAAAGCCAATCAACAATAGCACTATAAATTGCAGAAGATGAATACATTGCAGCCTCTAGATGTAGCACTCAGATGCTCTGGATGAAATGTCAGCTAGAAGATTTCTAGATATATGAGAGTAACATTCATATACTATGCGATAATGCTTCTACTATTTTTATCTAAGAATCCCATTTTGCATTCTAGAGCTAAACATATTGAGATAAAACATCACTTTATACGTGACTATGTTCAAAAGGGTATTTTAGATCTAAAATTTATTGATACAGACCATCAATGGGATGATATCTTTACAAAACCCCTTGCTAAAGATAAATTCGTTTTCATTCTAAAAAATTTGAAAATGGACTTATGTCTAGAATGAATCTAATGATTATCTCATAATGGAAAAATGAGACTCTAAGACCAGCTTCAGTTCTTAACGTATGAGTCTTCTGAAGTTAGAAGGTTTCATAAGTCCAGAGGTATCTAGTTGGAATTTGTTTGGTTAAAAAAATCTATTTTCTGGATACTGAACAGTTTTCACATTAAATAGATGTCAATCAGTTTTGGAAAATGGAACAGTTTTAAAGACAGTTGTCTTAGAAAACTGAACCGGTTTTTAATGAGTGCGTGACACATTGGGTATAATCATGATTCTTGGGATTAGGCTAAATCTTTTCACCTTACTCCTCTTTGTCAAATATTATGCAAATTGCCTTTAACTGCCTTTAATTGTCATTATTATTTATTTTTGTCATGATTACAAAATTCTCTATTTAAACCCACTCCACTCACTTCACACGCTTACGCAACTATTCACCCCCACACTTTCTTGTTCTCAAACCAAAACCTCTCTAAAACCCTAAAACATATTCTTTACATCAGTGGCTTCACAATCTTCTTAACAACAATTATCTGCTGAACAATGACATGAAGCAAATTTCTAGAAGGTTGTCCGTAAAGCTGTTGTGTATCAACCGCCTGAATACACTCCACACCTTCTCCTATCTCACAGGATGCCATCAACTGTGCATCCTAACTTGTTTTTATATACTGATGATGCATATGACACTCTTGAAGTCACTATTTCCACTCTTGAAGACGACTTGGAAGTTCTTAAAGAACTCATTGTTGATTTTGAAAGCTTGAAGGCTCATGGTTTTGATCTTCTTTCAGCTATTCAAACTCAAGGTTGGGACAAATATGTTGATCATCTTCAAGGACATGTCTTCCCAGTTCTTGTAAGAAAATTTTAGGTTCACGCTAAGACCTCCCGTACTCAAATATTGTCCTTTGTTTTTGGTAAAAAGATTGTCATCACTGAGAATCTTATAGCCAAACTCATTGGTCATAATGGTAATAGAACCAAGTGTGAATAGATGTTGGATATGAGATCTGATACTGATGATGTGACCAAAGCTATTTCCTTCACTGGAGAAAGTGTCAGAAAAATCAAGAACCATCATCCTATTCCGGGGATTCAGGCAAGGATCACTCTCGGCTGTTTCAATCCTATAAGGCCAAACAACACTTTTGACTACATCAATATTGATCAGCAATATATGCTTCACTATATTGCTTCTGAGAAGATAATAAACCTGCCTCACTTTCTCTTCTGGTTCTTAAGAGACTTTATAAAGGATTCAAGGAATGGAAGCAGAAAGATGAAATCCTGGATTCCTTGTGGCAGACTCATTTTTTATATTCTCATGGGGAGTCATCTGATAGACTCTCTAACAAAAGATGAAAAGTCTTAAGGACTAGTATCTTTTTTAGGAGGTATTTTCAATGCCAAGACTCTGAAAAATATGGGAATGATTCCTACTGTTGAGGGCACAGTTGTTGAATTTCCTAAGAAAGAGATCCGACTCAGAACGATTCCTCTGGATGACTTTCCTTTTTTCTCCAATCCAAAATGTGCTTTGTATGAGGTAAGAGAAGTCAACAACAACTATGCTAATGAGACTCCTTCTTCACCTCCTAAATCCATCAAGAGATTATAAAGTTTTCCCAAAAGTAAAATACAAAGAGGAAAAGCTATCAAGGAGATACGGAAGCTCACTCGGGCTAAGGATTCTAAAGAAACTCTGGAGACTTCTTCTAAAGTAACATTTGTTGTTGCTAATGTTTCTACAAGAATAATTGTTACTTCTAAACCAACCTCTACTAGTGCTGCGATTGTTGCTACTATTCTTCCTGGTACTTCTGTTGCTCCTCAACTCACTGTTGTGAATAGTTCATCCATCCCCACATCCACTATAACTTATTCCATCTCATTCGTTATGGAACCCATTGTTCCCTCTACACCTCAAACCACTTATGAACTACTAATTCCAATCATTATACACTCATCTATTGCTGATCTTCTAACTTTTCCACCTTTTCTCTTAACTAACTCTCAAAGATCTGAACTATCCTAACTTGGAATTTCTCACCCCCAATCCCAAACGTTTCCACCACCACCACCAAACACATCTCATTCAGACACCCATATTCTTCAACTAACCACTATTTGTGATGATGAGTTAGAGACTGAGCTCATTGTTTAACCAGACAGACCCTCTCAACTTTTATACAACCAAACACCCTCTCAAATAAACATATGTCCTACTCATTTGGTTGAATTATTTTCTCAGTTTGAAGAGATGCTTCTGGAAGATTCGCGTCTATCATTAAAGCTTGCAGAGGCAATGCAAACTTCTGTGAAGTGTGTGATTTGACTGGTGCTTTCAGAAGATGGATTACAGTCAACTCTGAAGAGTTAGAGGTTACCTGGCTGAAGGAAACTAAGAGGAACTTCCTTGCCAGACTCTCTGGTATAGTTGAACCTCTACTTCAGAAGGTTCCAACCACTCTTCTACTCCCCACACCAGAAGTCATTCCTCCTCTATCCCCAGTTCAGACTACTTTGGTTCCTGCTGAGACTTCTATTGAAGCTGCAGGTGTTTCTGGCACCAAGGAGACTTTGGGTTACGAGGACTACGTTCTAAAGAATTTGGAGCATCTGGCTGCAGAGAACTCTGAAGTGAAAGAAAGGACGTCAAATAATTAATGGCTACTTGCAAAGATTCTTTATAGACTGACTAAACCCTTTGAACCTTAGTTTTAAGAAAACTTTGTGTTATCTTTGTTGTTCTTTTTCTTTTCTTTTCGTACTCGCCTATCTTTTGATTAATTAAACTAAATTTTGTTTTGCTTATTTCCTTTGTTTTTTTAAATTCTTTTTGAATGATGACAAAAGGGGAGAAAGAGTGTTATGATTTTGATATATCTAATTCCAATTATAAAAACCCAAACATGTTTCTAGCTGTTTAACTTGGTAATTTTCTAAGAACTTTGAAAAAGTTCATCATTCTAACCAAGTGTTTTAGGTTCTAAATCATTGAATCAGACGTATTGGAACCAGACACATACAAGTTCTGAAATCTTTTCTATGGACAAGTCCAACTAGTGGTCTGTTTTACTAAGTTTTGATACTTATGACCTTGCTCTGATTTCACTCACAGCAGAAAAGCTCTGATACTAGACAACACAAAAGCTCTAATACCATATATAAGGAAGCTTCGATTAATTATGATATGATACTCAAACAAGGATTCTGAAAAAATGCCTCTGTATCCAAGCTATTACAATCTGAAGAGAAAAATTGTAACAACCTAGATTTTGCCAAAAAGGGAAGTTATGTTTTTCATGCTGATTTAAAATGTTTATATGTGTTAAAAGTATTTTAAGTATTAAATTCAGGGGGAGCTTGCAAACCTAACTCTAAAATTATAATCTTAAAAATAATTTTTTTAAATATAAAATTCAGGGGGAGCTTAAAAACCTCACTCTGATATTTTTATGTGATTAAACTAAGCAAAATTTTTCATCAAAATACATGGTTTTGTCATCATCAAAAAGGGGGAGATTGTTAGACCAAGATTTGGTTTTGCATCAAGCATTTAGTTTTGATGATAATAATACATTGTTTCTTGGAGTTCGATTTTTTACACTAACTATTCTTGTCAAGTGTGTAGCTTTTTATTTACAGGTTCTGACTCTGAAGCATTGACGTGTGACGTCATTAGATTCTGAAATCAACACACTTTGACTCTGTAGAGAAACAAGCGCGTTACAAGATGTTGTCAAGTCCTAGAAAGCTATTAGACAAGGGTTTTAAATAACATTTGTACTAAAGCTTCAAATCATGACTCTGACTGAAGAAGCCTCTGAAGGATTGCTTACCTTCAAGATTTTGCACTCAAGCTGTAGACTTTGAAGAATGAAGTGCTGAAGATTCTAAAGACCAGATTCTTAGGAAAAATGTCAAGATTCCAAAGACTTAAGTTATGAAGACTCTTAACAAGGCCCTTGATTCTTCTAAATATGCTTTAAACAAAATTTATTCAAAAGCCTCTGAAGATTGGAAGACCAAATTAAACCGTTTTACGTGAGATAAATAGTACACAGTACAAGATCAAAACATTCCTTCCACTACTCAGATTTTGTGGAGTAAGAATATTTATGCTGTATGATTTTGTCTGCCACCATTGATGACGATTATTTAAGGCACCAACTCATTTATGAAGATTCCCATTCTACCCTCCAACAGATCTTTCTTTATCTATATAATAAAGACTTGGAAGAACGAATGATGCTGACGATTCACAAGATGTTCAACACTATACACGTTGCTGCAATTTTTCTCTAATAATATTATTCTTGTGAATATTTTATAAACAAACATAGATATTTTGTTCATATTGTGTGAGTATTTCACTATACTTAAACTTTGTGTTAATAGCAATCATTGTAAACACAGTCTGTGTAAATCTCAATTTTGTTTGAGGGATTTCCTTGAGTGACTAGGGTTAGTCTGTATACTCGAGAGACAAAGACAATTGTCTTTATGGTGTATGTAATATGTTTGGTTATAGTGGATTAAGTCCTTATTGTGAAGGCGAAATCACCTTGGTAGGGTGGGCTAGAGGTAGCTTAGTTAACAGTGAACCAGTATTAAAACAACGTGTTATTTTTATTGTTCATTTGAATTGGTTTTGAAAAAGTCTTGTTTTTGATAAACCCAGTTCAACCCTCCTTTCTTGTGTTTCTTACCACCTTCAAGTTGTCGATTACTTTACTAAATGGGTGGAGGAAGAAGCAGTGGCGCTAATCACAGCAAAAAGGGTACGCCGATTCTACTGGAGAAACATAATATGTCGTTTTGGTCTGTCCGAGTTATTGTATCTGACAATGGCGCGTAATTCGCTAGCGCATCAGCTGTAGAATTTCGCAAGGACCTAGGAATACAAAATATGTTTATTTCAGTAGAACATCCTTAAGCAAACAGACAAGCAAAGGCACCAAACAAAATCATTTTTTTCGAGATGAAAAAGAAGCTGGATGAAGCCAAAGGCTGAGTACTTACATGAAATTATATGGTCTTATCATACTACACCACATTCAACTACTTGAGAGGCCCCAACGTGGACGCGTTTAGCTTTCGATGAAAGTGCCAACTTGAAAGGCTTAAATAATTCAGTAGATTTATTGGATGAGATCAGGGAAACAACTCACATTAGAGAGTTCGCAACTAAACAAAGAATTGCGCAAAGGTTCAATATCAAAGTAAGGAAGATGGGATTTCACAACGGAGACATAGTGGTAATAAGGGTGACTGATCCTACGAAGAAGGGTAAGCTAGCTCCAAATTGGGAAGGACCCTACCGTGTTCGTCAGAGGTTGGACAATTGGGCTTACACGTTAGAAAGCTTGGAAGGTGTGAGATACCAAGGATTTGGAATGCAACTAGTCTTAAGTATTATCTCATCTAAATTATGTAATAAATATGTTGAATAAAAATGATAGGGAGGCACTCTTGTCTCTTGCAAGATGTCGTAACCCAAAATTTGACCTCCCTCTTTTGCCTTTTGCATAAGCATGCGCATTCGCATCGTTAGCATACGCATTCACACTTTTCTTTGTGTGTTTTGATTGCAGGAATATTCAGGTTTTCCAAGCCCCATTAATCATATTCTCACAAGGTCATCACATCATCAAAACAAGCACAAAACAAAGGTTTCTATGCCTATTCATCAATACAAGAGGTGGAAAATCGAAGTCGGGACCACAATACCTTTTTTTAGGCAAATTGGGCATATTTTGGCCTGGTTAATCGATTAACCATTTGCAGTGCAATTGTGTTAATCGATTAACACAAGCAGAATAGGCATAATTTGCTGCTTTTTCATGACAGCACCTTTGCACACACTTTGGTCTTGGATTCTATGGTATTCTAGCAGCATGTGGAATATTCTAGACATCTCTAGACATTGCCAAGCTATTCAACTCATTCCAAGTGTATTTGCTATGATACTTCACTTCAAATCAAGTGCACCATGTTCCTTGTTTTCCAAGTAATGTGGATGTTTGGATGTTGGAATTCACCATGGGATTGCTACCGAGTTGGTTCCAACTAACCGAGTTAACCACCTTGACTCGGTGAGTCAAGTCCAACTAACTCCTAGCCTAGTTCCAAACCCAAAGCTAATTCCAAACCAAATTCCAAACCTTCTCACACTCCAAACCTAAAATCTATATAAACACACCTTCACTCACTTTTCAATTCCTCTACCATTTTGCACCATTTTTCCTCAACCATTCTCTCCCATTTTTCACACAAATTTCTCTCACATTCTCTCTGATTTTTGCTACTCCATCTTCATCTTCATCTCAATTCTCTCTCAAAACCTCACTAAAAGCTCTTAATTCTTGAAGAATAATCACTTTTCACATTGAAAGTGATTATTTCTTGAGCTTAACCTTCATTGCCATTCCATTATACTGGTTTTTCTGGAGTTCTAGTAGCTTTTGCATTCATCTCAAGTGATCGATTCAAGTTTCTTCGGTGATAATTCTCATTTTGGAGTTTTCGTCGCGATTTGATCGATTTCGATACGTTTCGGCTATAATTGAAGATTCCTCTGGTTTTCTTTGATTATCTTCATCAAGATCACATTGCAACATTTACCAAGGCACATCTCAGCCTTGTAGGTTGGTGGATCTCATTCATTTTATCATTTCGATCGTTTTCGTATCGTTTGCGATGTAGTTTCAATGTTTTTCTTGGCATGTGAATTGATTACACTTTTGCTTGATCCATGATCTTGATTATTTAATTGATTCTATTCTTGATCATTTGCTGCTTCTAAACTTTATTTTTCGTGCATAATTGTTTGCCCTAGCATTGGAGTGATTGCACAATCAAAAAGTTGGCCAAAAGCACTTTTCAAAACTGATTTTCTGCTCTCTGTCCAGTGTTAATCGATTAACACATTGCAGCGCAATTGTGTTAATCGATTAACCAGTGTTTTTTTGCACTTTTTCAAGTGTTAATCGATTAACACATTGCAGTGCAATTATGTTAATCGATTAACACTGAACCAGAAGACCATTTTCTTGCATTTTCAAATGTGTTTGCTTTGCTTTCTTCATTTTAACTTCCATTGCTTGTCATGCTTGATTCTATGGATGTTTTAAATGTCATTTAACTTCTTCTTGAAAGCTTATTCATGAATGTTTGTTGCACATTTTTGATTATCCAAATTGTTCATATTTTGGCATCAAGTGAATGTAATCATTCTTGCATTTTTCTTTGATCACAATAACATGATCTTGTGTTGCATTTTGTTGATCATTTGAGACTGTTTTGTGCTTCATTTCTTGATTTTGCATTAAGTTTCATTCGTCATGGATGAACTTAATTTTGTACAATCAATAATTCACACCTTTTGTCTTAATGATTTTTCATCGTCTTTGGAAAATTATTGGCATGGCTTTCCCTTTGATTAATTGATCGAAACCATGTTTCGATTAGTTGATCTTCCCCTTCCCTCTCTTTAGGCTTCCTTTAGAGCTTTTTCTCTCTCGATCCCCCGTGGAGTTGGAGTTTCGCGCTACGCCTTGCATCGGAGCACAGTACAAATTGGAGCTGTTACGCTGTCCGTTTCTCCACGCAGGAGCACTGTACAACTGGGAGCTGTTGCGCCGTCTATTTCAACATCCGCATTACACCCTGTGTGTTAGAGAAGGAATGAGAAGGGAGAATTTCTACTCTCATTCTGACTACTCTAGGTAGGGGACGAATGACCCTGTGCTTGGCTTAGTCACCTCTAACTTCAGGCGGTAGTGTGCTTTCTTTCCCCAGTCGAGTCGATTCTTGATCACTCTTTCCCCTTTGCAATCTCTTTCGAACCTTGATCACTTTTTTCACCTCTCAATCTCTCTCTTGATTAATCACCATTCTTCTTGGTTAAGATCCTTTGTTCATTGGGTTAGCCAGCTTTCTTCGTTTCAATACCCTATTCTTTTCTTGCTGTCAATCATTGTTCTTTTGATTCCCCTGGAGAGTCTCTTTTCTCTTTCTTCGGTTAAATTCAGTATTCCTGTTAAATACCGAAACCCCTGCGGAGTTCGTAACCTTCTTTTGGTTCTTCTCCCTTTGTTGGATAATCACTGCCTGTCAGTTAAAAAACAATGTTTGCACTCCTTCTCAGTTAACCACAGTCCGTCTGTTAAAACACTGAGTTTCTTGGGTTAATCACCTATTCTTGGTTAATCACCCTCTTCTCCAGTCAACCACAGTCTGTCTGTTAAAACACTGAACCTTTTTTTTTAGTTAATCACCTCCTCTTGGTTAATCACTCATTTTTCCCGGTTAATCACAGTTCTCTTGTTAAAACCGAATACCCCGCAGTTGGCAACCTTTATTGGTTCGAATACTTGCACCCTTGGGCTAGTAACCTCTTTTGGTTCAATACCTTCCTTCGTTGGTCAAGTGCTGTTTGTTCAGTCAATACCAACCCCCCTTTTTGGGTTACGACCTTCGATCGGTCCCACACCCGTTCTTCTGGTTAGTCACAGTTTTCTCTGTTAAAACTGTAACACCCCTTCTATACCCCGTACAAAAACCGGAATAAACTAATCTTATAAATAAAACATCAGAGCAAAGAATAATTTATCATGATATAGCCAGAGATGCCACACCAATGTGAACTAAAACAACCTGCTCATATAGATATATAACAACCTGATAGTCATATAAACATAGGAACTCAGTTCCAAAATATCATCGTTCAGTTACAGAATTAAAGCGGAACATCCATAACTGATGTCATCACAAAAGATAAGTATGTCATATACATGTTCATACAAAGCCACTATATACTAGCCAAAAGAAACATCTACACTCGAACCCCGACTACCCGTGTTACATATCAGAGCCGACGGAACGACAAAAAGACGAAGACACTAATCTTCGCAAAAGACCTCCAACGTCTAATCTGCAATGCCATTACAGCATTAAACCATAGCAGAAGGGTGAGAAACAGGATTATAATATAATTGCATATCATTATAAAACACTTAGCAAAATATGCACAATTATTCTCACCACACAAATACGATACTTGTAAACAACACAAGACATATTAAACCCATTTCACACATCAATCACATAAGCATATACATTAACACAATGCATAACAAATTCTTCTCAAAATTCAACACATAAACATTCATGTAATGAATTATGCAAATGCACAGAGACCGACACAACGACTCCATGCATGCGGTACCATTAGTCCCCTAGGAACTCTTGGAATCATCGCTCGTTACTTAGGGTAACTCCCCGTCGGGCATACGATGTTCCCCGTCGCTACCACTTATCAACAAGCATACGACGTTATGGATCGTTTTTAGTCCTTTATAATAGGCACACGATCAATACAACAATTGCTTACACCCATAAGGGATCTACAATTCAACATGCATTGTTTACACCCACGAAGGGATCTACAATGTCTACATGCATTGTTTACACCCACAAAGGGATCTACAATGTCTACATGCATTGTTTACACCTACGAAGGGATCTACAATGTCTACAACATGATGCATGTCATATAATGACCCACGGCAATCAAGGCTCATACATTAAATCATGCATTTCAAGTACATATAATACAATGCACATAATTGCCAAACGGCCACAAACCTTCACCACAACATCATATACCCATCAAACATCCCTCACACAAGTCATATGTTACCTATCATATCCTATCGCACAATATAGAAAATAACTCAAAAATTCCATTTTACGGTTTCTCGGAAAAGTCGGCTAAAAGTCGGCCAAAAATAATATTTTCTATCATCATCAAAAAGTACTCATCGACAGCTTCGATTCGGTATAAAGAACTCTTAAATACGATAAACGGTTAACAAGATATGAATATTTCAAAATAACGCATAAACATAAACCGGACGCCCGACACTACGAAACGGTTCGAAAAAACTGTACCGGTTGGACTAGGTTCAGACCTCAAAACTATTTTTCCTAGAAAGAACATCTCGTTAGCTTTCCAATGCTTCGAACGGGGGTTAAAACTGACTTACGGTTCAAGAGATATGAATTTTCGAAGTTTCCCCGACAAACCCGAATTTTCTGGTTCAGCACAGTGTGTATCGATACATAGGCTTATGTATCGATACAAAAAGGCCACATGTATCGATACATAGAACGCATGTGTCGACGCATGCTGTAGTGAAAATTATGTTTTCTCAAATTTCTACAGCATGTATCGATTCATAGGGGTTATGTATCGATACATAACTCTGTTTTTCTCAAAAAAACCAGATTTCTCAAATTTCTCCCTTGCTGCCACCTTTCCGAAATGCCCGAAAACTCGACTAAATCGAACATTTTCACCGAAACAAACATATACGCTCAACCACCAAATACATAAGAACAATTTAGAACACATAAACGAAATTTCTACGACGGTCGATTTTTCGATTAAATTTCAACCTTTCAAAAAAAACCAGAATTTTCAAACATCACCAAATCGAATAAAAAGCACGCTATACGACGATCTAACCTTACTCGATACAACTACGTAATTTATTTCGAATTCTAACCGTGAAAACATCGGTTTCCTACAATTCGACCTAAACGGACAAAACAACGGAAACATAACGAAAACTAACCAAAACATAACCAAACTTCATGAAACTTTAAACAGCAGCTCACATACATATAACCAACCAACACATGTATTTATACGACTTTTCGACCGTAAAAACATCGGTTTCTATCGATTTTGTCAAAAATAGCAACCTAACCACATAATTCTCTACACATTCAAACAATTCAAAAACAAACATATATAATCATACTCAATCAATATAATAACCGAGTTTCACACCCTTACCCAATAACAATCCGATTCCTAAAGCTTGCTTGGTGATTTTTCCCCTTTGTCTTCACTTTCTCTTCACTTCTCTATTTCTCTCTTTTTCTTCTCTTTTGGGAAACTCTTACTAACTTTTCTTTTTCTTCTTTTCTAAACTTATACTAACTATTTTCTTTTATATTTTCTTAACTTAAAAATTCTAAACATTTCTAATAAATATCTAAACTAACTATTATTAACTAATACTATTAATTATGAAATATGTCAAATACCCTCTATTCCAATTTTCCCCGCAAACTCTCAAAAACGGTAAAAATACACAATGTGCAAAAATAACATATAATCACACCAATTAGCAATTAACATAAATATTGCTCAATTAAAAATAAAGACTCGACCAATTAACACCAAAAAGCACGAAAAAAGAAAATATTAAAAACGGACTGTTACAAAAACCATTGCTTCTCTATTCCCACAGAGTTGCAGTCCTTTTCCTCTTCGGTTAACCACTGCCAGTCTGTTAATATACCGATACCCCTTCAGAGTCGAACACCTTCTCTTAGTTCAGCACTCTCTCTCTTGGTTTATCACAGTCCATCTGTTGACACCAGCCTCTTTTCCTCGCCAGAGTGTTACTCTCTTTCTTCGGTTAACCACTACCAGCCAGTTAATATACCGAGTCTCCCTTTTCTCTTGGTTTTGACACCATCCCTTTATTTGGATCCCCATCAGAGCCATTTCTTTTCATTTTGCTCTTGCTTTCTTGGTTTCGACACCAATCATCTTTGTTATCCCCAGCGGAGTTTCTTTCATTCTTAGTTTTGACACCATTCTTTTCCTAGTCCCTTGTGCAATCGCTCTTACTGTATGGTCTTCCCCAGTAGAGTTTTCATTTCACTCTTGCTCTTGGTTTGACACCACTTCTCTTGTCTTCCTGTTTCCTTCTTGTTTGGTTTTCCGTTCGGTTCCCCGAACTACAGAAGCTCTGATTTTGCATTCATTCGACGCTCTGATTCTTTCTCCCTTTCTTGGCGAGCACACTTCCACCCTTCTTTCCTTCTCCCTTTCTTCTTTCCTCTCTGTCCCCTGGTTCCTTTGAACTACGACGCTCTGATTTCCTCATTGCACTATGAGGGTACGTAGGAATGAGATCCCCAATCCTTCGCGAGCACTTTCTTTCTTTTTTTTCTTTTCCCCTTTCTTCTCTCTCTCATTTTCTTTAGCTAGAAGTCTTTAGATAGATAACCCATCCAAGCCTAGAAGCAAGCGAAATGGTT
Organism: Lathyrus tuberosus; assembly: GCA_022829125.1. Lineage (NCBI taxonomy): Eukaryota > Viridiplantae > Streptophyta > Magnoliopsida > Fabales > Fabaceae > Lathyrus > Lathyrus tuberosus. The sequence goes on along the minus strand of JALAZF010000127.1, from coordinate 13,657,252 downwards.
CCCGTCGAGTACGACGGATGTGTTAGGTGCTAATACCTTCCTTTCGCATAACTGACCCCTGTTCCCGTTTCTCTTCCCCTTGGGTTTTATCGATATTTTCTCTGTCTTTCGGGACCGAATAAAGTTCGGTGGCGACTCTGTTGTATCTTTGAGTGTGCGATTTACTCAGGATGTAAACCAGCCATCTTCAGCTGGTGACTCTGCTGGGGAGTCCTTGCTTGCAAGATTGAGGTCTCGCCTAGTTTTGTTTGCTCTCTTGCTTGTTTGGGTGTTTATCTTATGCGCTTTACTAGTTTTATCTTTACTCTTGACTTGCTTTATGTTTATTTATCGCACTTCTTTACTGCTTTGAATATTCATATGCTGCATATTCTGGATATCTGCTATTTTCTGCTGTTGTTGGGATGGGTAGATATTATTGGAGAGAAAGGTCCAAACATCGGGCCTAGTATACACATAGGATAGAACGTGGATAGTCGTGAGGCCTGCATTTTGCGTGTTGGGATATCACGAGACCCACATCCCAGATCGTGATTTGTTTGAGAATACTTCCGTCCTGTGAGAATTCACTATGGCGGGGGATTTTCATTCTGAGTCCTATGGTTTGGGCGACCTTTCTAGGGACCACCTTGTTGTGTCTAGATCACACCTGTGGGGGGGATGGGCTTTTACAGGAAAACAAGCCACTTCATACCTTGTTCTCACACACATCAGAGTCTTCACCGACACATCAGATTATGTTGCACTGACACAGAATTATATGCAGATATCCGGATTGTTCATACTTGATTATTCGGGCAGTGTTGGCTTCTTGTTGCTGTGTTGCATATCATTTCATCATGTAAATTAATTTTTGCATGTGCATTTCCAGGTTTCGAGGACTTGTCTTTTGTTGACATTATCATAGAGATGAGTACTGGTTATCGTGGCATCTTCAATTACAAGTTTGTGGAACCTAAGCTGGGTATTCTGAGAGGTTTGGCATCTTTGTTGGTTGGAGATCACAGAGCGGTTTTCATAGGTACTTATGGTAATCTGTTGATCGTCCTCAACACTGAAGTCAACATCACTGTTATTCATACTCTGGTTCAGTTCTACGACCCGCCATATAGGTGCTTCACATTTCAGGATTATCAGCTAGCACCCACACTTGAGGAGTGTGCTTATATTCTGGGGGTTGAGATCAAGAAGCAGGTTCCTTATGTCTATACTAGCGGTTGTCCGAAGTTTCATCTTATCGCTGATGCACTTTGCATTAGTAAGAAAGATGTGGAGGATAATCTCAAGACCAAAGGGAAGGGTATTCGAGGGTTTGCTTCGAAGTTATTGGTTTACAAGGCCACTTCTTTTGCTAAGGATGGAAACTGGAAGGCCTTCAACGTCGTTCTTGCTTTGCTTATATATGGGATTGTCTTGTTTCCGAACATGGAGGATTTCGTAGATCAAGCTGCCATCAGTATCTTCTTCTCCAAGAACCCTGTTCCGACACTTCTTGTTGATACCTACCATTCTATTTATTCCAGGAATGAAAAGAAGAAGGGAACCATTATCTGTTGTGCTCCTTTGTTGTACTGATGTTTCATGTCTCACCTTCCACAAAAGGGTCCTTTTGTTGAGAATAAGGGTAATCTCAAGTGGTCTCAGCGAATCATGTCTCTTACTGCTGACGACATTTCTTGGTATTCTCGAGTCTTTGACGACATTCCGATCATTCTTCATTGTGGGAAATTCTCCAATGTGCCTCTCTTGGGTACAAAGGGTGGAATTAACTACAATCCGAGAATGGCCTTCCGACAGTTAGGATACCCTATGGTTGCCAAGCCTGATCCTGAGGTAGTGGAGGAGTTCATCTTTCATGAAGGGGTTGATGACATGGGTTTGCTGAAAAGGTTCAGTGCCGCTTGGACTCAGATTCATCTCGAAGGGAGAGCCGATTTGGGTAAGAAGAATTGCGTAGCCAAGGAAGCTTACACACTTTGGGTCAAAGAGTGCGTCAAAGAGATCTTGTTGCCATTCTCTCCTGAGCCTTCCATGAATTCCAAGCTTCCTGAGCTTACCATTATTCCTCCAGCTGAGGTCGATCAACTCAATATGATTATTGAGAAGTTGAAGAAGGAGAATGTTGATCTTCATCTCAACCTTGATAGAGTCACTTCCGAGAAGGATAGCCTACAGATTGAGCTCCATCATAAGCGCGAGCGCATGCTCAAAGAGGTGGAGGTCGAACAGAACAAGCGTAGGAAGGTGGGGGATGCTTTGAAGAGCACCTATGAGGGACTTGCTTCAAAGAAGAGACAACTCGCCGATGCTCATTATCAAGCCTACAAAGAGGAGCTGAGCTACAACAAGCAACTTGAAGAGCTTCGAGGGAAGTTATCCGAGTTCAAGGCAAAGTGGAAAAGTGAGCAAGACCGTGCTAATCAGTTAGCAAAGGACTTTTCTCAGTGTCAAGCTAAGCTCGACAAAGTCTTCGGTGAGATTCAGAAGCTGCAAGATCAAGCACATCAGAGTCAAGAGCAGATTAGTCAGCTCAGCACAGAGAGCACTCATTAGGAGCATCAAAGCCGTCATCTACAGAACCTCCTGGACCAGAAAGAGGCATTTCTTCAGGACATGCTTTAGGGACCTAATCATTCGTTGCTGCGTAACCTCATGAAGGATGCGAAGTACTGGAGTGAGAGGCATGGCCGTCTAGCCAGATTTGCTGAGCATGCATTGGAGGACCTATCTGGGTTGTTGAGGGATGCATATGCTGATGCATTTCCACATCAGCTTCCTTGGGCTGTTTTCCATTTCTTGTCTGCATGTAGGGTGGTATTTGATAGAATCCATGCGGATTTTGTTGTAGCCCAAAAGGCAGATATTTGACTTGTATTCGACTTGTGCTTCTTTCCTTTTTTATTGAATGAATAAATGAAGATTCTTATTCACTCTATCTTTTGTGCCTTTACTTGTATGCTTTATGATTATTGTCAACAAAGATAAGTTTAAGAATTCCTGGAATTTAAAACTTTATTTTTGCATGCATATCATACATTCATTTGCACACATATGCACGTCCCTTCATCCGAAACCGTTGCTCATCCTTGTTCGCCTCCCCTGTAGCAAGACGACGACTCGACATCGGTATTTTACTCGCTCAAACAAATCCAGAATCATGGCTGACTTCGAAGCTGAGAACACTGCTTACAAGGAAACTCTGGCCCAATTTCAAGGTCGGATGGATCAGTTCCAGATGATAATGGATGTCATTATGGAACTCCTTCGTGCCCAAAGGGACGCTGCTGTTGTTGCCACTGTTGTTGCAACCCTTACTGATGCTACTGTTGTCACTCCTGTCGTGACTGTTCCTGCTGTTGTTACGGCTACTCCTGCTGTTGTTGTTTCTTCTCCTGCTAGAGTTGAAGTACCAATTGAGCCTGTGATTCAGCCTGTTGTTCAACCCGGTTTGAAACAGATGCCCGCTGGTTTTCCTTGGGGCATGCCTGCAAATTACACTCCTCAGATTGCAAATAATGGTAGTGCCTTCATACCATATCAACCTTTTGTTGCGCCCATGCCTAATGGGAATGCTGCCGCCCTATCCATGGGTCATTCCTACTCCAGTCCCGCCTCCAGTGGTGAATGATGATCCTGAGAATCTTCAGGTTCAAACTCATCAAATTTCCGGACTGGCTGACACTAAAACTCCTGATGAAGAAGAGCATGTGTATAGAGGTCCTCCTATTCATGTTCCGGTTTCATCTCAAGTTGCTCAAACTGCTGTTCCGAATGTTCATCCTGGGATGTTCTATCCTGGGGCATCTTCCTCAACTGCTGGGGTACCTCCTCTGAATTATCCGTATGGTGTTCCGATGGGTCAGAATGTTGGTCAGATGGTTAATCCGGGTTTGGTGTATCCTTCTCAGTTTGCTACTTCACAAGTGAATGCTCCCGCCGCTTCCCAGCTGCCAAATCCTCAGGTTCTTGGTAGGCCTATTAATCAGAGCAGATCTGTTGACTACAAGTTGTTGGAAGACCGTATCAGGGCTACCGAAGGGTTTTCTGCTTTTGGCATGGAGGCCAAAGATTTGTGTTTGGTTCCAAATGTTGTGCTACCGCAGAAATTCAAGATACCTGATTTGCCAAAGTATAAAGGTTTAAGGTGCCCGCGTAGTCACATCACTATGTACTGCAGGAAGATGGCATCCCATATTGATAATGATGAATTGCTTGTTCATTGTTTTCAAGATAGTTTGTCTGTTGCTTCATTTGATTGGTACATGGGTTTGGAGCGCAGTAAAATCCGTACTTGGAGGGATCTATCTGAAGCGTTCGTGAAACAATACAAATACAACCTTGATCTAGCGCCCACTAGATTGCAATTGTAGAATCAGTCTCAGCGCTCAGCTGAAACATTCAAGGAGTATGCACAAAGATGGCGTGAGATGGCATCTCGTGTGCGACCTGCTCTCTCTGACAATGAGTTGGTTGACATCTTTATGGATACATTGCAAGGATCCTACTATGAGAAAATGGTGGGTAGTTCTTCGTCGAACTTTGCTGATGTTGTAACGATTGGTGAACAGATTGAAAATAGTTTGAAGACTGGAAAGATTCCCGGAGCTGCTTCCCAGCAGCCGGCCACTAGAAAATCTCAGAACAGTCAGTCCAAGAAAAAGGAAGGTGAATCCAACGCTGTGACAACTCAAGTTTCTCCTCAGTATCAAGCTTCCATGGCTCCCATGCCGTATTATCCATATCTGTACATTGCTGCTGCACAGTATCAACAACCTCCATATCAGTATCATCCACAACAACCAGTTCAGAATGCTCAGAATCAGCAACAGAATCAACAGAACAACAAAAGTCTACAGAATCAAAACCGTCAGTACAACAACAATCAAGGAAACTGTATGCGTCAGAATTTTGATAGAATTTCGGTGTCATACACGTAATTGTTTCCTTACTTGGTTCACCAAGGGGCAATTGTCCCCAAACAGATTGCACCTGCAATTCCTCCATTTGATCCGAAGCATAATCCAAATGCATCTTGTGCTTATCATGCTGGATACATAGGACATGCAACAGAGGACTGCTTTGTTTTCAAAACTAAGGTTCGGGAACTCATTGATAAGAAGGTTCTGACTTTTGCTGAGGAAGGACCTAACATTCAGAATAATCCTTTACCGAATAACAATGGACCTGCGGTGAACATGATTGAGGATAGTTCAAGGGCTGAATTGATCATGGATGTCGACGAAGTAAAGACTCCAATGACTGTGGTTTTCAAGAAGTTGAATGAACACAGGCTGTTGAAAGGATTGCATGGTAAATGTCAGATTTGTAACGATAATCCCAACCAGTGTCGAAAGCTGAAAGATTGTGTCCAGATTATGATGAACCGTGGCGAAGTGAAATTTTCCAGATCTAAATCTGTTGAGGAAGTTGCCGCTATCGAGCCGTTCACCATCGTCTATAAGAAGGTTCCTATGGAATCTCTTAAACAAAAGAAGGTGCAACCCATCGTTATTTGTCCGTCGAAGCCGTTTCCGTATCAGAATTTTAAGGAGGTACCTTGGAAGTACGGGTCTACCATATTTTCTGGAGGTCAAGAGATAAGGTTCGCCGAATCTGAGATTGTAAATGTTACAGCCGGTGGAGGTATGACTCGTAGTGGACGAGTGTTTGCTCCGAAGGTCACTACAAAACCCGTGCAAATCCCAAGTGTTGTTTCTCCTAAGGAGACACCTGCATCAGCCACCCCTATTGTTCAACAAGGGGCATCTACTGTCATTCCAGTGCCGACTATCCCGTCTGAGGATATTCCAAAGAGCAAAGAGACCCTTGATGATCAATATTTCCTTAAGTTGATCAAGAAAAGTGACTTTAAAATTGTGGATCAGCTGGGTCAGACTCCCTCGAGGATCTCAATTTTGTCCTTACTCATGAGTTCGCCAGCGCACCGATCAACTTTGTTGAAAGTTTTGAACAGTGCTCATGTTATGCATGACATATCTGTCGTCGAGTTTGATGTTGTAGTGGCCAACATAACTGCAAGTCGGTATTTGGGCTTTAATGAATCAGAATTGCCTCCTGAAGGAACTGTCCATAATAAAGCGCTGCACATATCTGTAACCTGCACAGACATCCTGTTATCTTGTGTTCTAGTGGATACCGGTTCTTCCCTCAATGTGATGCCCAAGGGAACATTGAGCTAATTACTGGTGGAAGGAAACGAGACGAGACCAAGTGCCTTAGTTGTCAGAGCCTTTGACGGGTCTCAAAGGAAAGTTATTGGAGAAGTGGACTTACCCATCAATATTGGGCCGCATTTGTTCACCATTACCTTCCAGGTGATAGATATCTATCCAGCGTACAGTTGCCTATTGGGTCGTCCATGGATCCACGCCACAGGGGCAGTTACCTCTACTTTACATTAGAAGTTGAAGTTCATGTTTGATGGTCAGCTTGTCATCGTCTGTGGTGAAGAGGATTTGATTGTAAGTGAGTTATCTTCTTTTTGATACGTCGAGACCGAGGAAGGCATAGCCGAGGTGCCGTTGCAGTGTCTCGAGTTCGAAGATGTCATCTCTGCTTCCACTAGTCAAAGTAGATCACCACAATTAACTTTAACATCTGCTAAGAATGCTAAAGAGACTATCCAGAAAGGTGCTTTGTCAGGCTGGGGGCATGTGATTGATGTGGTTGAGAAGCATAATCGTTTTGGATTGGGTTATCGTCCTGGTCGTCAATCTGGTTCCTCTGGTCAGAAGTAGTGCAACTTGATCAAGTTCAGTAGCTCGGGTTTCCAGCAAGGTGACATCGTGGCAGCTATTGATGATGCTAGTCCCAGTAATCAGATTTCAAGCTTTGTGCGCAAGTGCCCGCCAGGTTTCAAGCTCAACAATTGGACATCTACCGTGATTCCTGTGGTTTTCCCATATAACATGTAATGCATTTTGCTTTCTCATTCCCTCGTCCTCGCCCGAGACGAGCGAATAGCTTGTAAAGGGCCTCATGCTTTTGCAATATTATGTGATCAATAAATAAAAGTTTTTGCATTCAAAATCATGCTCTGTTTTCTTTCTTTATTTTACTTTTTCATAAATAAATGGCAAAAGTTTCTTTTCTTTTTCACTTTTCAAAATAGCTCATTCTATTCATAAACATGCAGAATTAATAAAAGCATTGATAACAACATGGCAAACATCCATTGTAATTCTGGAACTCCAATTAACCAAGCCGAAGAGGATGGTGAGGAAGATTGTGAATTACCGTCTGAACTAGCAAGGCTCCTTGAGCACGAGCGTAGAGAGATTCAGCCACACAAAGAGCCAATGGAAGTTGTCAATCTTGGTACTGATGAGGTCAGAAGAGAAGTAAAGGTTAGCGCATCCCTCGCAAAGCATGTACACTTCGAGTTAGTCAAGTTGTTGAAAGAGTATGTTGATATATTCGCCTGGTCCTATCAAGATATGCTTGGGTTGGATACTAACATCGTTGAACATCACTTGCCACTCAAGCTCGGATGTCCTCCTGTCAAGCAGAAACTTAGAAGGACTAGACCGGACATGGCACTCAAAATCAGAGAAGAGGTAAAGAAGCAGCTTGATGCTGGGTTCCTGGCCACTTCCGAATATCTTGAATGGATTGCCAACATCGTCCCAGTCCCGAAGAAGGACGGTAAAGTCAGAATGTGTGTGGATTATCGAGATCTCAACAAGGCAAGCCCGAAGGATGATTTTCCTTTGCCTCATATTGATGTCTTGGTAGACAACACAGCGCAGTTCTCTGTCTTTTCCTTCATGGACGGTTTCTCAGAATATAATCAGATCAAGATGTCCCCAACTGATATAGAGAAGACTACTTTCATCACGTCGTGGGGTACATATTGCTACAAAGTCATACCATTCGGTCTAAAGAATGCAGGGGCAACATACCAACATGCCATGACAACCCTCTTTCACGATATGATTCATAAAGAGATTGAGGTTTACGTGGACGAGATGATTGCCAAGTCCAAAACTGAGGATGATCACCTGGTTCATCTGAAGAAATTGTTTGACATACTCCAGAAGTTTAGACTGCGGTTGAATCCTGCGAAGTGCACCTTCAGAGTTCGATCAGGTAAACTGTTGGGTTTTATTGTGAGTCAGAAGGGCATTGAAGTTGATCATGATAAGGTTCAGGCAATTCAGAACATGCCGCCTCCCAAAACAGAAAAAGAAGTCTGTGGGTTTCTGGGCAGACTCAATTACATTTCAAGGTTCATTTCCCATTTGACGGCTACCTGTGAACCAATGTTCAAACTACTAAGAAAAAATCAATCGGTTGAATGGAACAATGATTGTCAGGAAGCATTTGACAAAATAAAACAATACTTGCAAGAACCACCGATCTTAGTACCGCCGGTTCCTGGTAGGCCTTTAATCATGTATCTCACCGTTCTCGATGAATCAATGGGATGTGTATTGGGTCAACATGACGTCACTGGCAGAAAAGAACAAGCAATATACTATCTGAGCAAGAGGTTCACTGATTATGAGACCACATACTCACTCTTAGAGAAAACTTGTTGTGCTCTGGTATGGGCTGCTCGACGCCTATGACACTACATGATTTTCCATACTACTTTGTTGATATCCAAAATGGATCCGATAAAGTACATATTTGAAAAGCCTACTGTCTCTGGAAGGATTGCTCGGTGGCAGATGCTGTTAACCGAGTATGACATCCAACATGTTACCCAGAAAGCAATAAAAGGGAGCGTCTTGTCTGACTACCTTGCCCATCAACCTGTAGAGGGTTATCAACAGATGAAGTTTGATTTTCCCGATGAGGACGTTCTGTTCATTAGAGATTATGGGACTCCAGACCCTGACATAGGACCCGAACCAGGGGCGTGATGGACGCTCGTGTTCGATGGTGCCTCCAATTCTAAAGGTCGTGGAATCTGTGCTATCCTCATCTCTCCAATAGGTTTTCACCTTCCCTTCACTGCCAGATTATGCTTTGCATGCACCAACAATATGGTTGAATACGAATCATGTATCTACGGTATTGAAGTGGCTATCGACATGAGCATCAAGATTCTTGAGGTCTACGGAGATTCTGCCTTGGTCATCGGTCAAGTCAGAGGGAATTTTGTGACTCGGGATTCCAAGCTGGTTCCGTACCAACAACACATTGCGAAGTTGATTCCTTACTTTGATGAAATTTCTTTTCATCATATCCCCAGAGAGGAAAATCAACTATCTGATGCTATTGCCACTCTAGCATCCATGTTCAAGGTCAAGTGGAAGAATGAAGCTCCTCATATCTACATTGATCACTTGAACGAACCAACACACTATTTAGCAATTGAGGATGAGTCTGATGACAAGCCTTGGTTCTACGACATTAAAAGATATCTGGAAAAACAGGAATATCCCAAGGGTATCACTATCACTGATAAGAAAGCTCTTGGACGGCTTTGCGTCAAATTCTTCTTAAGTGGTGGTATACTGTACAAGAGGAATTATGATTCCGTGTTGCTCAGATGCGTGGATAGACACGAAGTAAACACGATCATAAGGTCCATACATGAGGGCTGCGAGGGTGTACATGCTAGAGGTCCTGCTATGGCCAAAAAGATCCTTTGGGATGGGTATTACTGGACGACAATGGAGGTAGATTGTTACAACTTTTCCAAAAGATGTCACAAGTGCCAAATCTACGGAGACAAGATCCATGTGCCTCCAACTCCATTGAATGTTTTGACTTCACCTTGGCTATTCTCCATGTGGGGTATATATATGATTGGAATGATCGAGCCGAAGGCTTCCAACGGTCATCAATTCATTCTGGTTGCTATCGACTACTTCACTAAGTGGGTTGAAGCTGCTTCTTACGCAAACGTTACATGACAAGTGGTTGCCAGATTTATCAAGAAAGAGATAATTTGTCGTTATGGCATTCCTAGTAACATTATCACGGACAATACAAGCAACTTGAACAACAATATGATGAAGGAGTTGTGTCAAGAATTTAAGATCGAGCACCACAACTCTTCACCATATCGGCCCAAGATAAATGGCGCTGTTGAAGCAGCAAACAAAAACATCAAGAGGATTGTCCAGAAAATGGTCAAGACTTATAAAGATTGGCATGAAATGCTTCCCTTTGATCTGCATGGCTACCGAACTTCAGTTCGCACTTCTACTGGGGCAACTCCGTATTCGCTAGTGTATGGTATGGAGGCAGTTCTACCCATTGAATTCGAAATTCCTTCACTCAGAGTCATCATGGAAGTAGGTCTTGACGAAGCTGAATGGGTTCAATCCAGATATGACCAGCTGAATCTCATCGAAGAGAAGCGCCTTACAGCCGTTTGTCATGGTCAATTGTATCAGAGACGCCTCAAGCGAGCATTTGACAAGAAAGTTCTTCGTCTAACATTCTGTGAAGGCGAACTCGTGCTCAAAAGGTATTCACCTGTTCACTCGGATCCACGAGGTAAATGGACTCCCAACTACGAATGACCCTTTGTTGTCAAGAAAGCCTTCTCAGGTGGAGCCTTGATCCTCGCCACAATGGATGGGGAGGAGTTGCCATCGCCCGTGAACTCCGATACAGTCAAAAAATATTATGCCTAAAAAAGTGGATAAAAGTCCGCTAGATTGACATCCGCAAGGACAATCTAGGCAAAAATGGACGTCCCGATGGACAAAAAAAAAAGAGATGTCCATGCAAAAGTTAGGGACAATGAAAAAATAATAGCAGCCCGCTAAGTTGAAAACCCGAAAGGGCGACTTAGGCAAAAATGGGTATCCCGGTGGACGAAAAAATATAGAAAAAAAAGTATGTCCAAGCAAAAATTAGGGATAAAGGCATTGACTGTGAACATTTGAGCCTCTTTTCATCATGGCTAGACCTCAGACGGTAATAGAACATTTCAATCATCATCAACAGGTGCAAGGCGTTGGAACCTAGACTTACAGTGGAGGGTGGCCAATGTTGTAATCAATGTAAAACATGATTTCCCTTTGCCATTTACACTTGTTTTTCTATTTTATTGCAATTTTCCTCATCAAGGATTTTGCATCCTTGTACACACATTATGTACAAAATTTTACATTCAATAAAATGCATTCTTTGTTATCTCAATTTGCTTCATTCCAGTATTTTGTTTGCGAAATAAACAATTATTTGCGATCACACAATACTAAAAAGCATTGAGAACAATAAAAAGCTAAATCAATCGAGAAAGCATTATGCATTGCATATTTTACTGGTAACTCCTGCAGGATAATCAGTAATATCCATTGGTAAGCCTAACGCCTGGCCGACAATATGATGGTTCTATGAAGAAGTTGTGGGTTCCTTAGCAGTTCATCAGCAGAGTCATCATTCTCCCCAGCAAGCACCATTACGATTTGTCGGAAAGCTTGCTTGTTTACATCTCTTCTCTCCGACAGATTTGTAATGTCTCTAGGCAGGTTGCCGAAGTGTTCCCAGTAAAGACACTTTGCTCGCTTTTCCCCAGCAAGGGTTGTACATCATCTCCAACAATTTGAAACTATCTGCCTCCAGCAATAGTGGGTTCTCCTCAGTAAAGTCAGCATGATTTGGAAGGACGTATTTCTCCATGCAGAGCCAGACTTGGTAGGAAGGATCAATTTGATCCCCAACAGAGACAACCATAGTGTTTTAGAAACCTGAGATGTTCTCAGTTTCTTTCCCCGGAAGAATCATCATCCTTTGTGAACTCTCTTCTCCAGCAGAGATTGTCTTTATCTGCGGGTCCTCTCCCCGACCGAGGATGCCGAAGTCGTTTTGCTACGATTTTTGCCCAACTGCTTCACACTGTGCCTTACCTTGCGCCTTTGCATTGCATGATATCAAACATCATGTAGAAACGCATACATAGCATATGCATCGATCATACTCCCTCTCTTTTGCCTGACTTATCTCCCAGCAGATTTTCAGCCAAACTTTCGCGCTTATCAACCTTCAAACACTCTTAACACTCTTCTTTTGTCGCAGTTGGCCAAATTTTTAGGCTACTCTTTTTATTTAAACCCCTTCTACCTTGAATAATCGAAGAGATAGCGCAATTCGAACATTCAGGTCCAAGAGGATTAAATAGGGGCAGTTGTCGTACCCCAAAATTTGACCTCCCTCTTTTGCCTTTTGCAAAATCATGCGCATTCGCATCGTTAGCATACACATTCACACTTTTCTTTGTGTGTTTTGGTTGCAGGAATATTCAGGTTTTCCAAGCCCGATTAATCATATCCTCACAAGGTCATCACATCGTCAAAACAAGCACAAAACGAAGGTTTCTATGCCTATTCATCAATACAAGAGGTGGAAAATCGAAGCGGGGACCAGAACACCTTTTTTTAGGCAAATTGGGCATATTTTGGCCTGGTTAATCGATTAACCATTTGCAGTGCAATTGTGTTAATCGATTAACACGGGCAGAATAGGCATAATTTGCTGCTTTTTCATGACAACACCTTTGCACACACTTTGGTCTTGGATTCTACAGTATTCTAGCAGCATGTGGAATATTCTAGACATCTCTAGATATTGCTCAGCTATTCAACTCATTCCAAGTGTATTTGCTATGATACTTCACTTTAAATCAAGTGCACCATGTTCCTTGTTTTCCAAGTAATGTAGATCTTTGGATGTTGGAATTCACCTTGGGATTGCTACCGAGTTGGTTCTAACTAACCAGTTAACCACCTTGACTCGGTGAGTCAAGTCCAACTAACTCGTAGCCTAGTTCCAAACCCAAAGCTAATTCCAAACCAAATTCCAAACCTTCTCACACTCCAAACCTAAAATCTATATAAACACACCTTCACTCACTTTTCAATTCCTCTACCATTTTGCACCATTTTTCCTCAACCATTCTCTCCCATTTTTCACACAAATTTCTCTCAATTCTCTCACATTCTCTCTGATTTTTGCTACTCCATCTCAATTCTCTCCCAAAACCTCACTAAAAGCTCTTAATTCTTAAAGAATTATCACTTTTCACATTGAAAGTGATTATTTTTTGAGCTTAACCTTCATTGCCATTCCATTATATTGGTTTTTCTGGAGTTCTAGTAGCTTTTGGATTCATCTCAAGTGATTGATTCAAGTTTCTTCGGTGATAATTCTCATTTTGGAGTTTTCGTCGCGATATGATCGGTTTCGATACGTTTCGGCTATAATTGAAGATTCCTCTGGTTTTCTTTGATTATCTTCATCAAGATCACATTGCAACATTTACCAAGGCACATCTCAGCCTTGTAGGTTGGTGGATCTCATTCATTTTATCATTTCGAACGTTTCGTATCATTTTATCATGATCTTGATTATTTAATTGATTCTATTGTTGATCATTTGCTGCTTCTAAACTTGATTTTTCGTACATAATTGTTTGCCCTAGCATTGGAGTGATTACACAATCAAAAAGTTGGCCAAAAGCACTTTTCAAAACTGATTTTCTGCTCTCTGTCCAGTGTTAATCGATTAACACATTGCAGTGCAATTGTGTTAATCGATTAACCAGTGTTTTTTTGCACCTTTTCAAGTGTTAATCGATTAACACATTGCAGTGCAATTATGTTAATCGATTAACACTGAACCAGAAGGCCATTTTCTTGCATTTTCAAGTGTGTTTGCTATGCTTTCTTTATTTTAACTTCCATTGATTGTCATGCTTGATTCTATGGATGTTTTAAATGTCATTTAACTTCTGCTTGAAAGCTTATTCATGAATGTTTATTGCACATTTTCGATTATCCAAATTGTTCATATTTTGACATCAAGTGAATGTAATCATTCTTGCATTTTTCTTTGATCACAATAACATGATCTTGTGTTGCATTTTGTTGATCATTTGGGACTGTTTTATGCTTCATTTCTTAGTTTTGCATTAAGTTTCATTCGTCATTGATGAACTTAATTTTGTACAATCAATAATTCGCACCTTTTATCTTAATGATTTTTCATCGTCTTTGGAAAATTATTGGCATGGCTTTCCCTTTAATTAATTGATCGAAACCATGTTTCGATTAGTTGATCTTCCCCTTCCCTCTCTTTAGGCTTCCTTTAGAGCTTTTTCACTCTTGATCCCCCGTGGAGTTGGAGTTTCGCGCTACGCCTTGCATCGGAGCACAGTACAAATTAGAGCTATTACGCTGTCTGTTTCTCCACGCAGAAGCAGTGTACAACTAGGAGCTGTTGCGCCGTCTGTTTCAACATCCGTATTACACCCTGTGTGTTAGAGAACGAATGAGAAGGGAGAATTCCTACTCTCATTCTGACTACTCCAGGTAGGGGACGAATGACCCTGTGCTTGGCTTAGTCACCTCTAACTCTAGGCGATAGTGTGCTTTCTTTCCCCAGTCGAGTCGATTCTTGATCACTCTTTCCCCTTTGCAATCTCTTTCGACCCTTGATCACTTTTTGCACCTCTCAATCTCTCTCTTGATTAATCACTATTCTTCTTGGTTAAGATCCTTTGTTAATTGGGTTAGCAAGCTTTCTTTGTTTCAATACCCTATTCTTTTCTTGCGGTCAATCATTGTTATTTTGATTCCCCTGGAGAGTCTCTTTTCTCTTTCTTCGGTTAAATACCGAAACCCCTGCAGAGTTCGCAACCTTCTTTTGGTTCTTCTCCCTTTGTTGGATAATCACTGTCTGTCAGTTAAAAAACAATGTTTGCACTCCTTCTTAGTTAACCACAGTCCGTCTGTTAAAACACTGAGTTCCTTGGGTTAATCACCTATTCTTGGTTAATCACCCTCTTCTCCAGTTAACCACAGTCTGTCTGTTAAAATACTGAACCTTTTTTTTGAGTTAATCACCTCCTCTTGGTTAATCACTCATTTTTCCCGGTTAATCACAGTTCTCCTGTTAAAACCGAATACCCCGCAGTTCGTAACCTTTATTGGTTCGAATACTTGAACCCTTGGGCTAGTAACCTCTTTTGGTTCAATACCCTCCTTCGTTGGTCAAGTGCTGTTTGTTCAGTCAATACCAACCCCCCTTTTTGGGTTACGACCTTCGATCGTTCCCACACCCGTTCTTCTGGTTAATCACAGTTTTCTCTGTTAAAACCATTGCTTCTCTATCCTCACAGAGTTGCAGTCCTTTTCCTCTTCGGTTAACCACTACCAGTCAATTAATATACCGATACCCCTTCAGAGTCGAACACCTTCTCTTGGTTCAGCACTCTCTCTCTTGGTTTATCACATTCCATCTGTTGACACCAGCCTCTTTTCCTCGCCAGAGTCTTACTCTCTTTCTTCGGTTAACCACTGCCAGCCAGTTAATATACCGAGTCTCCATTTTCTCTTGCTTTTGACACCATCCCTTTATTTGGATCCCCATCGGAGCCATTTCTTTTCATTTTGCTCTTGCTTTCTTGGTTTCGACACCAATCATCTTTGTTATCCCCAGCAGAGTTTCTTTTATTCTTGGTTTTGACACCATTCTTTTCCTAGTCCCTTGTGCAATCGCTCTAACTGTGTGGTCTTCGCCAGTAGAGTTTTCACTTCACTCTTGCTCTTGGTTTTGACACCACTTCTCTTGTCTTCCTATTTCCTTCTTGTTTGGTTTTCCATTCGGTTCCCCGAACTACAGAAGCTCTGATTTTGCATTCGTTCGAATGTCAGATACGTAGGCACGAGACGCAATGTCTTGGCGAGCACACTTCCACCCTTCTTTCCTTCTCCCTTTCTTCTTTCCTCTATGTCCCCTGGTTCCTTTGAACTACGACGCTCTAATTTCCTCATTGCACTATGAAGGTACGTAGGCACGAGGGCCCCAATCCTCCGCGAGCACTTTTTTTTTTTTTTTTCTTTTTCCCCTTTCTTCTCTCTCTCCTTTTCTTTAGCTAGAAGCCTTTAGATATATAACTCATCCAAGCCTAGAAGCAAGCGAAATGGTTCCCGTCGAGTACGACGGATGTGTTAGGTGATAATACCTTCCTTTCGCATAACCGACCCGCGTTCCCGTTTCTCTTCCCCTTGGGTTTTATCGATTTTTTCCCTGTCCTTCAGGACTAAATAAAGTTCGGTGGTGACTCTGTTGTATCTTTGAGTATGCGATTCACTCAGGATGTAAACCAGCCATCTTCACAAGAGCAAGGGTTTTTAATGAGGCACCCATAGTTAAAACAAATATCTTTATAAAGCAAATCCTAGGACATGATCCGGGAAGAAGTCCAAGCAACTTAAAGCCTCTGGCATAATCGGCTGCGGTCGGGCTATGTTAATATACATATGGCCTAAGTCCAATCAAGTTAAAGCCTCTGGCATAATCAGTTGCGGTCGGGCTACGTTAATATACTTATGGTTTAATTCCAATCAACTTAAAGTCTCTGGCATAATCGGCTACGGTCGAGTTGTGTTAATATACCTCTGGCATAAGTCCAAGCAACTTAAAGCATCAGGCATAATCGGTTGCGGCCAGGCTATGTTAATATACCTCTGGCCTAAGTCCAACCAACTTAAAGCTTCTGACATAATCGGCTGCGGTCAGGCTATGTTAATTTACCTCTAGCCTAAGTCCAAGCAACTTAAAGCCTCTGGCATAATCGGCTGTAGCTGGGCTATGTTAAAAATACCTCTAGCCTAACTAAAATCTAAGATATTATATCTTTGGAATAAATCAGCTATGATCAGACAGTGTTAAATAAAATCATTTAAACCAATACAAAGTTACCAAATAATATAATAACAATGCAATAAATAAGCAAATTTATATTACCCAAAAAATTAAGGATTTGTTCAGGATCATTAATCATCTATAAAAGATCATTTACTTTCACTATTCGGAACGTGTCCAACACGACCAAGAATCGAAGTTCCAGGTTGTTTAGTTTATCATAATCAAAACCAAAGATAGGTAAAAGGTTGTCTAACCAATAGATCGGGAAACAATAACTCCCGTCCAAGGCATACATGATTTGTGGACATGTTCATCCACTTTAACTCGGAGGAGTTTGTCTTTAAAACCCTTATAGTTAATGGTATATGCCTGTAAGAAGCTCTTACCTAGTATGCCGCTAAGAGAAACTCAACCTCCTTTCTCTGTACCTTTTAACTCATAGAATGAGAAGAATAAACCTAAGGTTGGCACTATATTCACGGTATCACAAACGATCTCAAACACCTTGTTAAAGCCCAAACCATTAGGACATAGTGGGAAGGAGCTATGTTTAAGGTTTTGAGGATGTCAGCCTCTAAGTCGGTAAAGGGATTGCGGATTTTAAAGTCTTTGATGACTCTCGAATAAAAATAAAAGTGTTCTTCCAACACTCCTTTGGGACGAGTAATACAAAACCTCTCACCTACTACACATGACTCTAGTATAACATCTTCTTCATTTCTTGTGGAGGAAATTAAAGTAGCAGAACGAAGCTTCAAGACGTAGTTTTCGTCGATAGTGCTACGGTCATAACTTAAAACTTCTTTATCTATAAATGATTATGTTGCTTCCACCTGAATATCTGAAGAACCTGAGGAGGGAGACCCCAAATCAGCGTTACTATTAGGTGAAGGGATTTCACCATAAACTCCCCTAAGAATTCAGTCAAAATTCGCTCTATTCAAATAACCCTCACACTCTCGCATACAGAAATCCCAAATCTTATTCCTATCACTAGCGGTAAATGAACATGAAAACATAATAATAGTAAAAATAGAAAAGAAATAGTACCTTGAATAGGTGTCAGCTGAAATGCTTGAGAAGAAGATTGTATGGAAAAAATGTTTTGAACAAGAAACTGAGCCTTTTTAAGATAGTGAAGTTGTAACGGTCAAAAGGATTTATATTGAGGGGTAATGATGAAAATGAGAGTTTCCATAAAGGCCATCATGAAAAGGAGAGAGAAAAAGTTTATCATCATTAAAAGTAGCTAACAAGAACCGAACATAAACCTTGTCTCGAAGAAAAAGAATTACGGGGTTATTTTTCCGAACACTACATTCTAAAGGAATCTTGTGCTCGAGGGGCTTATGTACATCCTAGAAATTTAGTTGACCAGCCAGGTATAAGCTCAGAAAGCCGATTATACGTCCTAAAAAGTCTCTGAGGTCGGGTTGGAGAAACAGATGAGCATGATAAGACTAACAAGTCAAAGGTCATATTCCTACATATAAATCGGATTTCGGTTAAGGGTAACCAAATAGACAAGGCGGAGCCGACCTCTTGTAAACCGAGAACTATCTTACTCATACAAGTCGTGGCCGATGACAAGGCTCGAATGCCATGTGAAGGGACATAAGAGACGATTATGGAATAATGCATTATGACTGGCGAGTTACAGTTATTTAAGAGATAGACGTTACATAACAATTATAAGAGATGATAATCGTTACTTGAGGGATATTTATGAGGAATATGAAGAGTAAAATGAAGGGGAAGGGAGAGAAGTTGGGACTTATAAGTAGGAAAGGGTTTGGAAGGAATAGGCAGGCAATAACTCGCAAAAGACATACATCACAAACATCTTAACCAGTCGTCTAAGACTCTTCTCAAGTTAGAACGGGGGAAGTCAACTTTTTAGTGTTTTTAACAAGAACATAAGAGATTGTGAACTATTATGTTAAAATCCAAGTTCAATTTTGATATCATTTGTTACAGTACGTCAGTGACCCATCTCGTAAAAAGAGAAAACAACAATTCGCCATGTGTAAATCGATATAAGCATGATATCACACACACATATTGGTTAGAAGAAAATTAACCCCCTTAATAATAACCATGTATGAAACAAGAAGGGTGAAAAACTACATTTAGCATAACCAATATACGTTCACCACGTGACCAAGGTCATTGGATTAGAAATCGACTCAAATTTAAATCTTGAATTTGACTCAACCTCAAGTAAGTACCAAATTTAAATAAGAATCACTCATCTGAATTCCTAAAAAGAAAAAACAATACCCAAAATGACAACAAAATCTATCAATTAAAGTTTAAATGCTGAATTAAAGTATATATATATATATATATATATATATATATATTAGTGAAAACGAAAAAATGAATCATTTACTCTAAAAAGATATCACAAACTCTAAAGAGACTTTTTTTTTTCTTCTTTATAAGCAACTCTAAAGACACATTGACTTCACCTATTCTAAATTTTTTTCCTATTGTTATCCTCACTCTTGGTACAAGTATAATAGAGTTGAAGATGGCAAGGGAGAAGAATGAAAGAGATGGAACGTATGGTGGCCCGTGTAGGGAAGAGAAGGGTGGTTGGGTGGTGCTATCCACAAAACCGGTTGTCGCAGTGCATTGTCAGCTGCCCACGTATAGACCACTCTCTAGCTTGGAGTTATTCGTTGTGTGCAACAAATGGTGCAGTCTCGACCACGTTGGTTCTTTCTATTGGTCACATGTCTTATTACATCGCAGCTTACTGTCTACGAAGTATATATGATGTCACTCGGCTGTTCTCATTTTTATTGTCGGCTTCTCCTATTGTTTTTTGCATCCGCCTATGATAAAATAAAAACTAAAAACAATAACACAATTAGCTTATCAAATAAAAATCGTACCAAAAGATCGATTATGTATAAGCGGGTATGTACAGAAACTTTTCAGCCAAGTTAATGCCCTCAAATTTAAATTTAATTAATTAAATATATAGTTTATAACAATATTTTTAGTGTTTTATTTGAGTGATAGTTTTATCTTAAATAAGTATAGCATTTTTGAATGTTATACATAATTTTTTTATTGTCTTCAAATACTTCAGATAAATGGCAATTTCTATCAAATAAAATTTTAAAGTGATGCATGTTTATGTTTTTGTTTAAGCAAGAAATTTAATAACAGAATACTAGAGTTACTCAATCCCGATTACAAAAGGAATCGTTAGACAAAAGGAGAAATTATACACCAATTAAAACTTAACATAAAAAGAGCAAATCTTTGCTAGTGATGTTTCTTGTAAGTGCTACTTTCAATATGGTTGGTTGGTCTCTTTTTAATGTTTAACTTTATTGGTGATAATTAAGCCTTAAGCAGTTATTGGTAGATTTTTTTGTTGAAAAAACTCAAAATGCATTGATGAAATTAAAGCACAAGTTACACTATTTTAGCATATACCCACTGCAGTATCTAACTCGTGTTACACTAGTGTTGCACCAACAACATAATATAACATATTAATCAAACTAACTAGTTAAACATTTGGTTATAAATCAACTGCCACCTCCTAATCCAACCATGAGATAATTAAGCCACAATTCAGCTAAGCATCCTTAAGAACACAACTAACTTGAGATTTAATATACTCCAACACAGCATTCCACTGAGCAGAAATTCCAACGCACTAATTACCAAGTATTCAAGAATTATCGCCTTAATACTTTGGCTCTAAAACATATCCATGCACCAACCCAATATAAATCTCAACAATATCACATCTTTGTGCAAAATTCTATTACATCACCACCTAAGTCAAGGCGATGCCATTCTAATTCAAACATATACTAGAACTCCAAACAATTCAAGGATAATGCAATGCCGAAATAAAACACATTATGTAATATGGACCATGCCATCTTGAAGGCAGCTTCCTGACTATCCAGGTGTGCCAAATGTAGTGGAACCTTATCCGCTTCACCAACAAAACCACAACATTCTCCCTCTACATACTTTCACCTTGCAATCGATCACTTACATGCAAAATAAAATTTGCCCCTCTACTTGTGAAACAAGAACAACTGACCAAGCGATTTGTGGTTGTATTGCTTTCCTGCATAGAGATTCTATAAGTTCACCTGTCCATGATCCCCTAACATTGCGAAAACCATTGCACCGTGTTATCTTTAATCCATATTGACTTTAAGCAAAGCCATTTCTATGATAAAATATTTTTCCTCTTCCACCATTTTTTGAGAATGATTTCTTTATTTAGGAAATGTTATTACAAGTGATTGACACATATTTATAGACAACATGTAATGCAAAATATCATGATATTATGTTGAGACATTTTGTCTCTATGAACTCAAAAAAGGAGGCAAAGATCTGGAAAATATGTCCCACACATTGTAGAACATTCTGCCTCAGAAGCCAGTTACGAAATAGCAAAATCTAGGGCCTGATTTGTTTTATTATTGGGTGATTGCTTATGCATTTTTGGGATTAGGAAAATAATCCTCTAAGATCGGTTATTAAAGATAAAAAAAATTAATAGAGATTTAATTTATTATAGATTGCAAATGAATTTAAATCATATTTTCAAGTTGCGTTTTTTTGGTGTTTCTTCAGCCGCAAGCTTTCTAAAACCTTAATGCCAAATGCAGTTGGATGTTTTGCTATTTAAGCAGATGCTCTCCATACAGAAGACTTAAACCTTAAGAGATATTTCAAGGCGTATTTTAGTTATTGAGTCTTTGTGTTTTCGTGTGTGTAACTTGTGAAACTCTATTCATTTGAATCATTCTTATACAAAGGAACAGAGTTTGGTTTTTGAGTTGTAATAGTTTCATTATTCAAAAGATTTTGTAATTGTTAAACATTAGGGATAATGGTTGAGAGAAAGTGGGAGGGATCTCATATTTAGGGGGAGTCCAAAAGAAAAATGAACGAGTAGTATTAAGAAAAAAGACGTTGAACTAGAAGAGTTCATCTATGACCGATTTGTACTTTTACTATTAAGAGTGGATTTTGTTTCTTGGTTAACGCCTTATAGACGTAGATGATATTGCACTAAACTTGGTTACCAATTTCTTGTGTCCTATTTACTTTATCTGATTTTTAATTGTTGGTGGATTAATCATGTCATACACATTGTCTGGCACATTATGTTTGACATCTTTCTAGAAGGAGAATGAAATTTCAATTCTCATTTGAGAAGGAACTCTGTTTTGATTGGGTGAGCTATAGGGAATTTATAAGTTATGTTAAAATGGATAATGGTAAAGAAGGAGGATCTTTTAACCAGGCACCTATTCTAGATGACACAAACTATGACTATTGGAAAGCTCGCATGATTACTTTTACCAAATCCATGGACAACAAAACATGGAATACATTCATCAAAGGATGGACACATCCAATGGTTAATGCTCAAAATGATACTCAATCCATGAAGCCAGAAGCAAATTTTTCCAAAGAGGAAGATGATTAATCTCATGGAAATTCTTGTGCTCTCAATGCTATATTCAATGGAGTTATCAACATGTGTACTAAAGCCAAAAAAGCTTGAAATGTTCTCAAAACTACGCATGAAGGCACCTCAAAAGTTTGTACATCAATACTTTAACTTCTCACCACCAAGTTTCAGAACCTGAGAATGAAAGAAGACGAAACCATTGTTGACTTGTATGTTTGTGTTTGTGACATGGCAAACAACTTGTTTTCCCTTGGTGAAATAAATTTCTGAAGAAAAATAGGCCAGAAAAATCCTAAGATCTCTTCCAAAGAAGCTTGACATGAAAGTTACTATTATAAAAGAAATTCAGGACACCAGTTCGATCAAAGTAAATGAAATTATTGGCTCATTTCTAACTTTTGAAATGGCTATCAATGACAAAACTTCAAAGAAAAAGCAAAGGTGTTGTTTTCAAAGCTGATGTTGAAGATGCCAAGGAGAAAGAAGTAAAGGATAGTGATGAGAACTTGCAAAAAGGTATGGTAAAGTAATGAGAAAACTTGACAAACGATCTAGGAATAATGTCATGACAAATGTGAAAGACAAATTTCTTGACAACTCAAGAGGCTTCAACTCCCAACACATGATCAAAGAAGGAGGCAATATGAACAAAGGCAATGGGATACAATGTTGTGAATGTGATGGATTTGGACACATTCAGGAAGAGTGTACCAACTTCCTTTGAAAGCAATAGAAGAGATACATTGTTACACTTTCAGATGAAGAATCTAAATAGGAGAGTGATGAAGAAAAAATAAATAGTGTAATTGCATTCGCTGTGTCGCTACGCGAAAAACCACATAGTCACCATCGAACTTTATTTATCCCAAAGGGAAGGGGAAACATCGAGAACACCCCAAGAGGAAGGATAAGATGGTCTTGAAACCAAATGATGGGTTCGGAAGCCGGTTATGCAAAAGGAAGGTATTAGCACCCCTCACATCCATCATACTCGATGGGAACCATTTGTTCGTCTTAAGCGTAAGGATTTTGCTAAGGTATCATACTTTCTGTTAGTTCTTGTATTGGCTGGAATTTTGGTAAAACAAAGTTGAACAATGTTGATGTCATATGTCTGATGTCTTAACATTGGTTCCTAACATTAGTTATTGCAGGGTTGAAGTTTTATATGCTGATGTTAAACTTGATGTCTTAACATCAGTTATCTGAACATCAAAACATCAGGCTGTGATGTTTTAGGGCTGCGCGTAAAAGTTTGTTTTGAGAAGATCTGTTAGAGAGATTGTGTGCGAATATCTTGGAGAAGATATTTTCAGTTGCAATCAGATTTGGAGCAGATCCTGTTGCTATGTTTAAGGGTTGTATGATTTAAAAAGTTTTGAAGATCAAATCTGTTTTAAATTCTGTTTTTAAAACAAATCAAATCAGATATTTGGAAGATGTCCAAGCCCAAGTCAGAATTTTATTTAAAGCAGCCTCAACCCTTGTTGAAGAGGTGAAGATAAGAGAGCAAAGACTGAGAGTCAAGTTAGAGTTTTCGTGTGTATTTTGTAAGCCTTTCATGGTGGAATAGGTGTTACTATTTTGAATTGTAAGTGTATTCACTCTAGAGCTTTTAAGCAAGAGTGTGTTGTTCTTGATCAAAGCTGTTAAGCAAGATCAAGGTGTGGTTTAAAGTGTAATCTTTGAATTGTATCACTGAGGTGATTTAGGGAGTGAGTGGTTTCTCATATCTAAGTGGTCTCTTAGGTAGAAGTGTCATTGGGTAGTGATTAAGATTAGTAGATGTCAACTGGGATTGTTGAGTCTGTAATTTAATACTATTAATAGTGAATTTCCTCTCTGGCTTGGTAGCCCCCGGATGTAGGTTGTTAGACCGAACTGGGTGAACAATTCATTGTGTTGATTTACTGTTGTTATTACCTTGTTCATATAGCAGATTGTGTTGTTGTGACATCACACTTAACATCACACATCTGATACCAGAACTTCAATTGGTATCAGAGCAGGCATCCTGCTCTGCATTTGGGTGAGATCTAGGGTTGATACTTTCTGGTGCAATGGACAAGGAGTGTGGTGGATTTGTGAATAGACCCCATATTCTAGATGGATCAAATTATGACTATTGGAAACCTGGTATGGTTACATTCTTGAAGTCTTTAGACAGCAGGGCTTGGAAGGCAATTTTGAAAGAATGGAAACATCCTGTTATTATGGAAAAAGATGAGAATGGGAAGGAAGTAGAGGGTAGCTCAAAACTGAAACCTGAAGAAGAATAGACCAAGGAAGAAGATGAACTTGCCCTTGGGAATTCTAAAGCCTTGAATGCCATATTCAATGGTGTTGATAAGAACATCTTCAGGTTGGTCAACACTTGTGAAGTAGCTAAGGAAGCATGGGATATCTTGAAGACTACTCATGAAGGAACCTCCAAGGTTAAGATGTCAAGACTTCAACTTCTGACAACAAAGTTTGAAAATCTGAAGATGAAAGATGATGAGACCATTCATGACTTCCACATGAACATTCTTGAGCTGTCCAATGCTTCTAGTACTTTAGGAGAAAGAATGACTGAAGAGAAGCTGGTAAGGAAGATTCTCAGATCCCTTCCTAAGAGATACAAAATGAAGGTGACTGCTATTGAAGAAGCTCAAGACATCAGCAAGATGAGTGTTGATGAGTTAATTGGTTCTCTTCAGACATTTGAATTAGGGATGAATCAGGAATTTGAAAAGAATACCAAAAGCATAACATTGGTGTCTAAAGAGAAAGAGTGTGATCCTAAGACTAAGGAGGAGCTTTCAAATGCTATTGTTCTGCTGGGAAGATAGTTTAACAAGGTTATAAAAAGGATAGATAGGAGCTACAAACCTAATGTCAAGAACATCACATCTGGCACCAACAGATCAGGAGATCAGGGGAAGAAAACTAGAGATGAAGAAAAGACCAATAATGACAAAGGAGTTCAATGCTTTGAGTGTGAAGGGTATGGTCATGTCAAGAAAGAATGTCCTACATATCTCAAAAAGCAGAAAAAGGGGTTATCTGCTTCCTGGTCTGATATTGATAGTGAGAGTGAATCTGAAGAAGAATCAACTAAGCTTGTTAGAGCTATGATTGGGGTTTGTAAGTCAGATGATGATTCGTGTGATGATGAGGTTTCTTATGAAGAGCTTGCTGCCTCTTATAAAGAACTATGCATGAGAAGTGAACAAGTCTGTCGTGAAGAAGAAAAGCTAAAGAAAATCATAGTGCAGTTAGAAGCTGAAAAAACTGAACTAGAAAATGAAGTCAGTATGCTTAACTCTAAACTGGATTCTATGACCAAAACTGTCAGAATGTTGAACAATGGTACTGATGCTCTAGACAACATTCTTAGTATTGGAAAACTTGCTGGAGACAAAAGTGGTTTGGGATTCAACAATGGTGCAGCTTCTAATGATGTTATTACTAGTTCCAAACCAGTGATGTTACAACAAATGTTTAAACATCCTGGCAGGATTCCTTCTAGGAAGAAATTGAAATTCTGGCACAGATATCAGATGTCCTACACAGATGTTGAGACACTAATATCCAACACAATGAACAAGTTAACAATAATAATAACAGTGCAGAAAGTAAAGAACACAGTGATATGTTTACCCAGTTCGGATCAACAATCCTACTCTGGGGGCTACCAAGCCAGGGACGAAATCAATATACGATAGTATCAATTCACAGATCATACAGCAACCACACTCGGTTACAATCCGCTCACTTAATCACTACCCTTCCTATGACTTCTACCTAAGACTCACCTAGGTATGAGGCCCTCCTCAAATCCCTCTTCAATCACAAACCGTGAATGGTTCCTTTCAACACAAGTAACAAAACGAAAGCCACACTTTCAAAACACACAATTCTCAATACTTCAAAGCTTATGAGAATTGACACACAAGAAACTCAATGCTTAAAAGCTTATGAGTAACTGACAGAACTTACAACACAAAACCAGTCCTTGTACTGTTATCAGAATGATACCAGTTAGGCTTACAAATAACACTCAAAAACCCTAACAAAACACACGTAAGTTCCACACCTAAACTAGGTTTACACCAGTCAATATATAGCATTAAATCTAGACTGGATTGGGCTTCAAAAACGCAGCAAAGAGACTGCACACAATTCTGCAAAATAAACTACCAGAAAATAGGTCTTCAATCTAAAGTTTCCTAATATGTCTCCATATTTAGAAAATGTTAAAAATCCAAAAACCAACACATAAAAACTCAACCCAAAATACTTTGGATGCCACATAGGATAACTAAATATTCACAGAATATTCAGTAACAAATACCACCAACAGAATCTTCCTTTTAAACTAAAATCAGACACGATGTCCTATGATCCAGGATGGGACATCTTTATCCGACATGTTTAATGCAGAATATTAGAACATCTTGTTTCAACATCTTGCTGCTAGAGTAGTTTTAGCAAAATAAATGCCAACCACAAAATCAAAGAAATAACAATCTCCCCCTTTGGCTTATTTTGGCTAAAACTACACACCAAACAATCTTGCAAAGATAAAACAAGCAAAACAACAATATCAGAGACAGCAGCGAAAAACACACCATAACACCAACACAAAACATAGCAGCAAAAAATTCACACCCAAAAAAAAAAACTCCCCCTCAACTGCGGCAACACAACAACATTCAACATTCTCCCCCTCAGCTGCAGCACCAACACAAGCACACCACAAAGCACACACTACTCCCCCTTTTTAGCCATAAATATGACAAAGGCAAGTAGAACAGTTATTAATTTTTTAGAAATGGTAAAGTCATAAACCTGAATAAACAACATCAGAAAGTAGATGCACACAACATCACATGACCAAATGTCATGCACAAACTTCAGCATCTTTCCCTTCATAAACACCTGCACAAGCTGCACTACCAGAATTTCCTTTATTCTTTTTAGTCTGGCAGCCAGAAAGAACATTAATTGCTATAGTTCTTCATGAATACAAACCCCAAGTCTACTCCTTAGGTTTTCAAACTGAACTGCATCCAGAGCTTTGGTAAATATGTCAGCAAGCTGATTTTCTGTGCTAACATGCTCAAGAGTTATGACTTTGTCCTCCACAAGTTCTCTGATGAAGTGATACCTGATATCAATGTGCTTAGTCCTGCTATGTTGAATAGGATTTTTAGAAATATTAATAGCACTCAGGTTGTCACAAAATAATGTCATGACATCTTGTGTGACATTATACTCAGATAACATTTGCTTCATCCACACCAGTTGAGCACAACTACTTCCAGCTGCTATGTACTCAGCTTCAACAGTAGAAAGAGATACAGAATTCTGCTTCTTACTAAACCATGGAATAAGATTGTTTCCCAAAAAGAAACAACCTCCAGAGGTACTTTTCCTATCATCAGAACTTCCAGCCCAATCAGCATCACAATATCCTACTAAAATGGAACTTGAGTCATGGGAGTACAATAACCCATAATCACATGTACCACTCACATACTTAAGAATTCTCTTAAGTTGATTGATGTGACTGACCTTGGGTTCTGCTTGGTATCTTGCACATACACCAACTGCAAAGGTTATGTCTGGCCTACTTGCTGTGAGATACAGCAGACTGCCAATCATGCTTCTGTATAAACTCTGTTCAACATTCACTCCCTTTTCATCTTTGGATAACTTCAAGTGAGTAGGAGCAGGAGTTCTCTTGTGCTTGGCATTATCCAATCCAAACTTCTTCACAATATTCCTCGCATATTTACTCTGACAAATAAAAATGGAATCTTCTATCTGCTTGACTTGCAATCCAAGGAAGTAAGTCAATTCACCTACCAAGCTCATTTCAAATTCAGATTGCATTTGGTTGACAAAATGTTGGACCATTTCATCCGA
Organism: Lathyrus tuberosus; assembly: GCA_022829125.1. Taxonomy (NCBI): domain Eukaryota; kingdom Viridiplantae; phylum Streptophyta; class Magnoliopsida; order Fabales; family Fabaceae; genus Lathyrus; species Lathyrus tuberosus. The sequence goes on along the minus strand of JALAZF010000127.1, from coordinate 13,629,231 downwards.
CATCCCACCAAACACAATATCATCTACATAAATCTGAGCAATCATTAGTTTCCCATCCTTCTCCTTGACAAAGAGTGTTTTATCAATACCACCTTTTCTGTATCCATGTTTGACTAAGAACTCAGTCAGCCTTTCATACCAAGCTCTTGGAGCTTGTTTCAAACCATACAATGCCTTCTTTAGCTTGTAGACATGATCAGGAAAATTTGGATCCACAGACCCTTTAGGCTGCTCAACATAAACTTCCTCATTAAGATAGCCATTCAGAAAGGCACTCTTGACATCCATTTGAAACAATTTGAATTTCAAAAAACATGCCACTCCTAGCAACAATCTGATGGGTTCCAATTGAGCCACAGGAGCAAATGTTTCATCAAAATCTACTCCTTCAATCTGTGTGTATCCTTGAGCAACTAGTCTGGCTTTGTTTCTGGTAACAACTCCTTGTTCATCAGACTTATTCTTATAAACCCACTTTATTCCAATCACATTTGTTCCTGCTGGTCGTGGTACCAGTTCCTAGACTTCATTCCTCTTGAATTGACAAAGCTCATCCTGCATAGCACTTATCCAGAACTCATATGTCAATGCCTCTTTAACGTTCTTTGGTTCAAGCTTTGAAACAAAACAGGCATTTGACACAGCCTCCCTCGATCTGGTCCTTACACCTTCATTCAGATTTCCAATAATCAACTCCTTAGGGCGATCCTTTTCTCGTTGAATCCTTTGACACAATTCTTTGAAGGCAGCAAATACTTCAGACTTCTCTCTGATAAAGCTTATCCAGGTGAATCTGGAGTAATCATCAATGACAACATAGGCATACTTCTTCCCACCAAGACTTTCAACCTGCATAGGTCCCATTAAGTCCATGTGAAGCAGCTCCAGAACTCTAGAAGTTATGGTAAGATGTTGAAGCATTTTGTGTGACATCCTTGTTTGCTTCCCAACTTGACATTCACCACATATTCTATCCTTATCAATCTTCAGCTTGGTGTAACACCCCAAATCTACCCATCGAATATTAATAAAAATCAGAGTGCAAAAATTCATCATACATGGGATACCACATTTACTTCACATAAAAACAACATATTCTAAGCCTGTACAAATCGCGGATCGTGAAATGAAGACTTTGCGAGGGAAAGAGATCACGTTGGTGAAAGTTGTCTGGTTGGGAGCTACTGGAGAAAGCATGACGTGGGAATTGGAGAGCAAGATGCGAAACTCCTATCCCGAGCTGTTTGAATCAGGTAAATTTTCGAGGACGAAAATATTCTAAGTGGGGGAGAGTTGTAACGCCCAAATATTTAATTATTTATTTAATTGAATATTTAATTAATTGTTTGTAAATTATTTGGTTGATTTTGGTGTTGCGGTGAATTAAGTCGTTAAGTAGGAAATTTTAAGTTGGTAAGTCGTAGAAATAGTATTAGAAATAATATTATAGTCGCGGAATAATATTAGTAGTAATATTATCGTAGTTTGAGTGTGTTCGATTAAGTGGGCTTGGTTTCGTGTCGGAATTAGTAAATTAGGGGGGTGTATGTTTAGGCCCATTAGATTTTATATTAGAATATTATTATTTTAATAAAATAAAGGAAATAGAAAGAGTAGTAAAGTTTGGAGAATCAGTTAGAGGAAAAAGGAAGAACGTGAGAGAAGAGGTTGCGAGAGAGAAGTTGCTACCGGTGTCGAATTTCCGGAACCCGATCGATTGTCGAGCTGCCTTCAATCCAAGGTAAGGGTGGGTTCGATTATTATAACCGGGTTAGGATGAATGATATAAGGGTTGAGGATTATATGATTGTTTTTCCCAATTGATTTCTCTGATAAGTTGTTGTTGATTTTTGTGTGGTTGTTGATAATCTGGCTGATGTTGATGATTGGTTTAAGTTGATTTTGACGATGTGTTGTTGATGAGGTTATATGGATTAATTATATGAAATGTTAATTGTCGATTGTTGTGAAAATTTGTTGTTGGACGATTTATGAATGTTGCAGGGAGATTACATTTTTCTGGGAAAATTTTGGTTGGGTCTAGATGACACTGCGCAAATGCACGGGTGGCGCAGGCCACCCATCCCTCACAAAGGGGTGGCGCAGGCCACCCAGAACAAAGGAAAATACATGTGGCGCAAGCCACTTAGTTGGTAAAGAGAAGCATGTGGGCCCGGCCACCACAATGTGATGTGTGGCGCCAGCCACCTAAGAATGTGGCGCAGGCCACTTGCTTTCTAGAGAAGGGTGGCGCAGGCTACCCATAAGTTAAAGGATTTGGCAATTTTTGTTTTACATGAATTTAAGGAATTGGTTTTTGTTTCATATGTGTAGTAGTTTTATTAATCCATGAATGTTAGAGATAAAGAATTAACCAAAACCACATGTTAATAAACCAGGTATCAGTAACAATAATTAGCAGAAACACAGAAATCTAATTAAATAGCAGTGGTAATTTGACAGAAAAATGAAACAATAGCAGTAAATAGGTTTTAGTAGAAAATTGGAAATGTAGTAGTAGCAGTGTTAACAGAAACTGAACATAATTTCCTTGACAGAAATTGGATTAGTAAAAATTCGTGACAGAGGCGTGGAATGTAATCGTAATAATAGTAGTAACAGAAAACAGAGTTTTTCCATACGTCGTATTAATCGTAGAAGTGGAATTAATGCAGTTTTAGTCGGTCTAGCCGATTTAGGCGGAAAACTTAGTTGTCCGGAATTTAACGAAAATTGTAGGGGTAAGTCGGGTAATTTAGTAGGTGACTTTTGTTGAATTATTTCATTGAAATTATGTCGAGAAAGTCGAATTGCAGGTACAGCTGAGTTGTAACATTGTTCCGGTTTACGGACGAATTGTAAGTTGTAGGCTTGATAAGCCAACGTTGATATAAGTTGTTTATGTCGTAAAAAGTTGCTATGTTGTTTAAGTTGATTATGTTGTGGAAGTTGTTGAGTTGTTTATGTTGATGAGTTGTGCATGTCATAAAACATACATTGCATTTTATGTCGGAGCGTTGCTCACACCACGTTGGCCTGGATTGACACAAGTTGAAAGTTGAAAGTTGAAGGCTTATGCCTTGATGCCTCGATAAACTGGCAATATTAAGTTGGGAGTTTTACTCCGATGGTACCACATGCATAACATTGCCGAGTCGCTTAAAGTTGCATTTTCTTAAGTTGTTGTTGATTTTGTTTGTTGGTTGTTGATGTGAAGTGGTGATTATTTGTATGATTCTTGCCTATGTATTACTTATCATACTCCGTTTATAATATTCGGTAACTCACCCCTTCTGTTTGAATGTTGTCCCTATGTTGGCAACGTGCAGGTAATCAAGAGGAGTAGCCGGTTACCTTAGTTCGAGTCGGTGGTTGTCGCTCTGATACGTAGCACTTGGGGGGATGACGCACATCTTTTATTTAATTGTCTACATGCTGAATTTTTAATGAAATTGCTGGAAAATACTTTGTTGTTTAATTTGAAGTTGTTTTATGTTGAATAAAGATGCTACTAAGTTGTTAATGAATCCGCTGCGTTGCATTTGCTAAAGTTGAATAAAGTTGAAGTTTATTGTTGGTTTATGTTCCCTCGAATCGTTATGTATCTTTCATGATTAACTATTATGTGATTGATTTTAAAGTTGAAAATGTGATATCCCGTTTTATGTCGAAAATTTTATAACTCTGATTTTAATATAATTATTGGGTAGAAATGGGGTGTTACACTTGGGAATACCTCTAACAGCCTCACTTGACAGAACTTTCTTCATCCCTTTCAAATGTAAGTGACCCAATTTTTGATGCCACAGTTTGGTTTCATCTTCCTTTGACATCAAACAGGTAGACAAACTTTCTGATTCTTGAGGATTCCACATATAGCAGTTATCCTTAGACCTGGTTCCCTTCATGACAACTTCATTTTCTTCATTGGTTACTACGCATTCAGATTTTGTGAAATTTACTTTGAGTAATCAAAATTGCAGTCAGCCCTTTGACAAATAGAACACAATCCAGATTTGGTTGTCCTGTGTAGTCCAGCTTTCCAACACCTTTTATTTCACCTTTTGATCCATCCCCAAAAGTGACATAATTGGTAGAGTAAGGCTTGATATCTGACAAAAATTTCTTCACACCAGTCATGTGTCTTGAACAACCACTGTCAAAGTACCAATCTTCCCTTGCAGATGCTCTGAGAGAGGTATGTGCTATGAAACCAGCCATCGTATTTCTAGGAGTCCATCTTTTCTTTACTTTAGCCCAATTCTGTCCTTTATTTTGTTGATGGGCAGTTTTGGGATAACCACGCAAATTGTAGCAAAAGGACTTTAAGTGACCAATCTTTCCACAGTAATGACATCTCCATGGTTTATCCTTTGAACTACATACTATTTTCTGATGTTTCATCTGATGTTGAAACATGTGATTTGACATAACAAACTTTAATACAGACTTCTTGTAGTTCTCTGCTTGATTGTTAAAACCAAGACCTTGTACATTTCCAACATTTTTCCCAGTCTGAAGAATCTCATCCAGCTGCGTGGAACCATTGTTCAGCATTCTTATAGATTTGGTCATATTGTCAAGTTTTGACTTTTGCCATACAACCTCCTCTTTAAGATCAGCAATGATTGATAGATGTTCTTCCTTCTCAGCTTCTAGTTGAGCTATCAGAACCTTCTGTTCTAATATTATCTGGCACCTCTCTTCATTCTTGATACACAACTCTGAGAACCCAGTGATAACTTCCTGCTTAGTGAGTTCTCCAATATAAGATTCTTTGTCAGAATCAGACTCACAAGTTGTTTCTCCATCAGACTTACAGATTCCAGTCAAGGCTCTCACCAATTTTGCTGATTCTTCTTCAAGATCACTCTCAGACTCTCCTTCTGACCAAGACACAGATATGCCCTTCTTCTGCCTTTTGAGATACGTGGGACACTCAGTTTTTATGTGCCCAAATCCCTCACATTCAAAACACTGAACTCTCTTCCCTTGATTGGAGTCTTCTTCAGTTCTGGACCTTCTGCCTCCATCCTGGTTTTTACTGATGTCGAGTGACTTGTTCTGAACATTTGCTCTTGACTTCCAGTCCATCCTTTTCAACACTTTGTTAAATTGTTTTCCAAGCAATACCAGATCTTTAGACACCCCTTCATCTCTGACCAGGTTGTCTTCATCGTCTGAATCACCAGTATTTGACACAAAAGCTATACTCTTCTTCTTTTCAAACTTTTCACTGATCCCCAATTCAAATGTTTGAAGTGATCCCACAAGTTCATCCACTTTCATCTTATTTATGTCCTGAGCTTCCTCTATAGCAGTCACTTTCATGTCAAATCTCTTAGGTAGAGATCTGAGGATTTTTCTGACCAGTTTGCTATCAGACATCTTTTCACCTAGGGCACTTGAAGCATTAGCTATTTCAATAATGTTCATGTGAAAATCATGAATGCTCTCATCTTCCTTCATCTTCAAATTCTCACACTTGGTAGTGAGAAGCTGAAGTTTTGACAACTTCACCTTTGAAGTCCCTTCATGAGCAACCTTCAAGACCTGCCACGCCTCTTTTGCAATGGTGCAATGTTCAATTAACCTGAAGATATTCTTATTAACACCATTAAACAGTGCATTCATGACTTTGGAATTTCCCAAGGACCCTTTATAGTCTGCATCATCCCAGTCTTCCTCTTCCTTCACCACATCAGTAGGATTACCTTCTCCATCTCTAACCTTTGGGGGTTCCCATCCTTTGATAACAACTTTCCATGCTTGATCATCCATGGATTTGATGAATGCTACCATCCTTGGTTTCCAGTAGTCATAGTTGGAGCCATCAAGCAGAGGTGGTTTGTTCAAAAATCCTCCATCCTTGTCCATTGCACCAGAAAGTACCTTCCCTGAATCTCACCCAGAACCAAACAAGGGTGCACGCTCTTGATGCCAATTGAAATTCTGGCACAGATATCAGATGTCCTACACAGATGTTGAGACACTAATATCCAACACAATGAACAAGTTAACAATAATAATAACAGTGCAGAAAGTAAAGAACACAGTGATATGTTTACCTAGTTCGGATCAATAATCCTACTCTGGGGGCTACCAAGCCAGGGACGAAATCAATATACGATAGTATTAATTCACAGATCATACAACAACCACACCCGGTTACAATCCACTCACTTAATCACTACCCTTCCTATGACTTCTACCTAAGACTCACCTAGGTATGAGGCCCTCCTCAAATCCCTCTTCAATCATAAACCGTGACTGGTTCCTTTCAACACAAGTAACAAAACGAAAGCCACACTTTCAAAACACACAATTCTCAATACTTCAAAGCTTATGAGAATTGACACACAAGAAACTCAATGCATAAAAGCTTATGAGTAACTGATAGAACTTACAACACAAAACCAGTCCTTGTACTGTTATCAGAATGATACCAGTTAGGCTCACAAATAACACTAAAAAACCCTAACAAAACACACGTAAGTTCCACACCTAAACTAGGTTTACACCAGTCAATATATAGCATTAAATCTGGACTGGATTGGGCTTCAAAAACGCAGCAAAGAGACTGCACACAATTCTGCAAAATAAACTACCAGAAAATAGGTCTTCAATCTAAAGTTTCCTAATATGTATCCATAATTAGAAAATGTTGAAAATCCGAAAACCAACACATAAAAATTCAACCCAAAATACTTTGGATACCACATAGGATAACTAAATATTCACAGAATATTCAGTAACAAATACCACCAACAGAATCTTCCTTTTAAACCAAAATCAGACGCGATGTCCTATGATCCAGGATGGGACATCTTTATCCGACATGTTTAATGAAGAATATTAGAACATCTTGATTCAACATCTTGCTGGTAGAATAGTTTTAGCAATAAATACCAACCACAAAATCAAAGAAATAACAGAAATTCAGGCGCTGGAGATGTCATCACTGTGGGCGTTTTGGACACATAAAGGCTTACTGTTATAAGCTACATGGTTATCCTAAGAAGACACATCAGTATAATCCCAGACAGAAGTTTCACAAAGGTAATAAGGCCTTCAATTCTAAGAAGCAATGGGTTCCAAAAGGTAAAGTTACCAGCTTAATAGCTCACACTTCTCTTAGGGTTTCTACCAAAGAAGACTGGTACTTTGATAGTGGGTGTTCAAGACACATGACAGGAGTTAAGAATTTGTTGGTAGATGTTAAGCTCCATTCTTCAGGTCATGTAACCTTTGGTGATGGTGTCAAAGGAGAAATCAAGGGGATAGGAAAGCTGAATTGTGCTGGTGCTCCTAGACTGGATGATGTTCTACTTGTCAAAGGGTTGACAGCAAATTTGATCAGTATTAGTCAACTTTGTGATCAAGGATTCAAAGTAGACTTTACAAAATCTGAGTGCAATATCACAAATAAGAAAGGAGAAGTCATCATGAAGGGTGTTAGGTCTAAGGACAACTGTTATCTATGGGTGCAACACGACTCAAGTACCTCAACATGTGTGTTTGCTAGAGATGATGAAGTCAAAATCTGCCATCAAAAGTTGATACATCTTCATCTGAAGGGAATGAAGAGAATCATATCTTCAGAAGCTATCAGAGGAATTCCTAAACTCAATATTGAAGAAGGAAGAGTTTGTGGAGATTGTCAAATAGGGAAGCAGACCAAGATGTCACATCAGAAGCTTCAACATAACACCACCTCCAAAGTTTTGGAACTTCTTCATATGGACTTGATGGCACCTATGCAGGTAGAAAGTCTAGGTGGGAAGAAGTATGCTTATGTTGTTGTAGATGACTATTCTAGGTACACCTGGGTAAGCTTCATCAAAGACAAAACAGAGGTGTTTGATGTATTTAAAGATTTATGTCAAAGAATCCAAAGAGAGAAAGAGAGCAATGTCATCTGAATAAGGAGTGATCATGGGAGGGAATTTAAAAATAGAAAGTTTGTTGATTACTGCTCTACTGAAGGCATCAGCCATGAGTTTTCCTCTCCTATTACTCCTCAGCAAAATGGAGTTGTTGAAAGGAAGAACAGAACTCTCCAAGAATCTGCTAGAGCAATGATTCATGCCAAAAAGCTTCCTTACCATTTCTGGGCTGAAGCCATGAACACTGCTTGCTATATTCACAATAGAGTTACCTTGAGAAAGGGCACTTCAGCTACTCTGTATGAACTGTGGAAAGGGAGAAAGCCTACTGTGAAGTACTTTCATGTTTTTGGAAGTAAATGTTATATTTTGTCAAATCGTGAACAGAGGAGAAAATTGGATCCTAAAAGTGATGAGGGAATCTTTCTAGGATACTCTACAAATAGCAGAGCTTACAAGGTTTTCAACTCCAGAACAAAGGTTATGATGGAGTCTATAAATGTGGTGATTGATGACATTGATAAGCATGAAGATGCTGATGTCCTGGATGGTGTTGAAACATCAGTTGAAGAAGTCACAACAGAAACTGAAGACAAAAGTGGGTCTCCCAGTCCTGTTGATGCTGAGCCTGAACCTGAACAATCTAATAAAGAACCATCTATTACAGTGCAAAAGGACCATCCAAAGGAGCTTATCATAGGTGATCCTAAATCAGGGGTTAGCACTAGATCAAGAGAGGTTGTGTCAAATTTTTGTTTTGTTTCCAAAATTGTGCCCAAGAATGTCAAAGAAGCTCTGACTAATGAATTCTGGATTAATGCCATGCATGAAGAGCTGGAACAATTCAAGAGGAATGAAGTATGGGATCTTGTTCCAAGACCTGATGGAGTTAATGTGATAGGCACCAAGTGGATTTACAAGAATAAACCTGATGAACAAGGAGTGGTCACCAGAAACAAGGCCAGATTAGTTGCTCAGGGATACACTCAGGTTGAAGGAATTGATTATGATGAAACCTTTGCTCTTGTGGCAAGACTGGAATCTATCATATTACTTTTAGGGGTGGCCTGTAATTTCAAATTCAAGCTTTTTCAGATGGATGTTAAGAGTGCCTTCTTGAATGGTTACTTAAATGAAGAGGTGTATTTTGATCAACCAAAAGGATTTATTGATCCAACATTTCCTGACCATGTTTACAAACTAAGGAAAGCTCTCTATGGTTTGAAGCAAGCACCAAGAGCTTGGTATGAAAGGCTTACTGAATTCCTGGTTGTGAATGGCTACAGAAAAGGAGGGATTGACAAGACTTTGTTTGTTAAAGAGGAAGGAGGAAAATTGATGATAACTCAAATATATGTTGATGACATAGTATTTGGTGGGATGTCAGATGCAATGGTGAAACATTTTGTGGAACAGATGCAGTCTGAGTTTGAAATGAGTCTTGTTGGAGAGCTAAGCTATTTTCTAGGTCTACAAGTTAGACAAATTGAAGACTCCATATTCATATCCTAGAGCAAGTATGTAAAGAACATTGTTAAGAAGTTTGGTCTGGAAAATGCTAATCACAAGAGGACACCTGCTCCTACTCACTTAAAGTTGTCCAAGGATGAACATGGTGTGAGTGTGGATCAAAGTCTATACAGAAGCATGATTGGTAGCTTATTGTATCTCATAGCTAGCAGACCTGATATTTCTTTTGCTGTTAGAGTGTGTGCCAGATATCAATCTAAACCTAAAGTTAGTCACTTGAATCAAGTGAAGAGGATTCTGAAATATGTGAATGGGACTAGTGACTATGGAATGCTTTACAGTCATGGATCAGGCACTGAGTTATGTGGTTTTTGTGATGCTGATTGGGCAGGGAGTGCTGATGATAGAAAAAGTACTTCAGGAGGTTGCTTCTTTTTAGGGAATAATCTGATATCATGGTTTAGTAAAAAGCAGAACTGTGTGTCTCTTTCTACTGCTGAAGCTGAGTACATAGCAGAGGGAGTAGTTGTTCTCAACTTGTTTGGATGAAGCAGATGTTAACAGAATACAATGTCAAGCAAGATGTCATGACATTGTACTGTGATAATCTGAGTGCTATCAATATCTCTAAGAACCCTATTCAACATAGCAGAACTAAGCATATTGATATATGTCATCATTTTATAAGAGATTTGGTTGAAGACAAAGTAGTTGCTCTGGAACATGTTGCTACTGAAAAGCAGTTAGCACATATTTTTACCAAGGCCTTAGATGCAAATCAATTTGAAAAATTAAGAAGCAAATTAGGAATTTGCATATATGAGGATTAAATGTGCTGGGAAGTGTCTTGTGCAGTTGTAATCTTTATTGCATATGTTTAGTTTAAAGGAAACATAATTTTATTCAACTGCTGAAAGCATACAAGATTAGATTTTAGTACATCAAAAGCAACATATAAAGGGTCTAAAGATTATCCCAACCCCCTGCATTAAGAAAAGTTTTCCAATCTTCATCCCATTCATCATCAGAAGCATGAAGTTGCACTGGAGGTTTTTTGATGTTTTTCATCCTTGTCTCTGATGCTTTTCTTGTTCTTGTTGCTCCTGAAGAAGTCCCAGTGACTGCCATTGTTTTGTTCTTATTCTTCAGTGGATCTGGTTTCTTGACCTCCTGCATGTGGTTCTTCCCTGCATCTTTGTTAGACTGACTCATACTTGTTTGTTGTCTGGTGCTGTTAGAAGGAAGAAGGCTTGGATTTTATAGTTCTATAAGTATCCATTGTTTGTATCGCCTGACCAGTCAAAGTTTTTGGAATTTGTGTTCCTTGGGAAGCTTGTTATTTAACCATGTCTTAATGGCTGTCAGATCTTTGTGTTTGATGTAGAAGTTGTCCAATTATGGCTAAAAAGGGGGAGAGTTAGCTTATGTGCCTATGTGTTGCCTAGTTGTATGTTGTGGTTCTAGGCTTGAGGGGGAGTGTCCGTGTTTGAACAGCTGGTATGCTGGTTCTTGTTTTGAGGGGGGTTTAGCATATTTTGGATGTGATTGATACTGGTTGTGTTTTGGAATGTTAGGAGTATGAAGTTTTTCCGCTGCAGGTATCTCTGATGTTGGCAAAGATTGTTTTAGCCAAAATTAGCCAAAGGGGGAGATTGTTAGTTCTTGTATTGGCTGGAATTTTGGTAAAACAAAGTTGAACAATGTTGATGTCACATGTCTGATGTCTTAACATTGGTTCCTAACATTAGTTGTTGCAGGGTTGAAGTTTTATATGCTGATGTTAAACTTGATGTCTTGACATCAGTTATCTGAACACCAGAACATCAGGCTGTGATGTTTTAGGGCTGCGCGTAAAAGTTTGTTTTGAGAAGATCTGTTAGAGACATTGTGTGCGAATATCTTGGAGAAGATATTTTCAGTTGCAATCAGATTTGGAGCAGATCCTGTTACTATGTTTAAGGGTTGTATGATTTAAAAAGATTTGACGATCAAATATGTTTTAAATTCTGTTTTTAAAACAAATCATATCAGATATTTGGAAGATGTCCAAGCCCAAGTCAGAATTTTATTTAAAGCAGCCTCAACCCTTGTTGAAGAGGTGAAGACTGAGAGCAAAGACTGAGAGGAGAAGATATTTTCAGTTGCAATCAGATTTGGAGCAGATCCTGTTGCTATGTTTAAGGGCTGTATGATTTAAAAAGATTTGAAGATCAAATCTGTTTTCAATTTTGTTTTTAAAACAAATCAAATCAGATATTTGGAAGATGTCCAAGCCCAAGTCAGAATTTTATTTAAAGCAGCCTCAACCCTTGTTGAAGAGGTGAAGACAAGAGAGCAAAGACTGAGAGTCAAGTTAGAGTTTTCGTGTGTATTTTGTAAGCCTTTCATGGTTGAATAGGTGTTACTATTTTGGGTTGTAAGTGTATTCACTCTAGAGCTTTTAAGCAAGAGTGTGTTGTTCTTGATCAAAGCTGTTAAGCAAGATCAAGGTGTGGTTTAAAGTGTAATCTTTGAATTGTATCACTGAGGTGATTTAGGGAGTGAGTGGTTTCTCATATCTAAGTGGTCTCTTAGGTAGAAGTGTCATTGGGTAGTGATTAAGATTAGTAGATGTCAACTGGGATTGTTGAGTCTGTAATTTAATACTACCAATAGTAAATTTCCTCCCTGGCTTGGTAGCCCCCAGACATAGGTTGTTAGACCGAACTGGGTGAACAATTCATTGTGTTGATTTACTGTTGTTATTACCTTGTTCATATATCATATTGTGTTGTTGTGACATCACACTTAACATCACACATCTGATACCAGAATTTTACTTTCTAAGAATGCTTAGAAGGGAAAGAAAAGGTTTCAAGATAGGGTGCTCACGGAGGATTGAGGCCCTTGTGCCTACGTACCCTCAAGGTGCAATGAGGAAGCCAGAGCCTCGTAGTTCACGGAAGTAAAGGCAAAAAGAAAATAAGATTATGGAAGAAGGTTCCTCGCCAAGATCTCACAGTCTCGTGCCTACGTATCTTCATTGATGAATGAAGAATCAGAGCGTATGTAGTTCGTGGAACCACGGGTTGGTTACTTTTAGTGGACGACATTAACGTTCACATCCTAGCAATAGATTTTTCCGCTCGCACGCAAGGAGACTTATGTTTTAGCCTGTTATGCAGTAGGATGGAAGTAACGTGTGCTTTTTGAAAAAGGATTTTTTGCCATCGAGGCAAGATGTCACATTTGATTTGTAATGATTGTTTTTAGGGGTGAAATAAGTCATCGGATAGGAACCCCTACGGGTAGCACCCAATTCTTTATCTCAAAAGATTTGTTATGAAAATGGTGTGGCGAATATAGTCACGTCTTTGTATTGAAAGACTAGTATCGAGACCATACACTCTAAAGTGAACATCCTAATACTCTAAAAGGAAGAAGTCTTCACTCAATCCTCTCTTTTTAGTTCAATACAAGGAAGACAATATTCATTTTATTTAAGAAATTTTTTGCTTTGTAAAGTAAGTGTTTAGACAGTGAACCCTAAAGGTAATGTCAAATACTCGAGATAGGACAAGGCCTTCGCCTAACCACTCCACAACTATCCAAGTTTATTTAGAAAAGAACTTTTAAAATGCACTTGTTATAAGACCAAGGTTTTTTGCTTAGGAAGAAAATATGATGAAAGATAGTGAAATGAAAGGGTGATGATTAGGTTAGGGTAAGTTGATGGCGATGCGCAAGGCAATCGACTTATGGTGAAAGCATACAAGGCTTGCTTGGGGTTTATGGAATAAGTGGATAAGGGTAGATGAGAAGAAATGGGAGAACCCTAAGGTGAGGTATGAGAAACAATCCAAGTTAATAAGTTTGAAAAGTTACTTGACGTTGGGTCAAGCCTTATTTATCTTTTTGTTTTGAAATTTTTTTCTAAACGCTTTCATTTTTATCTTTTCTAACCTATGCATAAACAAACATACAAGCATTAAAGAAAGTAAATGCCCTAAGCTATTACATTGTAAATGGGGAGGGGGAATTATGAAAAGCCCACCAAGGTGGAAAACCTAATCTAAGGCATAAAAGGAACTGAATGGAATGAGTCATAAAAGTACAATAAGATGATTAAAGTTCTAAATGCTCAAATGTATGAAGTTCCTCGAGTGTTACCTCACAAAACAAAGCAACAAAGTTAGTATACACAATGTGATATGATATGGTCATGTGATGAATCAATCATGAAACAATGAGGAGATATCAAAGCATAATTGAAATCAACCAAATTGAGCAAAGTGAATGTCACAGGTTAACCTTGAATGAAGATCAAAGAAATCAATCAAAGTAAGAATCAAAATATGCATCACAAGCTACTAACTAACACTTAATCATAACCAAGACTAAGATCAGTTATTAAAAAAGTGTGAAATCAAGAATCAATCAATAAGAAGAAAGAAAACAAACATCAATCAATTAGGATCAAAGTTCATGTGCTAAAACCTAATTCTATTTACATGATTAAACTAATGAAAATAAAGTGCAAAAATCAACCAAATAACATCAACTATATCCAAAAAATTCTAAATAGAAATTGAATCAATTAGAATGAAAGTAAATTAAATTTTAAGCATGTTAAAAAAAGGATTTAAAAAAATCATTAAAAATAAAGAAATTAGAATCAAAATAAAAAAGGAGGTGAAATAAGAAAATCAGGGGGTCCAGTAGCAAAACAAAAATAATGCCCAGCGTGCAAAAAGCCCATTTATGGATCCTGAAACCAACAAAAACCTACCATGTACTAGCACATGATCACAATCATTCAGATTAAATCACACGCACAGGCATCATTGAGATCAGAAGATCTCTCCATCATTGGATTTGGATGACTCAGCGTTATCCATAATTAATGGCCAGGATATAAGGATCCACCATAGCTTACTTTAATTCACGTACACATGGCTTAATTATCTAGTCAGCCTACTAATTAGCATGTAATCACACACACTTAGAAAGCTTAGTCAGTAATTAACATTAATTAAAATTTTAAAGTTGAATCACCATGAACATGGACATCATCTTCTACCTCTAGCATCACCAAAATCGTGTTTCAATAAATCTCAACCAAAAGGCACAAACAAACAATCATTCTACTCATAATCATGCCACGAATCATGCTATGCAATTACATTTCATTGACATGTCCAAATTTCACAGAATTTCACAAAGTACCTCAAGAACCCTAACTGAATAAAGTAAAATTAAATGATGATGATGCAAGATACATGAAAATTAGCTTAGGGTTATTGGTTAGCACATGAATACGCACAATTTGGTAGCAAGAATTATAAAAAATGGTGAAGAAATGGACCTGCTCGAAAGGTGATCAGAGGTGCTTGAATATGAAGTTGGTTCTTACTCTTTAGAGCTTCATTTATCCTGATTCTTCTTGCTACAACTCCATTGAACTTCCTACTTGAGATCTGGGCGAAGAATAGACCTTGAATTTTCACTAATTCTTCTAACCTAATTAAGTTTCAGAGGGTTTTGAGCACGATCTGGGCAGAGTAATTTTGGATCTCCAAGCTTGCAAATGGTGTTGGGATAGATTGGTATTTATAGAAGGATGGTGTATGGAGAGTAGGAGCATAAGATTTAAGCTGAAACTTGGAAATTGAGTGCGTGAGGTCCACTTTCTCTAACCAATTTTTGCCAGCTTATTTTGATCTGTTGGAGATGCTAAGCACGTGCTTTTTTTATTGGCAATGATTGTGTGATCATCTGAAAATGATTGGGAATGATGAGGTGTCCACAATCCATAATATTCCTTTATTTGTCTCATCTGTTTTGTGTTATGCAGAGTCAGATTTTACAAACTTGGCCACATGCTCATGTGCTCAATTCCAACTCCTTTGGGGAAAATCTTGATGCTATGTAAAATAGGCCATGAGGAGGACAAAAATTATTTGGAATTGGGTTGAAAGGATGATTGGATTGGAAGCAATGTTCCATTGAACTTGGTGTATTGGGCTGCCCTAGCACCCGTGCCACAAGTTATACTTCATTTTGAAATTTGAAGACATCATGAATCATTGTAATTGAATGTTTTGAATGCCTTTGAACACTTCCAAATTCAAAATGGAACTATATTGTGAGTTCCAACCATTAGGCACAACTTGGTAGCAATTGGTGCCCATTGTAACGACCCGTTTTTAGTGTTTCGTATATATGTGCTAATTTATGTTTTGTTAGTGAGTCTTTTGTTCCGTTTGAGTTATTTAAGTGTTATTGGCTTCAATTATGATGTTGGTATGTGAATATGTGATTTTTGGTATATGTTGACTTTTTATCGTTTGTGAGATTTCGCGGGTAAAATTGGATTAGCGGGTATAATTGATATTTTATAACTTATGGTATTATTTAATGATTAGTAAGAATAGATATTAATTAGTTAGATATTTTGTTAGAAAATGTTTATATCATATATTAAGTTAAGAAAAGATAAAATAAGTAGAAAAAGAAAGAAAGTAGTTAGTAAGAAGAAAGAAGAGAAAAACAAAGAGAAAAGAGAAAGCTTAGGAGGAAAGAGAGAAAGTGAAGAACAAGACCAATTTCTTCAAGAACAAGCTTCATCAAACGATTTCTTAACGGGTAAGGGGGAGAAACTCGGTTAGTACATGCTTGTGTTTCATTATATGTGTTTGTTCTTGGTTGATTTCAATGTGTAGAGAATATAGGTGGTAATATGTGTTTATGACATAATCGTTCGAATAAATAGTTTTAGCGGATGAAATGGATTGAAACTCTGGATATGTGATTGTTGTGTATTAGTTGTTGTATTGTGATAATCATTTTGATACTTGTTGATGATTTTGTGAGATTTTGGAAAAATTGAGTTTAGGTTGATTTTATGCATAATCGGCAGAATCGGGAGATTTCACGGATGAATTTCGAAACGGATTGCGTAGTTTAGTCGAGTGAAGTGAGGCCGACGTTATAGAAACTCGTTTCGTTAAAATCGGTTGATATTTGAAAATTTGGCGTTTTTAGGTTCCGGAATAGTGTTTTTCAAAAGTCGCGGAATCGCGTAATTTTTGATTCTAATACGTCCGTATACATTTATGGAGGATTATCGTGTATTTTGTTTGAAGAAAATAATTGAATCGGTCGGGTTTCGGACGAAAACGCCCCAAAAATTACTGCTGAACCAGAACTGGTGTATTTTCACGCAGTCGTACGGACACGACTGCTAGTGTGAAAATTCTGGTTTCGTGCGATTTTCGGAAATTCATATCTCTTGATCCGTAAGTCGGTTTTAACCCCCGTTCGAAGCGTTGGAAAGCTAATGAGATGTTCTTTCTTAGAAAAATATGTTTGGGGTCTGAATCCTTCCCAATCGGTACAGTTTTTACGAACCGTTTCGTAGTGTCGGGCGTCCGGTTTATGTTTTGCGTTATTTTGAAATATTCGTAACTTATTCGTCGTTTATCGGATTTAAGAGTTCTTTATATCGAATCGAAGGTCTTTAGGAGTACTTTTTAGTGATGATGAAAAATATTATTTTTGGCCGACTTTTCCGAGAAAACGAATTATGGACTTTTGTGTTATTTTTCAATATTGTGGGTTATGCTTTGGTAAGTGATTGTATGACTTGTGTGATGATTCTTTGATGATAATTGGTTGTTGTGGAATACTTTGTTGATGGTTTGTGGCCGTTTGGCATTGTTATATATCACTTTGTTTGTGATTGATATGCATGATTATTATATATGCATGAACATTTATTTAGCATGAGTCGTGCATGTGTCAAGCATAATAACATGCGCTCTTGCTATTAGGATTCTATATGAATCCGTTGTACGTTCGTGTGCCTTACACACTATGGGACGATAGCGACGTTACAACTGTTCGTGTGCTTGTTTATAAGTGGAAGCGATCGGATTGTGTGCCTGATCCATATAGGTGGAAGCAATCCATAAACGTCGTGTGCTTATTTATAAGTAGAAGCGACGGAGAACATCGTTAGCCCGACGGGGAGTTACTCTATGTAACAAGCGATGAATTCCAAGAGTTCCTAGGGGACTAATGTATCACCAATTGAGTCGGTACCGCATTTGCATCTATATAGAGTCGTTAGTCGGTCTCTATGGTATGCATTGATCATCTTTTGTATATTTGCATTGATGAATGAATATGGAAAAGTATGCTTTGTGGAATTATGGAATTAATGGAATATGCATGATTATATGCTTAATTACATTTTTATGTATATGATGAACTGATATGCGCGTGAGATAAATGCATTTGAATATGTTTAGGATATGTGATTGAATTGCATACGAATGGTGTTTGGTCATAGGAAGTGAATTGTTATGTGTTGAATTCGGATGATGACATTGTTGTGCTTTGTGTAGATGTGTGGTACTGTTGTTTATGTTTATGTGCTTGGTGTATGAATAATTGCTTGAATATGTCTGTAGTTATTTTCAAGTTTGATATTTGGTGTGGTGAGAAATATTATACATGTTTTGCTAATTGTCTTATAATGTTATGCAATTATATATTAATCCTGTTTCTCACCCTTCTGCTGTGGTTAATGTTGTAATGGCATTGCAGATTAGACGCTGGGAGTCTTTTTGCGAAGATTAGGTCTTCGTTCCTTTTTGTCGGTCCGTGGCTCTGATATGTAACACGAGTAGTCGGGATCGTTGTTTATATTTCTTTTGGCATGTGTATAGCTGGTTGTATGTATTTGTACATGAAAACTTATCTTGTGGATATGACATCAGATATGGATGTTCCGTTTTAATTCTGTATCCGAATACTGATATTTTGGGAACGAAGTTCCATTGTTTATAAAACTATCCAGTTGTTGCATATCTTTTGAGCAGGTTGTTTTTAGTTCACATTTGATGTGACATCCCTGTTTATATCTGTGTGATTTAATCTTTGCTCTGATGTTTTTTTTATGAGATTATTTCATTCCGTTTTTGTACGGGGTATAAAAGGGGGGTGTTACATTAAGTGGTATCAGAGCCAGTGTTGAGTCTGTCGTGTCTGTTTGGTCTGTCTGACCGTGTCTTTGTGTCGTTGTGACTGTTGTGTTATGTGGAGTTGCTGTTTAACCATAATTGCTATCATTGGGAATGTTTAGATTATGGCTGGAAGAGGTGCTGCTGCTATGACTGCGGCCATGCAAGCTATGGCGCAAGCGATGAATAATTTACCTAATGCTGCGGCGGACAAGGAATCCCGTAGTATGGACAAGTTTCAGAAAAACAATCCACCAAGCTTCGAAGGTACTCATGATCCTGAGGGAGCACAGATTTGGCTGAAGAAGATTGAGAAGATCTTCCGTTTCATTAGGTGTTCTGAGGATCAGAAGGTGCAATTTGGTACTCATGTGTTGGAAAAGGAAGCTGAAGATTGGTGGGCGAATGCTTCTCAGAGGTTTGAGGAGGATGAAATAGTGGTTACATGGGCTGTGTTCAAGGATGCTTTTCTGGAAAAGTATTTTCCGGAAGATGAGAGAGGTAAGAAGGAAATTGAATTTCTTGAACTGAAGCAGGATAATTCCTCTGTTGCGGATTATGCTGCTAAGTTTGAGGAACTTGTGAAGTTCTGTCCTAATTATAATACGGCTGGTTCTGAGAGGTCAAAGTGTTTGAAGTTTGTGAATGGCTTGAGGCCAGAAATCAAGCAGGGTATCGGTTATCAGGAGATAAGACAGTTTACTGTGCTGGTGAACAAAAGTAGGATTTTGGATGAAGATACTAAAGCACGGGTTAAGTATTACAAGAATATAAGTGATAAGAAAGACAAGGGGCAGTTCAGGGGTAGGCCTTATGCGACTCCTACTGATAAAGGAAAACAGGAGGCAACTTTTGATAGGAAGCAGAGTGGTGAAGGAATGAATTCTTCTGTGAAATGTTTTAATTGTGGTGGTATGGGACATCGTAGGTCAGAATGCAAGAGGAATATGAATCAGACTGATCAGTGCTCTAATTGTGGTATGAGAGGTCATGTAGCTGCTACTTGTAGGAGGAATGCGACTAAGTGTTACAATTGTGGGGAAGCTGGTCATATTAGTACGACGTGCACGAAACCGAGACAAGCTCAACTGAGAGGAAAAGTATTTGCATTGGCGGGATCTCAGTCTACTAATGCAGATGGTTTGATGGAAGGTATATGTTTTGTTGTTTATACGTCTTTAGTGGTTATTATGGATGCGGGAACAACTTATCTTTTATTTCACTTTTGTGGGTGCTAAGTGTTTGGATTTGGTTACGATTTGTTGGACAAGAGATTGGTAAGGTCACGTGGGTGAGTCTGTGTAGCATGTCTATGATGTTTGTTCCTTAACTCTCCGGGTTTTTCTAATCCTGTGTCTTCAGGGTTATGAATGAGATAAGTGGGGGAGAAGCTGGTACTTCTCCAAGTGACTTCAGGGGTGGAACGTTAGCTAGATGTGTCGTTGGTTGCTCAATCATAAGTGTTGTTTGGACAGTTTTGGTACAGATTCGTATAACTGAGGATGGAACTGGATGTTCTGGTTATTCTTTGAGTTGTGTGTTGGTCGTCAAGTGCATTGTATGAGCATTGCATCTTGTCGTGGTCGTTGTTGTCGTCTTTGTCTTGTTGTTGTTGCTGTTTGTGTGCTGAGTCGTTGTTGTGTTGCTCGAGGTGTGTCTTTTGTTGGTTAGTTGGTCGGTTATGTGAGTCGTCTTTGGGGGTTGTCAGTACTTGGCATATTTTCGAGGACGAAAATTTCCAAGTGGGGGAGAGTTGTAACGACCCGTTTTTAGTGTTTCGTATATATGTGCTAATTTATGTTTTGTTAGTGAGTCTTTTGTTCCGTTTGAGTTATTTAAGTGTTATTGGCTTCAATTATGATGTTGGTATGTGAATATGTGATTTTTGGTATATGTTGACTTTTTATCGTTTGTGAGATTTCGCGGGTAAAATTGGATTAGCGGGTATAATTGATATTTTATAACTTATGGTATTATTTAATGATTAGTAAGAATAGATATTAATTAGTTAGATATTTTGTTAGAAAGTGTTTATATTATATATTAAGTTAAGAAAAGATAAAATAAGTAGAAAAAGAAAGAAAGTAGTTAGTAAGAAGAAAGAAGAGAAAAACAAAGAGAAAAGAGAAAGCTTAGGAGGAAAGAGAGAAAGTGAAGAACAAGACCAATTTCTTCAAGAACAAGCTTCATCAAACGATTTCTTAACGGGTAAGGGGGAGAAACTCGGTTAGTATATGCTTGTGTTTCATTATATGTGTTTGTTCTTGGTTGATTTCAATGTGTAGAGAATATAGGTGGTAATATGTGTTTATGACATAATCGTTCGAATAAATAGTTTTAGCGGATGAAATGGATTGAAACTCTGGATATGTGATTGTTGTGTATTAGTTGTTGTATTGTGATAATCATTTTGATACTTGTTGATGATTTTGTGAGATTTTGGAAAAATTGAGTTTAGGTTGATTTTATGCATAATCGGCAGAATCGGGAGATTTCACGGATGAATTTCGAAACGGATTGCGTAGTTTAGTCGAGTGAAGTGAGGCCGACGTTATAGAAACTCGTTTCGTTAAAATCGGTTGATATTTGAAAATTTGGCGTTTTTAGGTTCCGGAATAGTGTTTTTCAAAAGTCGCGGAATCGCGTAATTTTTGATTCTAATACGTCCGTATACATTTATGGAGGATTATCGTGTATTTTGTTTGAAGAAAATAATTGAATCGGTCGGGTTTCGGGCGAAAACGCCCCAAAAATCACTGCTGAACCAGAACTGGTGTATTTTCACGCAGTCGTACGGACACGACTGCTAGTGTGAAAATTCTGGTTTCGTGCGATTTTCGGAAATTCATATCTCTTGATCCGTAAGTCGGTTTTAACCCCCGTTCGAAGCGTTGGAAAGCTAATGAGATGTTCTTTCTTAGAAAAATATGTTTGGGGTCTGAATCCTTCCCAATCGGTACAGTTTTTACGAACCGTTTCGTAGTGTCGGGCGTCCGGTTTATGTTTTGCGTTATTTTGAAATATTCGTAACTTATTCGTCGTTTATCGGATTTAAGAGTTCTTTATATCGAATCGAAGGTCTTTAGGAGTACTTTTTAGTGATGATGAAAAATATTATTTTTGGCCGACTTTTCCGAGAAAACGAATTATGGACTTTTGTGTTATTTTTCAATATTGTGGGTTATGCTTTGGTAAGTGATTGTATGACTTGTGTGATGATTCTTTGATGATAATTGGTTGTTGTGGAATACTTTGTTGATGGTTTGTGGCCGTTTGGCATTGTTATATATCACTTTGTTTGTGATTGATATGCATGATTATTATATATGCATGAACATTTATTTAGCATGAGTCGTGCATGTGTCAAGCATAATAACATGCGCTCTTGCTATTAGGATTCTATATGAATCCGTTGTACGTTCGTGTGCCTTACACACTATGGGACGATAGCGACGTTACAACTGTTCGTGTGCTTGTTTATAAGTGGAAGCGATCGGATTGTGTGCCTGATCCATATAGGTGGAAGCAATCCATAAACGTCGTGTGCTTATTTATAAGTAGAAGCGACGGAGAACATCGTTAGCCCGACGGGGAGTTACTCTATGTAACAAGCGATGAATTCCAAGAGTTCCTAGGGGACTAATGTATCACCAATTGAGTCGGTACCGCATTTGCATCTATATAGAGTCGTTAGTCGGTCTCTATGGTATGCATTGATCATCTTTTGTATATTTGCATTGATGAATGAATATGGAAAAGTATGCTTTGTGGAATTATGGAATTAATGGAATATGCATGATTATATGCTTAATTACATTTTTATGTATATGATGAACTGATATGCGCGTGAGATAAATGCATTTGAATATGTTTATGATATGTGATTGAATTGCATACGAATGGTGTTTGGTCATAGGAAGTGAATTGTTATGTGTTGAATTCGGATGATGACATTGTTGTGCTTTGTGTAGATGTGTGGTACTGTTGTTTATGTTTATGTGCTTGGTGTATGAATAATTGCTTGAATATGTCTGTAGTTATTTTCAAGTTTGATATTTGGTGTGGTGAGAAATATTATACATGTTTTGCTAATTGTCTTATAATGTTATGCAATTATATATTAATCCTGTTTCTCACCCTTCTGCTGTGGTTAATGTTGTAATGGCATTGCAGATTAGACGCTGGGAGTCTTTTTGCGAAGATTAGGTCTTCGTTCCTTTTTGTCGGTCCGTGGCTCTGATATGTAACACGAGTAGTCGGGATCGTTGTTTATATTTCTTTTGGCATGTGTATAGCTGGTTGTATGTATTTGTACATGAAAACTTATCTTGTGGATATGACATCAGATATGGATGTTCCGTTTTAATTCTGTATCCGAATACTGATATTTTGGGAACGAAGTTCCATTGTTTATAAAACTATCCAGTTGTTGCATATCTTTTGAGCAGGTTGTTTTTAGTTCACATTTGATGTGACATCCCTGTTTATATCTGTGTGATTTAATCTTTGCTCTGATGTTTTTTTTATGAGATTATTTCATTCCGTTTTTGTACGGGGTATAAAAGGGGGGTGTTACATTAAGTGGTATCAGAGCCAGTGTTGAGTCTGTCGTGTCTGTTTGGTCTGTCTGACCGTGTCTTTGTGTCGTTGTGACTGTTGTGTTATGTGGAGTTGCTGTTTAACCATAATTGCTATCATTGGGAATGTTTAGATTATGGCTGGAAGAGGTGCTGCTGCTATGACTGCGGCCATGCAAGCTATGGCGCAAGCGATGAATAATTTACCTAATGCTGCGGCGGACGAGGAATCCCGTAGTATGGACAAGTTTCAGAAAAACAATCCACCAAGCTTCGAAGGTACTCATGATCCTGAGGGAGCACAGATTTGGCTGAAGAAGATTGAGAAGATCTTCCGTTTCATTAGGTGTTCTGAGGATCAGAAGGTGCAATTTGGTACTCATGTGTTGGAAAAGGAAGCTGAAGATTGGTGGGCGAATGCTTCTCAGAGGTTTGAGGAGGATGAAATAGTGGTTACATGGGCTGTGTTCAAGGATGCTTTTCTGGAAAAGTATTTTCCGGAAGATGAGAGAGGTAAGAAGGAAATTGAATTTCTTGAACTGAAGCAGGATAATTCCTCTGTTGCGGATTATGCTGCTAAGTTTGAGGAACTTGTGAAGTTCTATCCTAATTATAATACGGCTGGTTCTGAGAGGTCAAAGTGTTTGAAGTTTGTGAATGGCTTGAGGCCAGAAATCAAGCAGGGTATCGGTTATCAGGAGATAAGACAGTTTACTGTGCTGGTGAACAAAAGTAGGATTTTGGATGAAGATACTAAAGCACGGGTTAAGTATTACAAGAATATAAGTGATAAGAAAGACAAGGGGCAGTTCAGGGGTAGGCCTTATGCGACTCCTACTGATAAAGGAAAACAGGAGGCAACTTTTGATAGGAAGCAGAGTGGTGAAGGAATGAATTCTTCTGTGAAATGTTTTAATTGTGGTGGTATGGGACATCGTAGGTCAGAATGCAAGAGGAATATGAATCAGACTGATCAGTGCTCTAATTGTGGTATGAGAGGTCATGTAGCTGCTACTTGTAGGAGGAATGCGACTAAGTGTTACAATTGTGGGGAAGCTGGTCATATTAGTACGACGTGCACGAAACCGAGACAAGCTCAACTGAGAGGAAAAGTATTTGCATTGGCGGGATCTCAGTCTACTAATGCAGATGGT
Source organism: Lathyrus tuberosus (assembly GCA_022829125.1). NCBI lineage: Eukaryota > Viridiplantae > Streptophyta > Magnoliopsida > Fabales > Fabaceae > Lathyrus > Lathyrus tuberosus. The sequence goes on along the minus strand of JALAZF010000127.1, from coordinate 13,605,139 downwards.
TTGATGGAAGGTATATGTTTTGTTGTTTATACGTCTTTAGTGGTTATTATGGATGCGGGAACAACTTATCTTTTATTTCACTTTTGTGGGTGCTAAGTGTTTGGATTTGGTTACGATTTGTTGGACAAGAGATTGGTAAGGTCACGTGGGTGAGTCTGTGTAGCATATCTATGATGTTTGTTCCTTAACTCTCCGGGTTTTTCTAATCCTGTGTCTTCAGGGTTATGAATGAGATAAGTGGGGGAGAAGCTGGTACTTCTCCAAGTGACTTCAGGGGTGGAACGTTAGCTAGATGTGTCGTTGGTTGCTTAATCATAAGTGTTGTTTGGACAGTTTTGGTACAGATTCGTATAACTGAGGATGGAACTGGATGTTCTGGTTATTCTTTGAGTTGTGTGTTGGTCGTCAAGTGCATTGTATGGGCATTGCATCTTGTCGTGGTCGTTGTTGTCGTCTTTGTCTTGTTGTTGTTGCTGTTTGTGTGCTGAGTCGTTGTTGTGTTGCTCGAGGTGTGTCTTTTGTTGGTTAGTTGGTCGGTTATGTGAGTCGTCTTTGGGGGTTGTCAGTACTTGGCATATTTTCGAGGACGAAAATTTCCAAGTGGGGGAGAGTTGTAACGACCCGTTTTTAGTGTTTCGTATATATGTGCTAATTTATGTTTTGTTAGTGAGTCTTTTGTTCCGTTTGAGTTATTTAAGTGTTATTGGCTTCAATTATGATGTTGGTATGTGAATATGTGATTTTTGGTATATGTTGACTTTTTATCGTTTGTGAGATTTCGCGGGTAAAATTGGATTAGCGGGTATAATTGATATTTTATAACTTATGGTATTATTTAATGATTAGTAAGAATAGATATTAATTAGTTAGATATTTTGTTAGAAAGTGTTTATATTATATATTAAGTTAAGAAAAGATAAAATAAGTAGAAAAAGAAAGAAAGTAGTTAGTAAGAAGAAAGAAGAGAAAAACAAAGAGAAAAGAGAAAGCTTAGGAGGAAAGAGAGAAAGTGAAGAACAAGACCAATTTCTTCAAGAACAAGCTTCATCAAACGATTTCTTAACGGGTAAGGGGGAGAAACTCGGTTAGTATATGCTTGTGTTTCATTATATGTGTTTGTTCTTGGTTGATTTCAATGTGTAGAGAATATAGGTGGTAATATGTGTTTATGACATAATCGTTCGAATAAATAGTTTTAGCGGATGAAATGGATTGAAACTCTGGATATGTGATTGTTGTGTATTAGTTGTTGTATTGTGATAATCATTTTGATACTTGTTGATGATTTTGTGAGATTTTGGAAAAATTGAGTTTAGGTTGATTTTATGCATAATCGGCAGAATCGGGAGATTTCACGGATGAATTTCGAAACGGATTGCGTAGTTTAGTCGAGTGAAGTGAGGCCGACGTTATTGAGACTCGTTTCGTTAAAATCGGTTGATATTTGAAAATTTGGCGTTTTTAGGTTCCGGAATAGTGTTTTTCAAAAGTCGCGGAATCGCGTAATTTTTGATTCTAATACGTCCGTATACATTTATGGAGGATTATCGTGTATTTTGTTTGAAGAAAATAATTGAATCGGTCGGGTTTCGGGCGAAAACGCCCCAAAAATCACTGCTGAACCAGAACTGGTGTATTTTCACGCAGTCGTACGGACACGACTGCTAGTGTGAAAATTCTGGTTTCGTGCGATTTTCGGAAATTCATATCTCTTGATCCGTAAGTCGGTTTTAACCCCCGTTCGAAGCGTTGGAAAGCTAATGAGATGTTCTTTCTTAGAAAAATATGTTTGGGGTCTGAATCCTTCCCAATCGGTACAGTTTTTACGAACCGTTTCGTAGTGTCGGGCGTCCGGTTTATGTTTTGCGTTATTTTGAAATATTCGTAACTTATTCGTCGTTTATCGGATTTAAGAGTTCTTTATATCGAATCGAAGGTCTTTAGGAGTACTTTTTAGTGATGATGAAAAATATTATTTTTGGCCTACTTTTCCGAGAAAACGAATTATGGACTTTTGTGTTATTTTTCAATATTGTGGGTTATGCTTTGGTAAGTGATTGTATGACTTGTGTGATGATTCTTTGATGATAATTGGTTGTTGTGGAATACTTTGTTGATGGTTTGTGGCCGTTTGGCATTGTTATATATCACTTTGTTTGTGATTGATATGCATGATTATTATATATGCATGAACATTTATTTAGCATGAGTCGTGCATGTGTCAAGCATAATAACATGCGCTCTTGCTATTAGGGTTCTATATGAATCCGTTGTACGTTCGTGTGCCTTACACACTATGGGACGATAGCGACGTTACAACTGTTCGTGTGCTTGTTTATAAGTGGAAGCGATCGGATTGTGTGCCTGATCCATATAGGTGGAAGCAATCCATAAACGTCGTGTGCTTATTTATAAGTAGAAGCGACGGAGAACATCGTTAGCCCGACGGGGAGTTACTCTATGTAACAAGCGATGAATTCCAAGAGTTCCTAGGGGACTAATGTATCACCAATTGAGTCGGTACCGCATTTGCATCTATATAGAGTCGTTAGTCGGTCTCTATGGTATGCATTGATCATCTTTTGTATATTTGCATTGATGAATGAATATGGAAAAGTATGCTTTGTGGAATTATGGAATTAATGGAATATGCATGATTATATGCTTAATTACATTTTTATGTATATGATGAACTGATATGCGCGTGAGATAAATGCATTTGAATATGTTTAGGATATGTGATTGAATTGCATACGAATGGTGTTTGGTCATAGGAAGTGAATTGTTATGTGTTGAATTCGGATGATGACATTGTTGTGCTTTGTGTAGATGTGTGGTACTGTTGTTTATGTTTATGTGCTTGGTGTATGAATAATTGCTTGAATATGTCTGTAGTTATTTTCAAGTTTGATATTTGGTGTGGTGAGAAATATTATACATGTTTTGCTAATTGTCTTATAATGTTATGCAATTATATATTAATCCTGTTTCTCACCCTTCTGCTGTGGTTAATGTTGTAATGGCATTGCAGATTAGACGCTGGGAGTCTTTTTGCGAAGATTAGGTCTTCGTTCCTTTTTGTCGGTCCGTGGCTCTGATATGTAACACGAGTAGTCGGGATCGTTGTTTATATTTCTTTTGGCATGTGTATAGCTGGTTGTATGTATTTGTACATGAAAACTTATCTTGTGGATATGACATCAGATATGGATGTTCCGTTTTAATTCTGTATCCGAATACTGATATTTTGGGAACGAAGTTCCATTGTTTATAAAACTATCCAGTTGTTGCATATCTTTTGAGCAGGTTGTTTTTAGTTCACATTTGATGTGACATCCCTGTTTATATCTGTGTGATTTAATCTTTGCTCTGATGTTTTTTTTATGAGATTATTTCATTCCGTTTTTGTACGGGGTATAAAAGGGGGGTGTTACATTAAGTGGTATCAGAGCCAGTGTTGAGTCTGTCGTGTCTGTTTGGTCTGTCTGACCGTGTCTTTGTGTCGTTGTGACTGTTGTGTTATGTGGAGTTGCTGTTTAACCATAATTGCTATCATTGGGAATGTTTAGATTATGGCTGGAAGAGGTGCTGCTGCTATGACTGCGGCCATGCAAGCTATGGCGCAAGCGATGAATAATTTACCTAATGCTGCGGCGGACGAGGAATCCCGTAGTATGGACAAGTTTCAGAAAAACAATCCACCAAGCTTCGAAGGTACTCATGATCCTGAGGGAGCACAGATTTGGCTGAAGAAGATTGAGAAGATCTTCCGTTTCATTAGGTGTTCTGAGGATCAGAAGGTGCAATTTGGTACTCATGTGTTGGAAAAGGAAGCTGAAGATTGGTGGGCGAATGCTTCTCAGAGGTTTGAGGAGGATGAAATAGTGGTTACATGGGCTGTGTTCAAGGATGCTTTTCTGGAAAAGTATTTTCCGGAAGATGAGAGAGGTAAGAAGGAAATTGAATTTCTTGAACTGAAGCAGGATAATTCCTCTGTTGCGGATTATGCTGCTAAGTTTGAGGAACTTGTGAAGTTCTGTCCTAATTATAATACGGCTGGTTCTGAGAGGTCAAAGTGTTTGAAGTTTGTGAATGGCTTGAGGCCAGAAATCAAGCAGGGTATCGGTTATCAGGAGATAAGACAGTTTACTGTGCTGGTGAACAAAAGTAGGATTTTGTATGAAGATACTAAAGCACGGGTTAAGTATTACAAGAATATAAGTGATAAGAAAGACAAGGGGCAGTTCAGGGGTAGGCCTTATGCGACTCCTACTGATAAAGGAAAACAGGAGGCAACTTTTGATAGGAAGCAGAGTGGTGAAGGAATGAATTCTTCTGTGAAATGTTTTAATTGTGGTGGTATGGGACATCGTAGGTCAGAATGCAAGAGGAATATGAATCAGACTGATCAGTGCTCTAATTGTGGTATGAGAGGTCATGTAGCTGCTACTTGTAGGAGGAATGCGACTAAGTGTTACAATTGTGGGGAAGCTGGTCATATTAGTACGACGTGCACGAAACCGAGACAAGCTCAACTGAGAGGAAAAGTATTTGCATTGGCGGGATCTCAGTCTACTAATACAGATGGTTTGATGGAAGGTATATGTTTTGTTGTTTATACGTCTTTAGTGGTTATTATGGATGCGGGAACAACTTATCTTTTATTTCACTTTTGTGGGTGCTAAGTGTTTGGATTTGGTTACGATTTGTTGGACAAGAGATTGGTAAGGTCACGTGGGTGAGTCTGTGTAGCATGTCTATGATGTTTGTTCCTTAACTCTCCGGGTTTTTCTAATCCTGTGTCTTCAGGGTTATGAATGAGATAAGTGGGGGAGAAGCTGGTACTTCTCCAAGTGACTTCAGGGGTGGAACGTTAGCTAGATGTGTCGTTGGTTGCTCAATCATAAGTATTGTTTGGACAGTTTTGGTACAGATTCGTATAACTGAGGATGGAACTGGATGTTCTGGTTATTCTTTGAGTTGTGTGTTGGTCGTCAAGTGCATTGTATGGGCATTGCATCTTGTCGTGGTCGTTGTTGTCGTCTTTGTCTTGTTGTTGTTGCTGTTTGTGTGCTGAGTCGTTGTTGTGTTGCTCGAGGTGTGTCTTTTGTTGGTTAGTTGGTCGGTTATGTGAGTCGTCTTTGGGGGTTGTCAGTACTTGGCATATTTTCGAGGACGAAAATTTCCAAGTGGGGGAGAGTTGTAACGACCCGTTTTTAGTGTTTCGTATATATGTGCTAATTTATGTTTTGTTAGTGAGTCTTTTGTTCCGTTTGAGTTATTTAAGTGTTATTGGCTTCAATTATGATGTTGGTATGTGAATATGTGATTTTTGGTATATGTTGACTTTTTATCGTTTGTGAGATTTCGCGGGTAAAATTGGATTAGCGGGTATAATTGATATTTTATAACTTATGGTATTATTTAATGATTAGTAAGAATAGATATTAATTAGTTAGATATTTTGTTAGAAAGTGTTTATATTATATATTAAGTTAAGAAAAGATAAAATAAGTAGAAAAAGAAAGAAAGTAGTTAGTAAGAAGAAAGAAGAGAAAAACAAAGAGAAAAGAGAAAGCTTAGGAGGAAAGAGAGAAAGTGAAGAACAAGACCAATTTCTTCAAGAACAAGCTTCATCAAACGATTTCTTAACGGGTAAGGGGGAGAAACTCGGTTAGTATATGCTTGTGTTTCATTATATGTGTTTGTTCTTGGTTGATTTCAATGTGTAGAGAATATAGGTGGTAATATGTGTTTATGACATAATCGTTCGAATAAATAGTTTTAGCGGATGAAATGGATTGAAACTCTGGATATGTGATTGTTGTGTATTAGTTGTTGTATTGTGATAATCATTTTGATACTTGTTGATGATTTTGTGAGATTTTGGAAAAATTGAGTTTAGGTTGATTTTATGCATAATCGGCAGAATCGGGAGATTTCACGGATGAATTTCGAAACGGATTGCGTAGTTTAGTCGAGTGAAGTGAGGCCGACGTTATTGAAACTCGTTTCGTTAAAATCGGTTGATATTTGAAAATTTGGCGTTTTTAGGTTCCGGAATAGTGTTTTTCAAAAGTCGCGGAATCGCGTAATTTTTGATTCTAATACGTCCGTATACATTTATGGAGGATTATCGTGTATTTTGTTTGAAGAAAATAATTGAATCGGTCGGGTTTCGGGCGAAAACGCCCCAAAAATCACTGCTGAACCAGAACTGGTGTATTTTCACGCAGTCGTACGGACACGACTGCTAGTGTGAAAATTCTGGTTTCGTGCGATTTTCGGAAATTCATATCTCTTGATCCGTAAGTCGGTTTTAACCCCCGTTCGAAGCGTTGGAAAGCTAATGAGATGTTCTTTCTTAGAAAAATATGTTTGGGGTCTGATTCCTTCCCAATCGGTACAGTTTTTACGAACCGTTTCGTAGTGTCGGGCGTCCGGTTTATGTTTTGCGTTATTTTGAAATATTCGTAACTTATTCGTCGTTTATCGGATTTAAGAGTTCTTTATATCGAATCGAAGGTCTTTAGGAGTACTTTTTAGTGATGATGAAAAATATTATTTTTGGCCTACTTTTCCGAGAAAACGAATTATGGACTTTTGTGTTATTTTTCAATATTGTGGGTTATGCTTTGGTAAGTGATTGTATGACTTGTGTGATGATTCTTTGATGATAATTGGTTGTTGTGGAATACTTTGTTGATGGTTTGTGGCCGTTTGGCATTGTTATATATCACTTTGTTTGTGATTGATATGCATGATTATTATATATGCATGAACATTTATTTAGCATGAGTCGTGCATGTGTCAAGCATAATAACACGCGCTCTTGCTATTAGGATTCTATATGAATCCGTTGTACGTTCGTGTGCCTTACACACTATGGGACGATAGCGACGTTACAACTGTTCGTGTGCTTGTTTATAAGTGGAAGCGATCGGATTGTGTGCCTGATCCATATAGGTGGAAGCAATCCATAAACGTCGTGTGCTTATTTATAAGTAGAAGCGACGGAGAACATCGTTAGCCCGACGGGGAGTTACTCTATGTAACAAGCGATGAATTCCAAGAGTTCCTAGGGGACTAATGTATCACCAATTGAGTCGGTACCGCATTTGCATCTATATAGAGTCGTTAGTCGGTCTCTATGGTATGCATTGATCATCTTTTGTATATTTGCATTGATGAATGAATATGGAAAAGTATGCTTTGTGGAATTATGGAATTAATGGAATATGCATGATTATATGCTTAATTACATTTTTATGTATATGATGAACTGATATGCGCGTGAGATAAATGCATTTGAATATGTTTAGGATATGTGATTGAATTGCATACGAATGGTGTTTGGTCATAGGAAGTGAATTGTTATGTGTTGAATTCGGATGATGACATTGTTGTGCTTTGTGTAGATGTGTGGTACTGTTGTTTATGTTTATGTGCTTGGTGTATGAATAATTGCTTGAATATGTCTGTAGTTATTTTCAAGTTTGATATTTGGTGTGGTGAGAAATATTATACATGTTTTGCTAATTGTCTTATAATGTTATGCAATTATATATTAATCCTGTTTCTCACCCTTCTGCTGTGGTTAATGTTGTAATGGCATTGCAGATTAGACGCTGGGAGTCTTTTTGCGAAGATTAGGTCTTCGTTCCTTTTTGTCGGTCCGTGGCTCTGATATGTAACACGAGTAGTCGGGATCGTTGTTTATATTTCTTTTGGCATGTGTATAGCTGGTTGTATGTATTTGTACATGAAAACTTATCTTGTGGATATGACATCAGATATGGATGTTCCGTTTTAATTCTGTATCCGAATACTGATATTTTGGGAACGAAGTTCCATTGTTTATAAAACTATCCAGTTGTTGCATATCTTTTGAGCAGGTTGTTTTTAGTTCACATTTGATGTGACATCCCTGTTTATATCTGTGTGATTTAATCTTTGCTCTGATGTTTTTTTTATGAGATTATTTCATTCCGTTTTTGTACGGGGTATAAAAGGGGGGTGTTACATTAAGTGGTATCAGAGCCAGTGTTGAGTCTGTCGTGTCTGTTTGGTCTGTCTGACCGTGTCTTTGTGTCGTTGTGACTGTTGTGTTATGTGGAGTTGCTGTTTAACCATAATTGCTATCATTGGGAATGTTTAGATTATGGCTGGAAGAGGTGCTGCTGCTATGACTGCGGCCATGCAAGCTATGGCGCAAGCGATGAATAATTTACCTAATGCTGCGGCGGACGAGGAATCCCGTAGTATGGACAAGTTTCAGAAAAACAATCCACCAAGCTTCGAAGGTACTCATGATCCTGAGGGAGCACAGATTTGGCTGAAGAAGATTGAGAAGATCTTCCGTTTCATTAGGTGTTCTGAGGATCAGAAGGTGCAATTTGGTACTCATGTGTTGGAAAAGGAAGCTGAAGATTGGTGGGCGAATGCTTCTCAGAGGTTTGAGGAGGATGAAATAGTGGTTACATGGGCTGTGTTCAAGGATGCTTTTCTGGAAAAGTATTTTCCGGAAGATGAGAGAGGTAAGAAGGAAATTGAATTTCTTGAACTGAAGCAGGATAATTCCTCTGTTGCGGATTATGCTGCTAAGTTTGAGGAACTTGTGAAGTTCTGTCCTAATTATAATACGGCTGGTTCTGAGAGGTCAAAGTGTTTGAAGTTTGTGAATGGCTTGAGGCCAGAAATCAAGCAGGGTATCGGTTATCAGGAGATAAGACAGTTTACTGTGCTGGTGAACAAAAGTAGGATTTTGGATGAAGATACTAAAGCACGGGTTAAGTATTACAAGAATATAAGTGATAAGAAAGACAAGGGGCAGTTCAGGGGTAGGCCTTATGCGACTCCTACTGATAAAGGAAAACAGGAGGCAACTTTTGATAGGAAGCAGAGTGGTGAAGGAATGAATTCTTCTGTGAAATGTTTTAATTGTGGTGGTATGGGACATCGTAGGTCAGAATGCAAGAGGAATATGAATCAGACTGATCAGTGCTCTAATTGTGGTATGAGAGGTCATGTAGCTGCTACTTGTAGGAGGAATGCGACTAAGTGTTACAATTATGGGGAAGCTGGTCATATTAGTACGACGTGCACGAAACCGAGACAAGCTCAACTGAGAGGAAAAGTATTTGCATTGGCGGGATCTCAGTCTACTAATGCAGATGGTTTGATGGAAGGTATATGTTTTGTTGTTTATACGTCTTTAGTGGTTATTATGGATGCGGGAACAACTTATCTTTTATTTCACTTTTGTGGGTGCTAAGTGTTTGGATTTGGTTACGATTTGTTGGACAAGAGATTGGTAAGGTCACGTGGGTGAGTCTGTGTAGCATGTCTATGATGTTTGTTCCTTAACTCTCCGGGTTTTTCTAATCCTGTGTCTTCAGGGTTATGAATGAGATAAGTGGGGGAGAAGCTGGTACTTCTCCAAGTGACTTCAGGGGTGGAACGTTAGCTAGATGTGTCGTTGGTTGCTCAATCATAAGTATTGTTTGGACAGTTTTGGTACAGATTCGTATAACTGAGGATGGAACTGGATGTTCTGGTTATTCTTTGAGTTGTGTGTTGGTCGTCAAGTGCATTGTATGGGCATTGCATCTTGTCGTGGTCGTTGTTGTCGTCTTTGTCTTGTTGTTGTTGCTGTTTGTGTGCTGAGTCGTTGTTGTGTTGCTCGAGGTGTGTCTTTTGTTGGTTAGTTGGTCGGTTATGTGAGTCGTCTTTGGGGGTTGTCAGTACTTGGCATATTTTCGAGGACGAAAATTTCCAAGTGGGGGAGAGTTGTAACGACCCGTTTTTAGTGTTTCGTATATATGTGCTAATTTATGTTTTGTTAGTGAGTCTTTTGTTCCGTTTGAGTTATTTAAGTGTTATTGGCTTCAATTATGATGTTGGTATGTGAATATGTGATTTTTGGTATATGTTGACTTTTTATCGTTTGTGAGATTTCGCGGGTAAAATTGGATTAGCGGGTATAATTGATATTTTATAACTTATGGTATTATTTAATGATTAGTAAGAATAGATATTAATTAGTTAGATATTTTGTTAGAAAGTGTTTATATTATATATTAAGTTAAGAAAAGATAAAATAAGTAGAAAAAGAAAGAAAGTAGTTAGTAAGAAGAAAGAAGAGAAAAACAAAGAGAAAAGAGAAAGCTTAGGAGGAAAGAGAGAAAGTGAAGAACAAGACCAATTTCTTCAAGAACAAGCTTCATCAAACGATTTCTTAACGGGTAAGGGGGAGAAACTCGGTTAGTATATGCTTGTGTTTCATTATATGTGTTTGTTCTTGGTTGATTTCAATGTGTAGAGAATATAGGTGGTAATATGTGTTTATGACATAATCGTTCGAATAAATAGTTTTAGCGGATGAAATGGATTGAAACTCTGGATATGTGATTGTTGTGTATTAGTTGTTGTATTGTGATAATCATTTTGATACTTGTTGATGATTTTGTGAGATTTTGGAAAAATTGAGTTTAGGTTGATTTTATGCATAATCGGCAGAATCGGGAGATTTCACGGATGAATTTCGAAACGGATTGCGTAGTTTAGTCGAGTGAAGTGAGGCCGACGTTATAGAAACTCGTTTCGTTAAAATCGGTTGATATTTGAAAATTTGGCGTTTTTAGGTTCCGGAATAGTGTTTTTCAAAAGTCGCGGAATCGCGTAATTTTTGATTCTAATACGTCCGTATACATTTATGGAGGATTATCGTGTATTTTGTTTGAAGAAAATAATTGAATCGGTCGGGTTTCGGGCGAAAACGCCCCAAAAATCACTGCTGAACCAAAAATCACTGTTATATATCACTTTGTTTGTGATTGATATGCATGATTATTATATATGCATGAACATTTATTTAGCATGAGTCGTGCATGTGTCAAGCATAATAACATGCGCTCTTGCTATTAGGATTCTATATGAATCCGTTGTACGTTCGTGTGCCTTACACACTATGGGACGATAGCGACGTTACAACTGTTCGTGTGCTTGTTTATAAGTGGAAGCGATCGGATTGTGTGCCTGATCCATATAGGTGGAAGCAATCCATAAACGTCGTGTGCTTATTTATAAGTAGAAGCGACGGGGAACATCGTTAGCCCGACGGGGAGTTACTCTATGTAACAAGCGATGAATTCCAAGAGTTCCTAGGGGACTAATGTATCACCAATTGAGTCGGTACCGCATTTGCATCTATATAGAGTCGTTAGTCGGTCTCTATGGTATGCATTGATCATCTTTTGTATATTTGCATTGATGAATGAATATGGAAAAGTATGCTTTGTGGAATTATGGAATTAATGGAATATGCATGATTATATGCTTAATTACATTTTTATGTATATGATGAACTGATATGCGCGTGAGATAAATGCATTTGAATATGTTTAGGATATGTGATTGAATTGCATACGAATGGTGTTTGGTCATAGGAAGTGAATTGTTATGTGTTGAATTCGGATGATGACATTGTTGTGCTTTGTGTAGATGTGTGGTACTGTTGTTTATGTTTATGTGCTTGGTGTATGAATAATTGCTTGAATATGTCTGTAGTTATTTTCAAGTTTGATATTTGGTGTGGTGAGAAATATTATACATGTTTTGCTAATTGTCTTATAATGTTATGCAATTATATATTAATCCTGTTTCTCACCCTTCTGCCGTGGTTAATGCTGTAATGGCATTGCAGATTAGACGCTGGGAGTCTTTATGCGAAGATTAGGTCTTCGTTCCTTTTTGTCGGTCCGTGGCTCTGATATGTAACACGAGTAGTCGGGATCGTTGTTTATATTTCTTTTGGCATGTGTATAGCTGGTTGTATGTATTTGTACATGAAAACTTATCTTGTGGATATGACATCAGATATGGATGTTCCGTTTTAATTCTGTATCTGAATACTGATATTTTGGGAACGAAGTTCCATTGTTTATAAAATATCCAGTTGTTGCATATCTTTTGAGCAGGTTGTTTTTAGTTCACATTTGATGTGACATCCCTGTTTATATCTGTGTGATTTAATCTTTGCTCTGATGTTTTTTTTTATGAGATTATTTCATTCCGTTTTTGTACGGGGTATAAAAGGGGGGTGTTACACCCATGATCCAAACATGTCATCTTGGCTACTTTGGAGGGACATAATTTGAGGTGTGATGAACCAAATGGAGTAAACTTGATATCCTTGGAAAGGTATCATGACCATGTACAACTTTCATGTTGGAACAAATTTGAAAATATGCTTGGATGTTAAGATACAATGGTGTAAAGTTAGGACACCACAACTGTCTAAAACTTAGAAAATTTTCTAAGTCTTTGCCATATTGCACAAAGTTGAAACCTTGACTTTAGCTTCAAATATCTTCCACATGGAGAGTGATTCTTGGCTCAAATCTTGCACCAAGGTGTAGTATCAAATGAGATTTTCAATGGCATCCCTTGTTTGTCAATTTTGGATGCTTGAGTCAAACCCCACAACCTTGAAAAGTTGGCTAGATGATCATGATTTTTGGATACTTAGAAAAATTCCAAATTCACCAATTTTGTACCTTTCTTCATTTTCAAGTTTTCTCTTGGTGAAACTTTATCAAACTTCATACTTTCATGATTCTTGACTTAAAATGCTCATGGTTGGCCAAAAAACTCAAAAGTCAAACTTTGACTTTGGGCCTCAGTTAAGTTTTTGGCAGTTGAATCCAAATCTTCAATTACCAATACCCCAAGTTTCTCCATCCAATAGAACCATAAGAATAGACCACAATGAAGTGTTTGGAACCCTTGAATTATATATTGAGCCCTGAGATCATGATATGGTTAATGTCAAGTTGGCTTTGACCAAAGACCCTCCTTTGGAGCTTGTGATGAATATGGAGGTTGATGATCCTGTATCTACATGAGCCACAATTTGTGGAAAGATGAGAAACCCTTGAGGTATGATCCTTGATCCAATGCTTTAAGAGCCCATGCAAATGAATGATTGTGGTTATGACCTAATGGAGATGCATATAAATGAGAAGCAAAATCCAATTAGGATAAGAAAAAGTGAGGGCAAATTTTAGGGTGCAACACACTGCTCTCTTAGGTCATAAGACAAATGATCAAAATGGTGGCGAATCTAGCGATGAATAAATTTTAGATGAAGATGTTGTTGAATCATATAGATTGTTTTATGTCAAATGGAAAGAAGAATGCATGTCTGGTGAGAAACAAAAATCTCAAATAACTATCTTACTTCAAGATAAAGCTAATCTTACCAAAATCACTATTGACCTAAGAGAAGAAGTCACACTTCTTAACTCTAAGATTGATGGTATGACCAATTTAGTTTGCATGTTAAACTGTGAATTTGAGATTCTTGATGAAATCCTTGGTGTAGGAAAAGTTGTTAGAGATATGAAGGGTATTTGTTTTGATTACAATTATATGAATGAAGAAAATAAATATGTTCCTCCTGAACATAAAAATGAGTTCCAAATGACATACTACTGTTAAAGCAACCTACTAGACGTTATTATCAACGCAGAAGTTCTTTCAAGAAACCTTTTTGAAGATGTCGCCAATATGGAAAATCTGGCCACATTCGACCTTCTGCTACAAACTTCATGGTAGATATTACTATCCTCACAAGCAGCAACCAACCAAGAAATGATCATGTTCAACAGGCCTAGAAAGTTAAGGAGACAACTACAAGTCTCATTGATCACACCTATCTAAGAGCATCCTCTTGTGAAGATTTGTACTTTGATAGTGGTTATTCCATACAAATTACAGGAGAGATGAACTATTTGAATGAGGTAAAACCCTATACTAACAGTTTTGTTACTTTTGGCGATGGTGCTAAAAGCAAGATTATGGGAAAGGGGAAATTGGTTTATCTAGGTCTCTCAAATTTGGAAGATATGTGATCGGGATCTTTGAGTCAATTTTAATCATTCTGAATTTGTTGCCATAAGCAAAAGCCAGAAAGAAATCATGAAATGTACAATGTCTTCTAATAACGGTTACATGTGGAGATCTCCTTCAAATGACCAACCCTTAACTTGTCTGGTTACTAAAGAGGATGAACCTAAGTTATGACACAAAAAATTTGATCATCTAAATCTCTGAATCATGAGAAAGATTATATCAGTTAAGGCTGTCAATGGACTTCCTAACCTCAAGATTGAGGAAGGAAGAATATGTGGAGACTTCCAGATCAGAAAATAGGCCAAGATGCCTCACAAGAAGCTACAACATCTTACCAAAACAAAAGTTCAGAAGTTACTTCACATGGATCTCATGGGATCCATGCAAGTTGAGAGCTTGGGTGGAAGAATATATGTCTTTATGTGTGTTATGGCTACTCAAGAATCACCTAGATTGACTTTCTTAGAGAAAAATTAGACACATTTACCACATTTGAAAGGTTATGTGTATTGGACATGTGACTTCCCACACAAGAGGGGTGGGGGGTCAATTGTGTGGTTCCAAAAAAACATGGTTTTGAAAAATTTTATGGATTAAAATCAGAGTTTAAAACCATTTTGAAAGTAGATTAAATATTAAGCAGCAGAAAGTATATTGCAGAATATGTGAAGTCAAGCTTCTCAAAGTATTTTGGTGAGGACAAGTAAAAAAGTAAGTGAGGCTGTCAAAATGGAAATGGTTCAAGACTCATAGCATAAGTCAAGTTTAAAGTAAAATCAAGTTTTCAAGAAATTTTTTTGATTTAGCATAATTGTCAAGGTAATAGCACTAAACCTCTCTTTGTGTATACAAGTGTTCAATATTTTCACTCATTCATGACATGTTCCATTAAAATGTTTCTATGCTTTAAAACATTGCATTTCCTCTCATTTATAAAGTTTTTTTACATTCTGGCCAACTAGTAATCGGTTACCAGTTTTATATTAACCGATTACCATACTGAAGCGTTACATTTTTTGGCTTTATTCCATGGGTGTAAGCGGTTACCCCTTTTTGAGTAACCAGTTACACTGAGTAAATTTTGAATTCTTTGTAACGTTGTGAATGGTGTAATCGGTTACACCATATAGAGTAACCGATTACCACTGTACCAGTGCCTGAAAATACTTTATTTTTTCATTCAAATGGATTTCAGATTTTGTTCTTGAAGCATGGCATCCTTGCACTCATTGCACTCATTTGTAGAGGTGTATAGAGGCTATTTAAACACCAAACATTAGATTTTCTAATCACCTTTTTCATCTACAATTCAAATAATTTTTATTCTTTTCATCTTTCAAAATTCATAAGTGTTTCATACCATAAATTTTAGTGAAACTTGTTGCACTTAATTTTCATAGAAAATAATCATAAGTTGCATTCCATACATTATGAACACTTGTATATCATTGAGGAAATTGTATGCTTGAAGGAGAAGATTAATCAAGAGATTGATACATTGTAATTTTCATTTCAACATCTTGTAAAAGTTCAAAATACTTGTTGTAATCCTTGTAGTCCAGGAATGTTGTAAACAAGAGAGTCATTAAGGGAGGATTGTTCTCTTAGTGTACTTAGTGAAAAACTCAAGAGGATTGTTCTTGGTGGATTTTGTTAGTATTTGTATAGGAAGACTAAGATAGTCTTGTATAAATCCTAAGAATAGTAAAATCTCTTACTGCATAAGGGGACTGAAGTACTCTTGGATTGTGAGGGGAACCAGGACATATCGTTGTGCTTTTTATCTTTCCGCAGTTTATCGCTTTCATCACTTAGAATCTAAATCGGAAAAATAATAAGACTTAAGTTAAAAAACGAATTTTTTTTAAAGTGCCTAATGTAACGCCCCGGTTTTGTTAGAGTTATTTAATCGAGTCGATTTAATTATTTTATTATTATATTATTTTATTTTTGACTTTTATTTGATAATATATTATTTTTCATCGTTGTTATGTTTTATCGCGTTTTGAGAGCGTTTGCGAGATATTTGAGTGTAGGGGTAATTTGGTCATTTCACTTTATTTTTCTTAAGTTAGTAAAAATAGAAAGAGAGAAAAATAGAGAGAAAGAAAAAGAGAAGAAGGAAAAGGGAAAGAAAAGAGAAAGAAAGAAGAAAAGAGAGAAATACTTGGAAAGGAAGAAAATCGATCAACCGACTTTTCAAGCACGATTAAATCGGGTAAGGGTGCGAAACTCGATTATCTTATACTTGTGTGTGATTATGTATGTATGTATTTGGTTGTTTTTGGGTTGAAATTGGATGTAGAACAAAAACCATAATATGTTGAAATTGTTGGAAATTGATTCAAATTGTGTCTGAAATCATGTTTTAATGATCATAATTGCTGAGACATATTAGATAGGTGTTGTTGTGCACTCTATTGGTAATTTTCAGGTGATTAGAGCAGATTTTGGGGGATTTTGGGTTGAACCCGTAGCAGAAAAATTCTGGGTTTCCTCTGCCGTTACGCGTATCAGGCAAGGCAATACGCGTATGGCCGGTGCATTAGAGGGCAATACGCGTAATCAAAACCATTTTCTCGGCTATCTGCTGAAACGCGTAATGGTACGCGTATGAGTCTGGGCAATACGCATATGGCTCAGGGCAATACGCGTATGGCCAGCAAGGGTGCATAATGTTGTGTTTTCGCGATTCCTTTTCTTTTCGATTCCGTAACTTGTGTTCCGATTATCCGTTTTGAACATTCTTGGTATCGTTGGAAAGCTATTGAAATGTACTTTCTTATTAAAATGGTTTTGAGATTGTTGTCCGATTTAATTATTTCAGGAATTTAGAATAGTGTCGTTTTGTCGACTTTTACCGTTGTAATGGTGTGTAATTGATGTGTATCATGCAATGTGCTGTTGATATGGATATCGTATGACTTGGGTGCTGTGGTGTGATGTGAATGCATGTGATGAAATGTTGTGATGATGGTTTGTGGCCTAAGGGCAAGGAAATGCAATGTGTTGTATTTGATTATATATGCATGATTATGGATGTGTATATGTGTGCATTTAAATGTCATGAGTCATTGTATGCCAAGCATCATGATATGCATTCTTGTGATGTCGTGTGCCCTTGTGGGGTGTGAGCGACGAATCGGTTCCAGAGGGGATCCGCTATAACATCGTGTGCCTTATACAAAGAAGACCTAAAGCGATGATTATAGACGATCATGTGCCTTATACAAAGAGGACCTAAAGCGATCGGATCGTGGGCCTTATACAAAGAGGAGCTAAAGCAATCCATAAACGTCGTGTGCCTTATACCAAGAGGACCTAAAGCGACGGGTGTAACGCCCCAGTTTTAGTTATTTTTATTTAATTGAGTCGTTTTGATTATTTTATTATTATATTATTTTATTTCTGACTTTTATTCGAAAATATGTTATTTTTCATCGAGATTATATTTTATCGCGTTTTGGGAGCGTTTGCGAGATATTTGAGTGTAGGGGTATTTTGGTCTTTTGGTTGGGTAGATATTATATTTTCCATATAATAGAATAGAAAGAGAGAAAAATAGAAAGGAAAGAAAAAGAAGAGAAGAAAAAGAGGAAGAAAGAAAAGAGAAAGAAAAGGAGAAAGAGAGAAAATTTGGAAAATCTAAGAACCGATTCAACCGACTTTTCTAAACACGATTTAATCGGGTAAGGGTGCAAAACTTGATTATACTATGCTTGTGTATGATTATGTATGTGTGTATTGGAGTGTTTGTTGTGTTTTCATAGTTTTCGATTCTAGGTTGATAGAGAGAAATCGATGTTTTTGCGGTTGGAAATCGATGTAAATGTGGTAGAATACTTGTTACCATGATTAGACTATGTTCTGATTGTTGTATGTTGGTTTGGAAATGTTTTGGTTGAGAAAATATAATTTTGGGTTGTGTAACAGCGCTGTTGGGATTTCTGGTATTCGCAGGTTTGCATTGCGAATCCCCTAGCGAAGGGGAAAGCGAACATTCGCGGGCAATTCGCACTGCGAAGGTGTGGGCGAGCATTCGCCAGAGGTTCGCACTGTGAACTTTGGGTTATTTTGTGTGGTTTGCTTTCTGACTTGGTTCGCTGGGAAACTCGCACTGCGAAGGGAGTAGCGAAGGTTTGCTGGGACGTTCGCACTGCGAATGTTGGGAAATTTTTAGGCTATTTTCCTTTCTGACTTGGTTCGCTGGAACATTCGCACTGTGAATGAAGAAGCGAAGGACTCACTAGGAGATTCGCAATGCGAATGTGACAGCTTTTCCCAATTTGTTTTCTTTATAACTTTTAATCCGTAAGCCGGTTTGAGGCACGGGTTGGTGCGTTAGAAAGCTTTTGGCATGTTCTTTCTTATTAACATGGTTTGGAGATTGTTGGCCGATTTAATTATGTCGGGAATTTGGAATGTATTGTTGTTGGCTTTTATTGTTTTAATGATGTGCATTTGACGTGTTATTATGCAACATGCTTGTGATATGAATTGTATGACTTGTGTGCTGTTGTGAAATGAATATGCACGTGATACATGTTGTGATGATGGTTTGTGGCCTAAGGGTAAGAAATTCCGATGTGCGGTATTTGATGATATATGCATGATTATGGAATGTGTATGTGTGTGCATTTAAATGTCACGAGTCATTGTATGTTGAGCATCATGATATGCATGTTGGTGATGTCGTATGCCCTAGTGGGTGTGAGCGACGAATTGATTCCAGAGGGAATCTGCTATAACATCGTGTGCCTTATGCAAAGAGGTGTGAGCGATGATTATAGACGATCGTGTGCCTTATACAAAGAGGTGTTAGAGATCGGGTCGTGTACCTTATACAAAGAGGTGTGAGCGATCCATAAACGTCGTGTGCCTTATACAAAGAGGTGTGAGCGATGGGGAACGTCGTATGCCCGACGGGGAGTTACATTAAGTAACGTGCGATGGTTCCAATAGTTCCTGAGTGAACTGGTGTTGAGGAATGATGGATGGATGGTACCGCATGTGCATTTGCATAGAGTCGTGGTGTCGGTCTCTTTGCATTTGCATAAATCATGAATGGTTTGATTATGTGTGGAATTGTGAATGAAATTGATGAGTTGATATATGAATATACATGTTGGTGATAATTGAATTGTGTACGATTGATATGCTTTTGTGACCTATATGTGAGAAAATGCATTGTGTTTGTTTGTAATTGAATTATGGCGTATAATGTCGTGAGAATATTATGTTTGTGTAATTGTGTGTTATTATATAATTATATGCAATTATATTATGATTGTGTTTCTCACCCTTCTTCTGTTTTTAATGCTCTATGAGGCATTGCAGATTAGATGCTGGAGGTCTTTTTGTGAAGCTTAGGTCTTCATTCTTTTGTCGGTCGGCTCTGATATGTAGCACCGGGTAGTCGGGGTGATCGAGTGTGATTATTTTGTATTATGTATATGTACCTTTAGATTGTACATGTATGATATTGGATATGACAGGCAAACTTTTTATGATATATATATATATATATATATATATATATATATATATGAGATTTAGTTACGGATCTTCCGCTTTTATTCTGTTATTGAATTGTGGGTTGTAGGAACTTAGTTCCTTTGTTTTGTGCTACCTGAATTGTTGCATATCTATATGAGCAGGTTGTTGTATGTTTGTTTCAAATTGATGTGACCCCTCAGTCTATGCCGTGAATGTTTTAAATATACTCTGATGAAATTTTGATTTTTAATTATCGCTTATATATGTTGGGGGTGTAGAAGGGGGTGTTACAACGGGGAACATCGTTTGCCCGACGGGGAATTACATTAAGTAACAAGCGATGGTTCCAATAGTTCCTGAGTGAACTAATGATGAGATTGATGGATGGATGGTACCGCATTTGCATAGAGCCGTTGTGTCGGTCTCTTTGCATTTTCATAAATCATGAATGGATTGATTTTGTGTGGAATTGTGAATGGAATTGATGAGTTGAGATACATATATAAATGTTGTTGATAAATGTATTGTGCATGATTGATATGCCTTTGTGATGGATATACGAGATATGCATTGTGTTGTGTTATGTTTGAATTCTGGTGTAAGCTGTGGTGAGAATATTTTACATTTGTACTTTTGTGTTATTATATAATTGTATGCAATTATATTATGATTGTGTTTCTCACCCTTCTGCTGTTTTGAATGCTCTATGAGGCATTGCAGATTAGATGCTGGAGGTCTTTTTGTGAAGCTTAGGTCTTCATTCTTTTGTCGGTCGGCTCTGATATATAGTACCGGGTAGTCGGGGAGATCGTTGTGATTTATGTGTATATGTATATATATCTTTTGGATTGTACATGTATGAATCTGTGTATGATAGACAAATTTTTTATGTTATATATATATATATATATATATATATATATATATATATATATGAGATTCAGTTGCAGATTTTTCACTTTTATTCTGTACCTGAATAGTGGGTGTTAGGAACTGAGTTCCTCTGTTATTTGCTACCTGATTGTTGCATATCTTTATGAGCAGGTTTATTGTGTGTTGTCTCAATTGATGTGACACCTCAGTCTATGCCATGAATGTTTAATTATACTCTGATGATTTTTTTTATCGCTTTATCTATTTGTGGGTATAGATTAGGGGTGTTACATTAAGTGGTATCAGAGCCAGTCCGTGTCAGTTTGTGTCATTCCTTGTTGGTCGTTGTGTTTGGGTGAGCTGTTTGTTTAACCATAGTTGCTGTTATTGGAAATGAACAGAATATGGCTGGTAGGAATGATGCTGCTTTGGCTGCTGCTATGCAAGCTATGGCTCGGGCTGTGCAGGCTGCACCTAATGCTGGTGGGAATGATGAGTTCAGGAAGAACAAACTGCCTGTCTTCAAAGGGAGACATGATCCTAATGGTGCACAGATTTGGCTTAAGGAGATTGAAAGAATCTTTCGAGTGATGGACTGTGCTGAGGAACATAAAGTGAGACTGGGTACTCACATGTTGCAGGAGGAGGCTGATGATTGGTGGGTTAGTGCGCACCATGTTTGGGAAGTTACAGGTGAGGTGGTCACTTGGGCTTTGATTAGCAGGGAATTTTTGAGGAAGTATTTTCCTGAAGATGTTAGAGGAAAGAAAGAGATAGAGTTCTTGGAATTGAAACAAGGTAACATGTCTGTTGTTGATTACACTGCTAGGTTTGTGGAGTTTGTTCAGTTTTATCCACATTATGCTAAAGCAACTGCAGAGTTTTCCAAGTGTGTGAAGTTTGAGAATGGATTGCGTCCTGAGATCAAGCAGGCAATCGGTTATCAAAGGATTAGGAGGTTTTCATATTTGGTGGATTGTTGTAGGATTTATGAGGAGGATAGCAAAGCTCGTTCTACTCACTATAAGAGTGTGAACGAAAGGAAAGGGAAGCAACCGTTTCGTGGTGGTCCTTCTGTGACACCAGCTGACAAGGGTAAGCAAAGGGGTAATTTTGAGAAAAGGCCAAGTGGGGGAGGAATATCTAATCCTCCGAGATGTTTTAGGTGTTGTGACTTAGGACATCGTCAGTTTGAATGTAGGAAGGGTATGAGGAAGTGTTCCAATTGTGGAGGTTTAGGACATGTTGCAGCTGATTGTAAAAGGAATGTGGTGAAGTGTTTCAACTGTGGTGAACCTGGTCATGTTAGTACAAAGTGTCCGAAACCAAAGCAGGCTCAGGCTGGAGGGAAAGTATTTGCATTGGCAGGTACTTAGACTACAAGTGCAGACCGTCTGATCAGAGGTACTTATTTTATTAATAGTACGCCTTTAGTTGCTATTATTGATACTGGAGCGACTCATTCGTTTATTTTGTCTGAGTGCGCGAAGCGTTTGAATCTTTTGTTGTTTTTGATGGGTGGAGAGATGGTTATTGATACTCCAGCAATGGGATCAGTAACTATTTCTTTGGTTTGTTTAAGTTGTCCTTTGACCATTTATGGTAAAGATTTTGAGATGGATTTGGTGTGTTTGCCGTTGGAGGGTTTAGATGTGGTTCTGGGAATGAATTGGTTGCAGTTCAATCGAGTGCATATCGATTGTTATCATAAGCTGGTAAGATTTCCTTCTCTTGAAGAAGACGAGGAATCTAGTTTCTTATCTACCAAAGAGTTGAAGAAATTTTTGGCGGATGAAGCTCAGTTGTTCGGATTGTTTGCGTCGTTGACAGTGAATATTCAAGTGGTACTTGATGTGTTTCCAGTTGTGTGTGAGTTCCCAGAGGTGTTTCCTGAGGATATTTCGGACTTGCCGCTAGAGAGAGGTGGAGTTTTCTATAGATCTAGTTCCTGGTACTAGACCTGTGTCTATGGCACCTTATCGTATGTCGGCATCTGAGTTGGTTGAGTTGAAGAAGCAGTTGAATGAATTGTTAGAAAAGAGGTTTGTGACGCCGAGTGTATCGCCTTGGGGTGCTCCAGTTCTTTTGGTGAAAAAGAAAGATGAAAGTATGCGATTGTGTATTGATTATCGCCAGTTGAATAAGGTGACGATTAAGAATAAGTATCCTCTTTCGAGAATTGATGATTTGATGGACCAGTTGGTAGGTGCTTGTGTGTTTAGTAAGATTGATTTGAGGCCGGGTTACCATCAGATTAGAGTGAAAGAGGAAGATATTTAGAAGATGACTTTTAGGACACGATACGGTCATTACGAATATTCTGTGATGCCGTTCGGGGTTTCTAATGCGCCAGGTGTGTTTATGGAGTATATGAATCGTATTTTCCATGAACATTTGGATCGATTTGTTGTTGTGTTTATTGATGACATCTTGATTTATTCTAAGTCCCGGGAGGAACATGCGGAACATTTGCGTGTTGTGTTGCAAATTTTGAAGGAAAGGAGACTTTTTGCTAAGTTGTCCAAGTGTGAGTTCTGGTTGTCAGAAGTGAGTTTTCTTGGGCATGTGATTTCAGGTAATGGTATTGTTGTGGATCCATCTAAAGTAGATGCAGTTCTACAATGGGAGGCTCCTAGATCTGTTACTGAAATTAGAAGCTTATTGGGTTTAGCTGGATATTATCGAAGATTCATTGAAGGATTTTCCAAGTTAGCACTTCCTTTGACCCAGTTGACTTGTAAAGGTAAAGCGTTCATTTGGGATATTCAGTGTGAGGAAAGTTTTAGTGAGCTGAAGAGAAGATTGACTACAACTCCGATTTTGATCTTACCGAATCCTACTGAACCGTTTGTGGTGTATTGTGATGCGTCTTTGATTGGTTTAGGTGGAGTGTTGATGCAAGAAGGTAAGGTTGTGGCTTATGCTTCGAGGCAATTGAGGATTCATGAGAAAAATTACCCTACTCATGATTTGGAATTAGCGGCAGTGGTTTTTGTGTTGAAAATTTGGAGGCATTATCTCTATGGTGCAAGATTCGAAGTCTTTAGTGATCATAAAAGTTTGGAATACTTGTTTGATCAGAAAGAGTTGAATATGAGGCAACAGAGATGGTTGGAGTTTTTGAAGGACTGCGATTTTAGCTTGAATTACCATCCTGGTAAAGCTAACGTGGTAGCCGATGCGTTGAGTCGAAAATCTTTGCATATGTTTATTTTGATGGTTAAGGAGTGGGAACTTTTGGAAGCGTTTAGAGATTTGAGTTTGGTGTGTGAATTGACGTCTGATAGGGTGAGGCTTGGAATGTTAAAGGTCACTAATGATTTTCTGTTGACCGTTAGCGAGAAACAGAAGTTGGATGTGAAATTTGTTGATTTGATGACGGTTGGTGATCAAAGTGTGAATGGTGACTTTAAAGTGGATGATAAGGGTGTTTTGAGATTCCGTGGTAGGATTTGTATTCCTGATGATTCGGACTTGAAAAAGATGATTTTAGAGGAAGGACACCGGAGTAATTTGAGTATACATCCGGGAGCTAATAAGATGTATCAAGATTTGAAGAAGATCTGTTGGTGGTCTGGATTGAAGAGGGATGTGGTTTAGTTTGTTTATGCGTGTTTGACGTGTCAGAAGTCAAAAGTAGAACATCAGAAGCCTAGTGGATTATTGCAACCATTGGATATTCCCGAGTGGAAATGGGACAACATTTCTATGGATTTTGTGACAGGGTTTCCGAATACACAGAGGGGACATAATGCCATTTGGGTGATTGTGGATAGGCTGACTAAATCGTCGCATTTCATTCCGATTGACATTAGTTTTTCTTGGAGAGGTTGGCTGAGATTTATATCAGTGTGATTGTGAAATTGCATGGTGTTACATTGAGTATTGTTTCAGATCGAGATCCGAGGTTTACTTCCAGATTTTGGGAAAGTTTGCAAAAGGCGTTAGGTTCCAAGTTGAGATTGAGTTTGGCTTATCATCCGCAAACGGATGGTCAGACCGAGAGAACTATTCAGTCGTTGGAAGATTTGTTGCGGGCTTGTGTTCTTGAGCAAGGTGGTGCGTGGGATAGTTATCTTGTGTTGGTGGAATTCACGTATAACAGCATTTTCCATTCGAGTATTAGAATGGCACCTTTTGAAGCGTTGTATGGAAGAAGATGTCGAACACCGTTGTGTTGGCATGAATCTGGTGAGAGTTCGGTGGTTGGACCGGAGTTAGTGCAACAGACTACGGAAAAGGTGAAACTTACTCGTGAGAAAATGAAGGCTTCTTAGAGTAGGCAAAAGAGTTATCATGATCGAAGGAGGAAAGATCTTGAGTTTCAAGAGGGCGATCAAGTATTTTTGAGAGTTACACCGGTGACGGGTGCTGGTCGTGCATTGAAGTCGAAGAAGCTTACTTTTCGGTTTATTGGTCCTTACCAGATATCTGCGAGAGTGGGTGCTGTGGATTATCGGGTGGCGTTGCCGCCGAGTCTTTCTAATTTGCATGATGTGTTCCATGTTTCACAGCTTCGGAAGTATGTTCCGGATCCGTCGCATGTGATTCCGATGGATGAGGTTGAGGTAAGGGAGAACCTTACGATTGAGGCATTACCAGTGAGACTTTTGGATCGCGAGTTGAAGCGGTTAAGAGGCAAGGAGATTGCGCTTGTGAAAGTAGCGTGGGGAGGCGCTGCTGAGGGAAATTTGACTTGGGAGTTGGAGAGTCGGATGCGGGAGTCGTATCCGGAGTTGTTCGTCTCAGGTAATATTTTCGAGGACGAAAATCTCTAAGTGGGGGAGAGTTGTAACACCCCAGTTTTGTTAGAGTTATTTAATCGAATCGATTTAATTATTTTATTATTATATTATTTTATTTTTGACTTTTATTTGATAATATATTACTTTTCATCGTTGTTATGTTTTATCGCGTTTTGAGAGCGTTTGCGAGATATTTGAGTGTAGGGATAATGTGGTCATTTTACTTTATTTTTCTTAAGTTAGTAGAAATAGAAAGAGAGAAAAATAGAGAGAAAGAAAAAGAGAAGAAGGAAAAGGGAAAGAAAAGAGAAAGAAAGAAGAAAAGAGAGAAAAACTTGGAAATGAAGAAAGTTGATCAACCGACTTTTCAAACACGATTAAATTGGGTAAGGGTGCGAAACTCGATTATCTTATACTTGTGTGTGATTATGTATGTATGTATTTGGTTGTTTTTGGGTTGAAATTGGATGTAGAACAAAAACCATAATATGTTGAAATTGTTGGAAATTGATTCAAATTGTGTCTGAAATCATGTTTTAATGATCATAATTGCTGAGACATGTTAGACAGGTGTTGTTGTGCACTCTATTGGTAACTTTCAGGTGATTAGAGCAGATTTGGGGGGATTTTGGGTTGAACCCGTAGCAGAAAAATTCTGCAGAAAAATTCTGGGTTTCCTCTGCCGTTACGCGTATCAGGCAAGGCAATACGCGTATTGGGTTGGGCAATACGTGTATGGCCGGTGCATTTGAGGGCAATACGCGTAATCAAAACCATTTTTCTCGGCCATCTGCTGAAACGTGTAATGGTACGCGTATGAGTCTGGGCAATACGCGTATGGATCAGGGCAATACGCGTATGGCCAGCAAGGGTGCAGAATGTTGTGTTTTTGTGATTCCTTTTCTTTTCGATTCCGTAACTTGTATTCCGATTATCCGTTTTGAACATTCTTGGTACCGTTGGAAAGCTATTGAAATGTACTTTCTTATTAAAATGGTTGAGATTGTTGACCGATTTAATTATTTCAAGAATTTGTAATAGTGTCGTTTTTTCGACTTTTACCGTTGTAATGGTGTGTAATTGATGTGTATCATGCAATGTGCTGTTGATATGGATATCGTATGACTTGTGTGCTGTGGTGTGATGTGAATGCATGTGATGAAATGTTGTGATGATGGTTTGTGGCCTAAGGGCAAGGAAATGCAATGTGTTGTATTTGATTTTATATGCATGATTATGAATGTGTATATGTGTGCATTTGAATGTCATGAGTCATTGTATGCCAAGCATCATGATATGCATTCTTGTGATGTCGTGTGCCCTTGTGGGGTGTGAGCGACGAATCGGTACCAGAGGGAATCCGCTATAACATTGTGTGCCTTATACAAAGAGGACCTAAAGCGATGATTATAGACGATCGTGTGCCTTATACAAAGAGGACCTAAAGCGATCAGATCGTGTGCCTTATACAAAGGGGACCTAAAGTGATCCATAAACGTCGTGTGCCTTATACCAAGAGGACCTAAAGCGACGGGGAACATAGGTTGCCCGACGGGGAGTTACATTAAGTAACAAGCGATGGTTCCAATAGTTCCTGAGTGAACTAATGATGAGATTGATGGATGGATGGTACCGCATTTGCATAGAGTCGTTGTGTCGGTCTCTTTGCATTTGCATAAATCATGAATGGATTGATTTTGTGTGGAATTGTGAATGGAATTGATGAGTTAAGATACATATATAAATGCTGTTGATAAATGTATTGTGCATGATTGATATGCCTTTGTGATGGATATATGAGATATGCATTGTGTTGTTTTGTGTTTGAATTCTGGTGTAAGCTGTGGTGAGAATATTTTACATTTGTACTTTTGTGTTATTATATAATTGTATGCAATTATATTATGATTGTGTTTCTCACCCTTCTGCTGTTTTGAATGCTCTATGAGGAATTACAGATTAGATGCTGGAGGTCTTTCTGTGAAGCTTAGGTCTTCATTCTTTTGTCGGTCGGCTCTGATATGTAGCACCGGGTAGTCGGGGAGATCGTTGTGATTTATGTGTGTATGTATATATATCTTTTAGATTGTACATGTATGAATCTGTGTATGAAAGACAAATTTTTTATGTTATATATATATATGAGATTCAGTTGCAGATTTTCAGCTTTTATTCTGTACCTGAATAGTGGGTGTTAGGAACTGAGTTCCTCTGTTATTTGCTACCTGATTGTTGCATATCTTTATGAGCAGGTTTATTGTGTGTTGTCTCAATTGATGTGACACCTCAGTCTATGCCATGAATGTTTAATTATACTCTGATGATTTTTTTATCGCTTTATCTATTTGTGGGTATAGATTGGGGGTGTTACACCTAATTCACCCCCTCTTGGGTGCAAACTCTACTTATAATTGGCATCAGAGCAGGTTATAGGTAACATGTTCCTACAAGATCCCATATGGCTTTCACAAGTATAATCTGGTTTTCAAAGATGGTGGTAGTAGCAACAAACCCCACTATTTTCTGGCGAGTATTTTGATTTCTAGAAAATACGCACGAAGGCTAATTTAGAAGCACAAGGAGAACGAAATTGGGAAACCGTTGAAAATGGTCCACATAATCGAGTTAGTGTCGTCGATGGTGTCGGAACTCCAAATGCTAAAATTATTATGAAGAAGATGATAAAAAGAAAGTCCTTAATGAAAAGAAAGCAATAAACATTCATCAAAGCGCACTTAGTATGTATGAATTCTTTCGTATATCTCAATGTAAATCGGAAAAAGAAAATTAGGATACTTTGGTGGAAACTCATGAAGGAACTGCTGAAGTTAAAAAGTCAAGATTGAATACATTGAGGCAAGATTACGAAATGTTCCGAATGCTGCTCGGAGAATCCATCGTCGCGTTACATAAGAGATTCATACATTTAACAAATCATTTTATTGCTCTTAGTAAGACTTTCACTAACGATGAATTAAATCTTAAAATTCTTAGATCTTTAATCAAGGAATGACAACCCAAAGTGACGACAATATCTGAGAAGAAAAGCCTTTCAACTATGACGTCCGCATCATTATTCAGAAAACTCCAAGAACATGAACTTGAACTTGGAAGACTCGAAAAATATGAAAATCAAGAAAAGAAATCCAAATGCATCGCTTTAAAAGTCGAATCAAAAAAAGAACAAGATGATGCTCCTGAAGAAAATGAGAAATTCATGCTTCTTGTGAAAAGACTTGGTAAGTTCTTTGGCAAAAATGATAAATCTTTCAATTATGCAAAAAGAAAGAAACATTTCAGGAAAAAGGAGGTTTCCACTTCAACACCCGATGTCACTTGTTATGAATGAGGAAAACAAGGCCATATAAAGACGGATTGTCCGAAACTTTCCAAGAAAGGAGGCTTCAAGAATAAAAAGGAGAATAAGAACAAAAAAGCCTACATAGCATGGGAAGATAATGAGATAAGTTGTTCATCAGATTCGGATAGTGACGAATGTACAACTCTAGCATTGACAGCTTTTCACCATTCCGATGATGAAGAAGAGGTTAGTAATGAATTTTCCATTTACGATAATGATACACAAGGTGCTATAGATGAACTTCTAAGTGAATGCAAAATTTTATACAAAATAATATCCACACAAAAGAAACAAATATCATCTCTAGAAGAAAAAATTGATACGATGGTAAAAGATTTCAAAGATGAAAAACAAAAGATAATAAGTGAACAAAAACAAAAGTTTTGCATGCAAAGAATGTGAATCTCTTTCTTTTCAAATAGTCCAACTAAAAAGACTTCTAGAAAGATATGAAAAAGGATAAATCGGTTTGGAGGGTGTTCTTAGTGAACAAAGATATTCCAACGATAAAAATGGCATTGGTTATTCAAAATTTAGTAAGCCAAGTTCAAGTAAAACTATCTTTGTTAAAGCTAGTGATCAAACTCCAAAAGAGAGACTTAACAAAACAAAAATTATCCATCCTTATCCTAAAAGGAAAAGACTTGTTAAAAAGAAATCATATGTTCTTAGATATAAAAGTAATTTTGTTCCGACATGTTTTTATTGTGGTATAGTTGGCTATACACCTAATGCTTGCAATGTTTGAAACTTTAGTGTGACAAGTGTGCAATAAGTGTGGCTAAAGAAAGGTACTAATTATGAAGGATCCAAGGAAATTTGGGTACCTAACAAAACTTAATTTGTTTTGTAGGTATGCTTGAAGACCACTTCTAATTTGTGGTATCTTGATAGTGGTTTTTTAAAGCATATGACGGGAGATATTAACAAAATTTCAGATCTAGTGCTTAAGGCCAAGGGTTATGTTACATATGGAGATATCAACAAGGAAAAATTCTTGGCGTAGGCAAAGTTGGAACACCACCTTTCACATCCATTGAAGATGTTCTTTATGTTGAAGGACTAAAGCACATTCTTCTACGTATTAGCTAACTTTTTGACAAAGGCTTCAAGATCAAGTTCACCAAGGATGAATGCTTGATTGAAGATGAAGTCACATATGAGGTAAAACTCAAAGGTAAAAGAATTAATAATATATTTATGATTTCCCTAGATGATCTATCTTTGAAAGTAAAATGTCTAATGGTAAATAAAAATGATTCATGGCTTTGGCATAAAATAGTTGCTCATATTCATATGGAACATTTAAATAAACTAGTCAACCATGATCTTGTCATTGGATTGCCTAAGATAAAGTTTGTCAAAGTTGGATTTTGTGATGCTTGCCAAAAGGGAAAACAAACCAAATCAACTTTCCAACCTAAGAATCTGGTGTCCACTTCAAGGCCACTAAAATTGTTGCATATGGACTTATTTGGTCCATCAAGAACAAGAAGCTTCGGAGGTAATGTATATGCATTAGTTATTATTGATGATTATTTTAGATTTTGTTGGACATTCTTCTTAGTGAAGAAAAGTGATGCATTCAAAGAATTCAAGAAATATGCAAAGCAAGTACAAAATGAAAAATCTCTAAAGATTGTCTCCATAAGAAGTGATCATGGTGGAGAATTCCATAATGCTTCCTTTGAAGATTTTTGTGAAGAAAATGGATTCCTACATAACTTTTCAGCACCAAGAACTCCTCAACAAAATGGAGTAGTGGAAAGGAAAAATATGTCTCTTGTTGAACTTGTGAGGACTATGCTTAGCAATTCAAATCTTCTGAAATACTTTTGGTCGGATACGGGAAGCACGACATGCTACATAAGTAATAGAGTTATTTCCTGAAAAAGAAAACAAGAAAACAAATCTAACAGAAACAGAAGTTTATTGGTTAGAATGTAGCAGCTTATTTTTCAGAATTTGATTATGTGAATCAAAATATTACATTCATATTATATTTCTCCCCTTTTTGTCATAATCAAAAAGAAAAGATTTCATTAATATCATAAAGATCAAAACAAGATTAAAACAAATCAGGATCCTAATGTCCAGAGCAATCATGAAAAAAACCTAAGTGCCTAAGTTCCTAGGTTCTAGAGGATGAAGGGTTTGGAGACAACTTGTTTAGAATTTGTCGAAGCATATTCTGTAGAGAGTTATTGACAATTTTCTGCTCTGAAAATTGTCTGCTCGTCCTTTATTGTCTGCTGATCCTTTTTTAGTCCATCAATTGCTCGTTCCAAATGCTCAAGGGCAGATTCAGAATTTGAAGCAGGTGCAGAGGTGTTAACAGTTGTGACAATTGTGGCTTTTTCTGCTTGATTATTAGCTTCTGTAGCTAATCTTTTAGCCAGTTCCTTTTCTGCAGCTAGCTTAGCTTCACCTTCATTCTTTTCTTGCAATTTCTTCTCAGCTTCTTGAATGAAATAACCCTTTGTCTGAACACAACGATCTTGAAACTTCTAAACTTCTTCAGCCATCCACTGATTGAACATGTGCCATGAAGCACCCAAATCAGAGGGGTTTTTACTAGAATTTGATTTATCAGAGAGTGCTTTGAACCTTGTAACTACACTGTTCTTAAAAATAGATATTTCTTCATCTAGGTTGAGAGGGAGGTCAGAGGTTTAATTTTCAAGCAGTGCGAGATCATCCTCAACAGAGTCATCAATAATGATGATATCATTGTCTAGAGAAATTTCAGGATTATTATTTAGGGATTGTGGAGTAGGTTTTGAAGTTGGTGAAGGAGAGATGGTTGTTTTTGGATGTTTA
The DNA here is from genome assembly GCA_022829125.1 of Lathyrus tuberosus. Taxonomy (NCBI): domain Eukaryota; kingdom Viridiplantae; phylum Streptophyta; class Magnoliopsida; order Fabales; family Fabaceae; genus Lathyrus; species Lathyrus tuberosus. The sequence continues at coordinate 13,573,930 of JALAZF010000127.1, read as the reverse complement.
GTGAGACTTTCTTTAGTGATTTGAATAAATGGAGAAGGTAAAACAGATGAGACAAGTGTTGGTTGGATAAAAATGGTGGAAGTTAGTTGAGACGAGGTAGTTTCAAACCTTGGTGGAGTAAACTGTAATAGTTGCGGTGAAGTAGTGATTATTTTAGACACAGGTGTTGGAGAGGTGGTGACAACAGTTGAGAATATTGGTGGACTAGTGGATAAAAATGGTTGGGTTGATGAGATAGGAATGGATGAACCAGATGCAATGTTAGAGGACGATTCAAAGGACTTACTTTGATCTGTAGATGCTACCTTCATCTTCTTTGCCGATGGTCCTTCATCGTCATTTTTCTTTTTCTTGCCTTTCTCTCTTTTCTGAACAATTTCAGGGAGAGAATCTGGTAGACTTTCCAGATCAATCCATGCATCTAGTGATTCCTCCTCTTTATATTTAGCAAAATAGTTTGCTAGTTCTTCTGGATTATAGTCATTTGAAAAAGGTGGGAATCCAAAGATTTGAAATCAAACAAAGTCAAGATCAAACTGGTTTGGAAAAGCAGGTTGACGAGTGATCTTCGTAAGAAGCCCCATATTCTTTAAGTTCTTTGCCCAAAATGGCCGTCCAGAAGATTTGTGTAATTCTTCACTGAACCCATCAACCAATAAATCTTCAACCAAGCCTGATTCAATGAAAATATCAGACAATAGTCTGCCATAGGGGATATGATTTCCCTTCTTGGTGGAACCAATTCTTGAGTTAATTATAGACTCTCTCAAAAAGTTGAACAAAATGCAAGGAAGATGTATTTTCTTTCCTTTCAACAGAGAGTATAAAACATACTTCTGTGACACATTAATATAGTTTGATGAATGAGAGGAAGGACGATGATACATAGTTCCCAACATGATTTTAAACCAAACTCTTAAAGTATCTTTCAAGAGTGGTGATGGTGGATCCTTTTAAGATTCTAAATTAGTTCCTTCTTTGAAAATAGCAGCTGTGACCTTAGCTTCCCTTTGCTTATTTGGTTGGACATTGACGATTCTTAGTCCCTTTCTATCATGAGAGACTAGGTCACTGATTGTCTTTTCGGTGATGATGATCCGTCTTACAAGCACAGTAGAAACAATGACATGTCTACTAGTGATTGCATGAATCCAGAAGTCTTTGACCAAGTTTGGAAGTGAGGATCCTTGCAATCTCTTAAAGTAACCATCCCATCCTTGAGAATTGAGAGTATGAGTAAGATCGCATCCATTATCCCTTAGGTTTTTGAAGTAAACCATGGATTCACTAAGAACTTGAAGTTCATCAACAGGCGTGTTGAGAGAGATAGGACATTCTTCAAGAATAGTACACTGATATTCAAGTAACTTAACTTTGGAGATAGTTTGAGATGATTCCGCCATTGATGAAGATAATGGAGTTGCAGCGAACTGAAGGGGTTTTAGGGCTTCTAAGAATGAAGTGTGGAATGAAGTGGTGTGAGCGAGTATATAATGTGTAAGTGGAGAAAAGTTGAGTGGACGTGAACAATTAAACATAATAATGGGGATTAATAAATGAACGTAATCATGATTTAAGCAATTCTAAGAAAAGTACTGCTCATGTGTTAATCACCCTTTAATTAAGTGACACGTATTGATATCCTCAGAATCTGGAAAACCAAAAGGTTTCCTTCTGATCAGAGATACTTCTGCAAAGTATCTTCTGATAACTGAGGTTAAAACAAATGCTTCTGAGTTTAAATGAAAATATGACATCTTCAGACTCTGACTAAACACATCTGATTCTGAGGAAATCTTACTCTGGACAATAGTCCATTTTCAGATGCTTCAGAATAAATAAAAATCTATCTTTAGCCAAGGGTTTTGTAAAAACATCAGCCCACTGATGGTTTGAATCTATAAATTTTAAACATAAAATTCCCTTCTAAACATAGTTTCTAATAAAATGATGTTTAATTTCTATGTGCTTAGCCCTAGAATGTAAGATTGGATTCTTACTTAAACAGATAGCAGCAGTATTATCACAAAAGATAGGGATGTTACTCTCATGTATCTGATAATCTTCCAATTGGTTCTTCATCCACAGCATCCGCGTACTGTACAGAGACACAGATATGTACTCTGCTTCTGTTGTTGAGAGAGCAGTTATTAATTGCCTCTTGCTTGCCCATGAGATCAAATTCTTCCCGAGAAACTAATAGTTTCCAGAGGTGCTTTTTCTTTCCAATTCGTCTACTGCGTAATCTGCATCACAGTAACCAGAAAGAGAGTACTCTGATGCTTTCTCATACATCAGGCTAAGGTTAATAGTTCCTTTCAGATACCTTAGAATTCTTTTAACCGTAGTTAAATAAGATTCTCTAGGATCTGATTGAAATCTAGCACACAAATGAACACTGAAAAGAATATCAGGTCTAGAAGCAGTTAAGTACAGAAGAGAGCCTATCATACCACGATAGAGCTTCTGACAAACGTTACCACTTACCTCTTCCTTTTCTAGAATACATGTTGGATACATTGGAGTCTTAGCTGGTGTACAATCCATCATGTTGAATTTCTTCAGAAGTTCTTTGGTATACTTATTTTGATGAATGTAAGTTGCCTCTGATCTTTGGTCAATTTGAATTCCCAGAAAGAACTTTAATTCACCCATCAGACTCATCTCAAATTCTGCCTGCATTAGCTTAGAAAACTCTTCACAAAGAGAGGGATTAGCATAACCAAAAATAATGTCATCAACGTAAATCTGAACTATAAGTATGTCATTTTTGAACATTTTACAGAAGAGAGTGGTGTCAACCTTGCCTCTGGTGAAGTTATTTTCTAACAGAAAACTACTCAATCTGTCATACCAAGCTCTGGGAGCTTGTTTCACACCATAGAGAGATTTTTTAAGTTTAAAAACAAAATCTAATTTTTTAGAATTTTCAAAACCAAGAGGTTGTTTGACATATACTTCTTCTGTAATATAGCCATTCAAAAATGCACTCTTAACATCCATCTGATATAATATGATGTTATGATTTACAAAAAAGGAAATTAATAGACGTATGGCTTCTAACCTGGCGACTGGAGCAAAGATTTATGTATAGTTTATTCCTTCTTGTTGACTATAACCTTGTGCAACCAGTCATGCCTTGTTTCTGACAACCTCACCCTTCTCATTGTGCTTGTTTCTGAATACCCATTTAGTTCCAATAACGTGGACACCTTTAGGCTTCTGAACAAGATCCCAAACATCGTTCTTTGAAAACTAGTTATGTTCTTCTTCCATCGCCAGAATCCAGTCTTTATCCAGAAGAGCTTCATCAACAGATGTTGGCTCGATCAAAGACACTAAACCCAGAAGTGTTTCTTTAGAAGGTTTAAAGGCTGATCTGGTTCTGATAGGAGCATCCTTATTTCCCAGAATCAATTCTTTAGGGTGTGAAGTTGCAATTCTGCTTTTCTTTGGAGGATTAGAGGGAGCAATAACAATATCAGAAGTAGGAGCTTCTGAATCTTTGGGTTCTTCTGCCTTTTCCTTAGGTTCTGAAAAACTGATCTCCAAATCTGCAAAGTTTTCAACTAGCTTTGACTTTTCAGAGTCAAGCTTATCATCGAATCTGACATGAATTGATTCTTCCACAATTCGTGATTCTGTGTTATAGACTCTATAGCCTTTTGAGCGTTCAGAATATCCTAACAACAGACACTTCTGTGCTTTGGAATCAAACTTGCCCAGATTCTCTTTAGTGTTAAACATAAAACAGACACATCCAAAAGGATGAAAGTAAGCAATGTTGGGCTTTCTATTCTTCCACAATTCATAAGGAGTCTTACCCAAAATAGGTCTTATTGAGATTCTATTTTGAATATAACATGCTGTGTTAATTGCTTCTGCCCAAAAGTGCTTAGCCATGCCAGTTTCTTGGATCATGGTGCGAGCCATTTCTTGTAATGTCCTATTATTTCTTTCTACAACCCCATTCTGTTGTGGAGTTCTAGGACAAGAGAAATCATGGGATATACCATAAGAATCAAAAAGTTTTTCAAAATCGTTGTTTTCAAATTCTCCACCATGATCACTTCTGACTCTGACAATTTTGCAATTCTTTTCATTTTGCACTTGGGTGTAGAAGGAAGCAAACATAGAATGTGACTCATCCTTGTGTCTTAAGAATTTTACCCATGTCCAACGACTGTAATCATCAACGATGACTAGTCCATATTTCTTTCCATTGACTGAAGCAGTTTTCTCTGGTCTAAATAAATCAATGTGAAGAAGTTCTAATGGTTTAGAGGTAGAAACAATCGTTTTTGCTTTAAAGGAAGTTTTTGAAAACTTGCCTTTCTGACATGCTTCACAAAGAGCATCTGAAGAATACTTTAGATTGGGCAAGCCCCTGACAAGTCCTAGCTTGTTCAGCTGAGAAATTCTTCTCAAGCTAACATGACCCAGACGCCTGTGCCAGACCCATTGCTCTTCATTAATGGACAAAAGACATTTTACATTCTGATTTTTCAAATCTTATAGTTTAATTTTGTAAGTATTGTTTTTCCTCTTACCATTGAACAGAACTGACCCATCCTTCTGACTAATAGCCTTACAGGACGTTTGATTAAATATAACGTCATAACCATTGTCACTATGTTGACTAATTGACAATAAGTTATGCATTAGACCCTCAACTAATATAACATTGTTGATGGAAGGAAGTTTACCATTACCAACAGTTCCAGAGCCAATGATCTTTCTTTTCTGGCTTCCTCCGAAACCAACGACGCCTTAAGTTCCAAATCTTGGAACATAAGCCTTTCTCCCGTCATATGTCGCGAGCATCCACTGTCCAGGTACCATGACTAGTGTTTCAGTGGCGCCATCAAGGATGTCTGAAACATAGATTATCTCACTCTTAGGTACCCTTTTTCTGGGTCCTTTCTTGTTAGTCTTTCTAGAGGTTCAGACACCTTTGGATTTCCGTGCAACGGGATAATCAAGTGAAATTTGTGCATGATATTTAGACTTAGAAGTTTTCTTCTATGTCTGTGATTGTGGTGCAATAGACTCATAACCTTCTAGTTTAGAGCATTTCAGTTCGGTGCCAGCAGGCACAAAATGTTCATACATAGTGTTGTACCCCAAATTTTACCCTCCGATATTCTGATCGTTTGCATATCCTTTTCATTGGTCTCTGTTTTCGCATTTTAGTAAACATATCAACAATCATACATTTTTTGTTAGAATTTAATTTGTTTTATTTCTTTTTTTTACTAACTATTTTCAATTATCTTTTTTATTATTTTTAGTTTTATTATTATTATTTCTTTTTTATTATTATTATTAATTTTATTATTATTAGTTTTATTATCATTATTAGTTTTATTATTATTAGTTTTATTATTACTAAGCTTTATTATTATTATTATTACTTTTATTTTGTTTATCTTCATAGTAAGTGGGGACCACTCAATCATTCTAACACTTCAAATGGATTGCCAACTTGGATTTACCAATGACCAAAAATCATTCTCACACTTCACTCATCAATGGCTAAGAATCATTCTCATAAAGTCACATGGATTTCCAACTTGGATTTATCAATGACCAAAAATCATTCTCACACTTCACTCATCAATGGCCAAGAATCATTCTCATAAAGTCACATGGATTGCCACGTCAACACTCCCACTTTATTCACACTATAAATAAGATCTCTCATTCTCTCATTTTGGGGACACACCAGATTCACCCCACACAAAGGCTGAATACTCTCTTAATTTTCTCCCTCAATTATTCTTGTAAATTTTCTGGAGAAGACTCGTCTTCATTTTTCCATAACTCGTGTCATTGAAGAGGCAGTGGACCGTCTCCACTAGGTGACATTCACCTCTTTTATTTCTCTGTTTTCAAAGTACCATGATCATTTATCTATGTTGTTATCAAGTTCATTAACATGTTAATATTTTTCTGGAAAAAGTATTGTAATATCCTATAATTTTTGTTTGGTTTTATTATGAATGATGTTTAAAAGATAAGATAAAAATTCAAAAAGACAAAAAAACATGCTTCATCACCACCCTTTTATTATTTCATACTATTTTTATTTTATTTTCCATTTATTTCTTAATTTTGTTTCTCTAGTTTTTATTTTAGGAGCACTTTGAATTTTTAGTTTCAATTTATCATGTTATTTCTTGAATTCATAACTTTTTCTTTCGAATTTTGATTTTGATTTTGATTTTTCGCTTACGATCTTTATTTCGATTTTTTTGGGCCAATGATATTACAAAATCATGACTTAGTTGATTTATGCAAAATGACTAAAAAGTCTTGATATGTATGAGGCTCATTTCTTTATTTTTGTTGGTCAATGAAAGTCGAATATCAAAAGATTATCGATCCTCCGATTAAATCTTGATCAAGACGAGACTAACTTTAGTCTTTATTTCGAGTCCATTTTCTTTACTTTAGGCCAATGACATTGCACAAATCTTGACTTTGATTATTTCAAATCAATAAAGTCTTGATAAATATGAGTCCACTTTTTACTTATTTTTATTGGTCGATGAAAGTCAAAAATCTAAGATTATCGATTTATCGATTTAAATCTTGATTAAGACAAGACCAACCTTATTTTTTTCATTCCGGTTTCATTATCTTTATTTTGGTCGATGACATAACAAACTTCATGGTTCAGTTGACTTCATTGAATCAACAAAACTTTGACCAATATGAGACCGCTTTCTCTTTATTTCAGTTTCATTCACTTTTTAGTCGATGAAAGTCAAGAATCATTGATTATCGATTCCTCGATTAAATCCTGATTAGGACGAGACTAATTCTATTTCGTATCTTAGCAAGCAAACATAACATAACACAAACATTAACAAGAGGTTCCCGTAGAGTACTACGGATACTTGGGGTGCTAATACCTTCCCTTTGTATAACCAACCCCCGAACCTTAGATTCTCCCCCCTTTTAGGTTTTCTTCGATCTTGAACCTTTCCTTTGGATAAATCAAAGTCGGTTGTAAAAGAAATATGATGCAAGTTAATTAATAGCTTGTTATCCGATTTTCACTGCAACACATAGGTTTTAGTTTAACACTCATAGTCTCATGAATTGGTTTTGATGGTCCTGAATATCCTAGACCTCTACTTTCGTTTCTGCTAACTCCATAGATCATTGAAGCCGTCTTGCTTCTATCTATGCTTTTAGCAAGGAAGTGATGAAAAGCTCTATCATATCTGATTACTTCATTGGTAATAGATATGTTAGAAATAATTTCTTCTTCTAGTTTAGAAACTTTACTTTTTAGAGCAGCATTAGACTTTTCTAAAGAAAACTTTTTTTCATTTAAATCAGAAGTATTTGGTTCGCTCTTAGTATAGTTCTCAGAGGCAACCACAAAAGTCTTTTTCAGATTTTGTGTTTACTTAGAAGAAGTTGACACCTTTTCATAAGTTCTGATAAACCTAATTCAAGTTCAGAACGAGATAAGGAAGAAAGTACCTCTTTGTCGTCATTCGAGTCTGACTCTTCATCAAGTGTCAGCTAATCCTCTGATAAGGCTTCACTCAAGCCGGTCTTTGCCATATGTGCCACGTTGGCATGTTCTTCTTCAGAATCTTCTTTTTCTGACTCTGAATCGTCCCAAGTTGCCATAAGACCCTTTTTTCCTTTGAAAACCTTCTTAGGTTTTCTATCTTTCTTGAGCTTTGGACACTCGTTCCTATAATGTCCAGGCTTCTTGCATTCGTAACAAGTAGCTTCTTTTTCATAAGCTTTCATTTGACCAGATGTAGATTCAGATCTACCACTTCTTCTGAACTTGCTTTTTCTGTGTTTCCACAGTTGGTTTATCTTTCTTGATATGAGAGATAGTTCATCTTCGTCTAAATCTTCTTCCGATTCTTCTGAGTTCTCCTCTGTTTGGTAGGCCTTTGTCTTTTCAGACTTAGACTTCAGAGCAACAAACTTACCTCTTTTCTGAGGTTCATCTTCTTGAAGTTCTATCTCATGACTTGTTAAAGAACTAATCAGTTCCTCAAGACTTGTGTTGTTCTGATCTTTTGCCATTTTCAAAGCAGTTACCATTGGTCTCCATTTTACAGGCAGACTCCTAATAATCTTCTTGACATGATCAGCAGTAGAATATCCTTTGTCCAGAACTCTGAGTCCTGCAACAAGCATTTGGAATCTTGAAAACATAGTTTCCACAGATTCGTCATCTTCCATTCTGAAGGCCTCATATTTCTAGATTAGAGCCAGAGCTTTTGTCTCCTTTACTTGAGCGTTGCCTTCATAAGTCATCTGAAGAGAGTCAAAGATAGATTTTACAGTCTCTCTATTTGTAATCTTTTCATACTCTGTGTATGAAATAGCATTTAGCAGAATCGTTCTCGCTCTGTGATGATTCTTGCAGGTTTTCTTTTGAGCCTCTGTAAATGAGCTTCTGGCAATCTTTTTGCCTTCAGCATCTACTGGATGTTTGTAGCCATCAACTACCAAATCCCATAGATCTAAATCAAATCTCATAAAGTAAATTTTGATTCTGTCTTTCCATAAGTCAAATTTCACGCCATCAAAGATAGGAGGCTTTGCACTATATGAGTCTCTTTCATTATTATCAGAAGTACCAGCTGGGGCAGCCATTGTTTTTCACACTTTGGATCGGTACTGAACAATGTTAGGTGCTTGATAAAAATTTAACCTTTTTATCTACTCAGAACCGGAGCTCTGATGCCAATTGAAAGTGTGAAAAACACAAGAAAGGGGAGGGGGTTGAATTGGGTTTTTAAAAATAAAAACTATCTGTTAAAAATAATCCCCTTTACAAACAGACTTCACTTCTTGATAATAAAGGAAGAAAAATTGAAAATAAAGAACACAATATGTTTATACTAGTTCACTTGAGAAATCCTCAAGCTAGTATAGTCCACCCGCCAAGGTGATTTCGCCTCTCTCAAACGAGGACTTAATCCACTATAACCAAACTGATTACAATTGCACTAGCCAACTGCTGGTGACTAACAACCTCTAAGACACACTAGTCCTAGACTTCTTAAGAATTCTAACCTACCCGGTCCCTTAAGGAATACAATGCACAAGCCAACTGCAAGTGACTAACAACACTAAGACACAATGTCTTAGTCTTCCTTAAAATTCTGACCCAAATGGTCCTTTAGGGAACACAAACAATTGTTTGTTACAAAGATTTGTTTACAATAGTGATGCTTCTACACATGCAGATGAGTAAACAGATTTTCAGAACAATATTGACTTAAGAATGATATTAACTATACAGCGTATGAACAGTGAAAATTGCAGTGACCATTCTTGAAGTCTTCACGCCTTTATATAGCCATATATAATATGACCGTTGAAGGATATTTCTGACATTTCAAAATTATGGCAGCTTGAAGGATCGTGGGGGACAAATAGTACATTTGCGTCCGTCCTATCCGGAGTGGAGCAGTGTGTCCTTGTATTGTTGTACTGTTGTACCACGTTGCTTAGTCTTCTCAACTTCCAGACTTCAAAGGCTTCTGAGAGCATGAATTAGAAGAAGGGAAAACATAACTTGGGTCTTAAGAGCTTTAATTCTTCAGAGTCGACAGAGCTACATCTTCAGAGTCTTCAGCATTTGGTCTTCAGAACCCGTTGTCTTCACAATCATAAGTCTTTAGCATCTGGACTTGTTTATCAGAACTTCTGTCTTTAGATCTTCAGAACTTGTTTTCTTAAGTCTTCAGCATATGGACTTGTCCATTAGAACTTCTGTCTTCAGATCTTCAGAATTGTTTTCTTAAGTCATTGTATCAGAGTCATGCAACTTCAAAGTCTTCCGAAGTAAATGCTACCGTTCAGCAGAATAATATGTAGCATAGAAGCGGAACAATTTTCTTCTAATAACTTAGCCACGCTATTTATCAGAAGCAGAACCTGTTTGTTAAATTCTAAAAAATAACAAACATTAGAATACCAAAATTGTTCATACAAACATACTTGTTTGTTATCATCAAAACTCAGAGGTATTATTGCAGAACCAAACCTTGTTCTAACAGTAGATACACTTTGAACTACTGTATTTGTTATTTTTTTTAAAGGTTGTATTTGAGCCTTTAACGTTTTTGCTGTGATTTGGTGTTACGACAGGTTTAAGCTATTGCATGCACAGGTCGTTACAACCAGTTTACAGTGGTTATCCTGAACCTGAAAGAATTCTAAGAGCACGAAGGATATTTTTGCATTCTCAACAACCATCTGGAGATCCATCTAGATCAGCTGTGGCTGAATCAGAGAAAGAAGTGCACGTGGAGCCAGATGAAGAAGCTTTGTTATTATCATCAGATGAGACACAACCAGAAAGTGTCATGGCTGAGCAAGACATCATTGGCATTGCCAATGACAGGGAGCACAACATCAGAGACTATGCTGTCTTTGATCCAGCTGGCATAAGCACTGGTATTGTTAGACCAGAGATCGCTACACCACAGTTTGAGTTCAAACCTATGATGTTCCAAATGCTGCAAACCACTGGTCAATATTTAGGCTCTCCTCATGAAGACCCGCACTTGTACTTAAGACAATTTCAAGATGTTGCTGACAATTTCAAGATTCCTGGTGTGACTGTTGATGCCTTTAGGTTAAGGCTATTTCCTTATTCTCTAAGGGATAGAGCCAAGAGCTGGCTAAATTCCTTGGAACCAAATTCCATCACTACGTGGAATCCTTTGGCAGAAAAATTTCTAGCAAAATACTTCCCTCCTTCAAAGAATGCAAAGATGAGAAATGAGATTACTTCATTTAGGCAAGGAGATGACGAATCATTGTTTGATGCTTGGGAAAGATTTAAAGAGTTACTAAGACAATGCCCTCATCATGGGATTCCCATCTGCATTCAACTTGATACTTTCTACAATGGATTCATTCCATCCTCAAGGAATATGCTAGATGCATCCAATGGTGGAGCTCTTTTGTCCAAATCTTATGAAGACGGTTACAAGTTGATTGAGAGCATTAAAGCCAACACATACCAGTGGCCTGTCACTAGGGCTGCTGTAAACTCAACTCATAAAAACCTGCTGGAGTTCATGAAGTCACTGAGACAACAACTCTTAATGCTCAAGTGGCTCAAATTCACCAGATGATGAAGAATATGATGACTCCTGAAGTACCAAGACAAGAGCCAGTAAAGGTGGTTACTGACACGGCTGCGATTGCATGTGTCTACTTTGGAGGACCCCATCTGCCTGAAGAATGTTCTTCAAATCCTGTATCAGTCAACTACGTTGGCAACAACAACAATAGATACAACAATCCTTACAGCAACACATACAATACAGGGTGACGCAACCATCCAAAATTTTCTTGGAGTAATAATCAAAATCAACCAAAGCCGCAAGCAACAACAACATCACAAGCTCCTCCTAATTTTCCTACTCCTAACTACGGTGGGGGAAATCAAAGCAACAACCAGCTGGAGAATGTTTTGAAGTATTTTATTCAAGAAGTAAAGAATCAGTTTCAAGCACAAGGAGTAAGTATCAAGAACTTGGAGAATCAAGTAGGGCAAATAGCTAGGTCTTTGAGTTTAAGGAACATGGGAACTCTTCCTAGTTCCACTAAAACTCCAACTGCACCTGCTGGAGTAAAGAATGTTGAAACATGCCAAGCCATCAAGTTGAGAAGTGGAAAAGAAGTTGAAGAATCGTCTCAAAGGACAAAGAGGCGAGTGCAGAATTGCCTGAGCCAGACAGTTCTGGAACAAGAAAAAATACTGATGAAGAACCGTCTCAACATCAGAAGCAGAATAAAGAGGTTACTAATGCAGATTTGACTTCTCAAGAGACGCGGGAGGTCATGACTGACTCCTGCAGAAAGCCAAAGTTTATTCAAGAAAGACCACCCCTACCTTTTCCACAAAGGATTAGGAGGGCCAAGGAAGAACAATAATTTGGAAAGTTTATGGAGATTCTGAAGCAGCTTCACATCAACATACCATTGATTGAAGCCATTCAACAAATGCCAAATTATTCAAAGTTCATGATGGACGTGCTCACCAAAAGAAAGAGGGTGGGAGAGTTTACCACGGTTGCACTCACTCAAGAGTGTAGTCAGTTGGTGCAAGGCAAACTGCCACCTAAATTAAAAGATCCTGGGAGATTCACTATTCCATGCACCATTGGAAACACTTTCTGTGGAAAAGCGTAGTGTGATCTTGGGGCCAACATTAATCTTATGCCCTTATCCATCTTTAAGAAGTTAGGGATAGGAGCTGCCAGGCCTACAACCATCACCTTGCAACTGGCAGATAGAAGTATTTGTTACCCTCAAGGAAAGATAGAAGATGTGTTAGTAAGGGTTGACAAATTTGTCTTCCCTGCTGACTTCATTATCATGGATTTTGTTGCTGCTGAAGAAACCCCTATATTGTTCGGAAGACCATTCTTAGCAACAGGTAGAACTTTGATTGACGTGAAAAGAGGAGAATTCACTATGAGAGTCAATGGACATCAAGTAGTATTTAATGTACTCAATGTCTCAGACATAAAGAGGATCAGCCCAACAATTTGCATGCACAAAATTCTGTTGGACGAAAATGCTAAGAATAGCATTGAAAGTCAAAGGAGGTTGAATCCAATCATGAAGGAAGTAGTCAAGAAAGAGATTATTAAGTGGTTGGATGCTGGAATTATCTACCTTATCTCTAATAGTGTGTGGGTAAGTCCCATTCAATGTGTTCCAAAGAAGGGAGGCATGACTGTGATTATCAACGAGAAGAATGAATTAATTCCCACCAGAACAGTTTTTGGTTGGAGAATTTGTATGGACTACAGAAAGCTGAATAAGGCAACGAGGAAGGATCATTTCCCCCTCCCTTTCATTGATCAAATGTCGGACAGATTGGCTGGAAAAGAATACTATTGTTTCTTAGATGGGTACTCCGGGTACAATCAAATTGCCATAGCCCTGGAAGATCAAGAAAAGACAACATTCACATGTCCTTATGGAACATTTGCTTTCAGAAGAATGTCGTTTGGACTGTGTAATGCACCAGTCACCTTCCAATGCTGCATGATGGCAATATTTTTAGATATCATTGAAAATTCCATGGAAGTATTCATGGATGATTTCTCTGTCTTTGGAGAATCATTCAAGAAGTGTTTGGAAAATCTAGATTTGGTATTGGCTAGATGTGAGGAGAATAATTTGGTCCTTAATTTGGAAAAGTGCCATTTTATGGTAAAAGAAGGGATCGTTCTTGGACAAAAAATCTCGAAAAAGGGTTTGGAGGTAGATCAAGAAAAAGTGGAGGTGATAGAGAAATTACCACCACCTGTCAACATAAAAGGAATCAGAAGTTTCCTAGGGCATGATGGCTTCTACAGAAGGTTCATCAAGGATTTTTCAAAAATTACCAAACCTCTGTGCCAGCTTCTGTAGCATGACGTGCCATACGTTTTCAGTCAGGAATGTGAGGAATCCTTTAATCTTCTGAAGAAAGCCCTCATATCTACACCTATTGTGAAGACTCCTGACTGAACAAAACCCTTCGAGTTAATGTGTGATGCAAGTGACTTTTCTATTGGATCCGTACTAGGTCAAAGATATAACAAGGTTTTCCACACCATCTACTACGCTAGTAAGACCTTGATTGAAGCACAAATCAACTACACAACAAGTGAGAAAGAGCTGTTGGCTGTAGTGTTTACATTTGACAAGTTCCGACCTTACTTGGTAGGAACAAAAGGCATTGTATACACAGATCATGCAGCCATCAAGTACTCTATTGCTAAAAAGATGCTAAACCTAGGCTCATATGATGGATTCTCTTGTTACAAGAGTTTGACCTGGAGATTAGAGACAAGAAAAGGATAGAGAATTATGTTGCTGATCATCTTTCAAGGTTACCAGAAGAAGTGAAAAGCAATAATAGTGGAGACATTCAAGAAACTTTTCCTGATGAGAAGTTACTTCTGATAAGCACTGACGTAACACCATGATATGCTGATATAGTGAATTATCTGGTCAGCAGATATGTGCCCCCTGATTTGAACTTCCAGCAAAGGAAAAGGTTCTTTCATACAGTCAAGAGCTACTTTTGGGATGCACCTTTCCTTTACAAAAAGTGTGCAAATCAATTGCTAAGAAGATGTGTGGATCATACAGAGGCATGACATATCTTATCTGCCTGTCACGAAGCCCCATACAGAGGACACTTTGGAGGAACCAGAACTGCTGCAAAAGTCTTGCAATCAGGTTATTTCTGGCCCTCCCTTTTTAAAGATGCTCATGAGCTAGTTAAAAGATGTGATAGGTGCCAGAAGGTAGGAAATATTTCCATGAGGCAAGAGATGCCACTCACCAACATACTTGAAATTGAAATTTTTGATGTGTGGGCATTGACTTCATGGGACCTTTTCCTCCATCTTTTGGTAATTTATACATTCTTGTAGCTGTGGATTATATTTCCAAGTGGATAGAGGCAGTAGAAACACCCACTAATGATGCTAGAGTTGTGGCCAAATTTTTGCTTAAAAACATTCTGACAAGGCATGGCACGCCTAGAGCAATCATTAGTGATGGTGGGTCACATTTTTGCAATAGAATTTTTGAAAATTTAATGGAAAAATATGGGATCAAACCCAAGGTTTTTATAGCCTACCATCCCCAAACAAGTGGCCAAGTGAAGCTATCTAATGGAGAGATTATAAGGATTTTAGAAAAGGTTGTTAACCCTACAAGGAAGGATTGGTCCAAGCATTTGGACGAAGCTCTTTGGGCGTATAGAACTGCCTACAAAACTCCTCTAGACATGTCTCCTTATAGACTTGTTTATGGGAAGGCATGTCATCTACCCATAGAATTGGAGCACAGAGCATTTTGGGCAGTTAAGCAATTAAATTTCAACCTAAAAACTGTTGGCCAAACTAGAATGCTCCAACTCAATGAGTTAGAAGAACATAGGATGTTCTCTTATGAAAATGCTGAGCTCTATAAGGAAAAGACCAAAAGATAACATGACAGGAAATGCCAGAAAAGGGAATTAGTGGAAGATCAAAGAGTTTTACTTTTTAACTCTAGACTGAAATTATTTCCTAGAAAATTAAAGTCAAGATGGTCAGGACCATTCAAATTAGTGACAATTTTCCCTAATGGAGCTGTGGAATTGATGAATGAAAAAGATGGTGAAAAGTTCAAGGTTAATGGTCAAAGGATTAAAACCTATTTTGGTGAATCTTCAAGCAACCCTAGGGGAACCATTCATTTCATGGATTAAGTGATTTTGTGTTGGTCAGGCTATAAGACCTTAAAATAGTGCTACTGGGAGGCATCCCGGCTTAATGCAATTTTCTTTTTATTTTTGTACAGTTGAGTAGTTTTTCCTGACAACAACAGGCATTTGGAGTCATGACCATGGTATGGTGACAAATGTGAAAGGAAAAAAATAATATTCAGAGCAAATATTCCTAAGTCCTGAAAATTAAATAAAATGTTGAGTTGGTAATTTATTTATTTTATTTGGACGGGAATTGAAGGGTCTGAGTGATGGAGAGAGAAATTAATTGGGTGGACTGCACGCACCTAGAGCCCTGCGCTAGGGAATCATGATGACCAGTTTGACACATCAGATTGGTGGGACACAACAGCAAGGAATTCCTTTTCCATGCCAAAAATTAAAAATTTTGTCCTTTCCCATACGTTACATCAACCTGCCCTTTCAGTTCTTGCCCTAATTTTCACAAAAAATATCTTTTTTCATTTTTCTCTTTCCAACCATTCCACTTCACTATCACAAAATCTCACACTCTCTCTCTCTCTTTCACACATTCCCATCACCGTCTCAACTTCCCACTTTGTTGTTCCTCACCAGTTTCATTCAACCTAAAATACCTTCAAACCAAAACAATGGAGATCCCTACTGGAAAAAGAGTTAAGATGGCTGCAAGGAAAAATGCAACACCATATATTGTTTACTCGGATGAAGAACAAGACAGATACGAGAAGTTCATCAACAGTGAAGCTTCTTGCCGCTTTATGGAGTATTTAAGCAAAATGGGTTTTCATGCTGAAAGGGGTTTCATTTTTGACAACCAAGAAGATAACTTGGGACTTGCTGGAGATTTGGAAACTACAATAAAAAAGCTAGGGTGGATGAAACTTTGTCGTCAACCCAATCCCTACAATATTTCACTTTTGAAGGAATTTTACTTAAACCTCACTAATTCTGGCCACAAGAGGATTTAGGTTGTGGTGAGAGGTACTATGGTGGTCTACAATGAGGCTAATTTGAACCTGGCACTGGATATCAAGGAGTCAGCTGATGAATATCAAGATTTATTGTTAAAGTTGGACGAAGAAGATTATGATGTGATTATGGAGTCACTGTGCAACCTAGGGACCAAGTGGGTGGAATCAAGCTCTGAGAAAGCTGTAAGAAGGATGAACTTGCTGCCTACAGTGAAAGTTTGGTACCAATTTGTGAAGCATTCTCTGAAACCTACCGCTCATAATGAAAACGTGAGTAGAACTCGACTTGTGTTGCTTCACTGCATCACCTCATTATGCAAAATCAATGTTGGGAAAATCATCATGCAAGAGATCTTGGCCTGCTCGTGAAAGAATGAAGGAATGTTGTATTTTCCTTGTGCGATTAATATGTTGTGTCGAAGACACAGAGTACCTGAGTTGGATACTGATGAGACTGGGCAGCCACAAGCTGCATTAGACAAAGCTTTGATTCAAACATTGATGAGGCCAAAAGGAAAGAAGCGGCCAGCGGAGGCGCGCCAGGCAGAGGCTACAGAGGATCATTAAAGAGAAGACATGATGTTGGATCATCAAAGGGAGTATTTCAAGTTTGGGAAAGAGAAGTTCTGTTGGTAAGAGAAAGTGGTGGCTTTACAATTTCCATCAAGTATGTTGGTTCCTCCTTTTTTCCTAATCATATTCTGGGAGATTTGGAAGAGAGTAAAGTGGAAGAGAGGTCAGTTTAGAAAGACAAGAAACTGAAGAAGAAGAAGAAGGAGAAGTCCAAAAAGAAGGAAGGGAAAAGAGAGAAGAAAAAGAAGAGTAAGGATGCTGCTGCAGAGACAAGTCAGGGCATGTCTGTCCAAGACAGTCCTGTGCAGAAGAAGAAGAAAAAGAGTGGAAAGGCTGAAAAGGCTGAAGTGTCTCCAAAGAAGAAGAAAGTGAGGCAAGAGTGGAAACGGAAGGAAATCCCTGATGTTCAAAACCTTGATGTTCAGACCCCTGAAGTCAAGTCCCCTGAGGACAGTCCCCCAAAGGACTTTGACTTATTTTAAACAGACCCTGAGTTGAGTGCAACAGAAAAGGATGATGTTTTAGACGAGTTAACTGAGGAAGCTGATAAAGACAGTGAAGAGATGAACCACGAAAAGGCAGTAGATGACAGTAAAATGGAGGAAGATCTGATTGAAGAGGAAGATCAACTGGTAGATGAAGATCTGCCCAAATACTATTCAACAACAGAGGAATCATCTCCAGGATCCTTAAAGGCTGAAGGAAAAGAAGCTGCTGGAAAAGAGGAAGGTGAAGAGGCTGACAGTCAATTAAGCCAAAAGGAAGCAGTAACAGTCACACCTGTGTCATCTCCTGTCGTGACCCCTGTGAAAGACGTTGCTGAGAGTAAGGAAGAAATTGTCAAAGAAAAGGTGACCAATCCAAGAAAGAGGGAAATGAAAAAGAAGGAAAAAGTTATTTTGGAAGAGCCAGTCCAAGAAGAAATTGTTGTGCCGGAAGTTATGTTGGTTATATTGGTTTTCCGTAGTAGTGTTTACTACATAAAAATGCAACAAATTTGATCCTGAGAAGTTATGTCGTATGCAAATTTATTGTTCTTTATTTTTTGTTAAAGATAATATTTGTAGTTTGTGTTGATTCTAATATTTCCTATGTTGCTATTCTATACCAGAAATCCATAATTGAAAAGCAACATATATACATGACCCAAGTTTCTTTCCATTTTTTATATGACTGCTAAGATGACTCCTAAGAATAGAAAGTATGAATGTGTAAATGATAAACGTAAAAAAAAAAGTAAAAAAAATTGAAGAGTTAATTCAATCTCAAGTAGGAGCTCTTGATAAATTTTTAATCAAAGAACCACAAGTTCTAAATGAAAGTCATTGTGTTGATAATATTGATGTTGATATTCTTGATTGTGCGCCCATTGAAAATAATGATCTTGACAATGTGCCTATTGAAAATGATAATCTTGATAGGCTGCCCATTGAAAATGATAATCTTGATAGTGTGTCTATTGAAAATGATAATCTTGATAGTGTGCCCATTGAAAATGATAATCTTGATAGTGTGCCCATTGTTGATGAAGTTAACAATGATGATGATGATGATGATGATGATCTTGAAGAAGTTAATAATGATGATGATGATGTTGATTATGCTATATTTGATCCAAGAAATTGGGATGGTCTTCAACCTAAACTAGTTAATTTATTAGTTGCGAAAGGTTCTAAGAGAGATAATTCTATTGTGAAGGTCCCTAGAGATAGTTTAAATAGACGTTTTAAAGCTAATTTATATACTAGAGCTTTAGCAAATGGAGATACGTGTGATAGAGATTGGCTTGTTTATTCGAAAAAGCTTGATAGTGTATTTTGTTTTCGCTGTAAAGTTTTTAAAAATGGGATTAGTAGGGGACAATTAGGAAATGAGGGTTATAATGATTGGGTACATGTTGGTGCAAGAATTAAAGAGCAGGGGTTAGGCATGGAACATGTTAAAATTATGACTACATGGTATGAGTATCGTCAAAGACTTCAAAAATTTTAAACAATTGATAAAATGACTCAAAGATTAATTCAAAAAGCAAATGATCATTGCAAAAATGTTTTAAAAAGAGTTGTTTCAATAGTGAAATTTATTGCTAAACATAATTTGGCCTTTTGTGGTTATAAGGAGAAATTGTACGAAGATAACAATGACAACTTTTTGGGTTTGATTGAAATGTAAGCTGAATTTGACCCAATCATCCTAGAATATTTTAGACGTGTTACAACTCAAAAAGTTCACATTCATTATCTTGGGCATAAAATACAAAATGAGTTGATTTCATTGCTTGGTTCTGTGATTAAAATTGAAATTATTAGAAAAATTAAACAAGCAAAGTATTTCTCAATGATACTTGATTGTACTCCTGATGTTAGTCACCAAGAGCAGATGTCTTTGATAATAAGATATGTGGATATTGCTTCAGTTTCTGTTAGTATTGAGGAATCATTTTTAGGATTTTTGAATGTGAATGATACAACTGGTCAAGGTCTTTTTGATGTTTTACAAAATGAATTGAAAGAACTTGGTCTCGACCTATTTGATGTGAGAGGGCAAGGTTATGATAATGGGTCAAATATGAAAGGAAAACATCAAGGTGTACAAAAGATATTTTAAGACATAAATCCGAGAGCCTTTTATACTTCATGTGGTTGTCATAGTCTTAATTTGACATTGTGTTATATGGATAACTCTTGTAATAAAGCTTGGAATTTTTTTGGAGTTGTTCAATGCATTTATACAATTTTTGCCAATTCTACTAAGAGATGGTAAAATTTGAAAGATAATGTAAAAGGGTTGACTCCAAAATCATTGACACCCACTCGTTGGGAGAGTCGTGTAGAAAGTGTCAAAGCTATAAGAACTCAAATGTTAGATTTTACAGAAGCTTTACTTGAAGTGCAAGAAAACGATCTTGATCCTAAGATACAAAATGAAGCTAAATCCTTAACAAAAAATGAGCTTGGTGATTTTGAGTTTTTGATGGCTATAATTATTTGCTTTGAAATGTTATCTGCAATTCATTTTGTCAACAAGCTTTTACAGGAAAGGATATTCTTATTGATGTTGCTATGGAAAAAATAAAGGAGTTGATTTCATATTTTGAGGGATATAGAGAAACAGGTTTTTATAAGGCATTGGTTAAAGCTAACGAAATTGCGGTGGAATTAAATATCACCCAAACATTTTCTCGAAGGCGTATAATTAAAAGAAAAAGACAATTTGAAGAGAATTTGAATATCCCAACAGTCGAGCTATCAGAAGAAGAATCTTTCAGGGTTAATTATTTTCTTTACCTTGTTGATCAAGATGTTGTTTCTCTTAATAAGAGATTTTGATCAATGCCAAGAGTATGAAAGTATTTTTGGTTTCTTGTTTACTTCTCACAAGTTACAATCATTGGATGATGCAACTTTTAAGTCTTGTTGTAGTAACTTTGAACAAGAATTAAAACATAATGAGCAATCTGATATTGATGAGAATGGATTTTTTGCAGAGTTGAAGTTACTAAAAGAAATGTTGCCTGAAGAACCCATAAGACCTACTGATATATTATTATTTTTGAAAGGCTTGAATTGTTTTCCTAATACAGTTATTGCATATATAATTTTATTGACTATTCCTGTGACAGTTGCTTCTGCAGAACGAAGTTTTTCAAAATTGAAGTTGTTAAAGACTTACTTGCGGTCTACCATGTCACAAGAAAGGCTTAATGGATTGGCATTAATAGCAGTTGAAAATGATATTTTAGAGACAATAAAATATGAAGACTTAGTTGACGAATTTGCTTCTAAAAGTGTTCGTAGGAAGGCTATTTTTAAGTAGTTAGATACTTTAAGTTGTATCAAATGATGTTTATAGTTTCAACAATACTTTAAGCTTTTTGGTACTTCATTTTATTAATATATATTTTATCTTTTGCTTGTCATTTTTAATTATTAAATATATATATATATCTTCCTCGATCCGACTTATTCATTTGACATCATAATTTTTTTACCAAAACTCTATACCATAAACTTTTTTTATTATTAATTTTCACTTTCCAAACCCATTTTCCTAACAGAGCAATATTGAACGCTCTCAAATTTATAATTCCATGTATACCTTTTTTGTTTGGTCTACAAACCTTGACCCAAGTTACCCAGTTTATTTTTCTCTCTTCCTCACTCCTCCTCCTCCCCCTCCCCCTGGAGCAAAAACTATTTAAATATGGAGTCTAGTTTAGAAATTATACATTTTAGAGCCATAAAGAAAGAGAGAAAATATACCATGAGTGTGTACAAGATTAATTTTAAGAGAAATACCTGACCACCAAATGTAAGATGTATATTCTTTTATCTTGATAATCTAGCATTCACAGCCTCTATCACATTTCCAAGTCTCTTTGCTCTTTGGATTTCTCTAGATCGAAATGGTGATATAATTAAAATGGGATATAACCTATTTTAATATTTAGAATCTTTGTTGCCTCTATTACCCATCCTTGTGAAACATTGATTCCCACCAATGATTTTTTTGCAAATTTACTTTAAAACCCAACATTGACTCAAATAACAACAAATTTTCTTTTATGATCATGATATTTGACAAACACTTCTCCTGTATAATCATAGTAAAATAT